>CATKWJ010000013.1:0-122122 GCA_949825065.1 Odontocerum albicorne | reverse complement strand
TATATATATATATATATTATATATATATATATATATATATATATATATATATATATATATATATATATATATATATATATATATATATATATATATATATAATATATATATATATATATTATATATATATATATATATATATATATATATATATATATATATATATATATATATATATATATATATATATATATATATATATATATATATATATATATATATATATATATATAATATAGATATATATATATATATATATATATATATATATATATATATATATATATATATATATATATATATATATATATATATATATATATATATATATATATATATATATATATATATATATATATATATATATATACTATATATATATATATATATATATATATATATATATATATATATATATATATATATATATATATATATATATATATATATATATATATATATATATATATATATATATATATATATATATATATATATATATATATATATATATATATATATATATATATATATATATATATATATATATATATATATATCTAGTTATATATATATATATATATATATATATATATATATATATATATATACTATATTATATATATATATATATATATATATATATATATATATATATATTATATATATATATATATATATATATATATATATATATATAAAAAAATTGTTGCCATAGAACAAATTTTCTCAACTTACTGTGATATTTTAACATATATTACAATTCCTCATAGAATAACTTTTTCAACAGGTGCATGGCCGCGCGGTAACTCACTGGACTTTCGTGCGGAAGGTCGCCGGTTCAAACCCCGCGTTATACTACTCCCATCGAATTATTATTACACAGGCATTTTTTCCACCTAGTATTCGGGGGTATAAGGATACCTATGACTTCGGTCATATCTATTGTTTAAAAAAGTAAGGAAAATAACTAAACAAATATATTATAGATATATTGATAGCAACATAGTATGTGTATTATAAAATATATATTCTGAAATTACATACGAGTTTATATTTCAGGATAATGTCGAAGAAAATATATTAAAGAGAGAAGCTTTTAAAATGCTTGAAACACGTCTCATAACATCTCCCAGTCGAAAAACACCCTCACAAATAAAGGGCAAGTCGGCTAAGAGGACATAACATGTTATTCAGCCCACAGCCGAAAAAAACATGCCCCGACCGTCTCACTTCGGTGTACCATCAGATTCAGTACACCAGTACTGGTGTGCAACGGCTCCCTCACTTAAAGAGAAAAATCAAACTCCACGGCTCAGCTGCGATTTTCAACTAATTTGACGTAGAAATATCTTCGAGGTTCTTCGTCTACTAGGCTACACAACGACGATGATTTTTTTCAACAACCATTGTTTTGACTTATTTCAATGTATTTTTAAATATTTTTTCCTAAAACTTTTTGATACGTTATTTCAACAACAAAACTATTGGGGATAAATAATTATTAGGAAAATCTAACACGATCTTAGCTTCGGGATAAAATGTACCGGGACGAAGAAGTGTAAACTGACACTAATCCGCAACCCTCGCCCAGTGGCGTGCGATGGGTATTGCTTACATGTAAGCCCCAATAAATGATCATCAAATAGGAATAATACCGCAGCACACAGCATTTATAACTGTATACAGATAGTTAGGAAAGTGTAAATTTTTTTATGTATATTATAGTAGTTGGTCAGTGTCTGTAAGAGTTCTATGTAATCCGAAAATGCCAGTAAAGTTAAAAAGAAAAGTATACCAAACGTTTGTCAGACCCGCACTCCTCTATGGCTCCGAATGCTGGACGATGTATAACTCTTACTCTAAGCAACTAGAAACTGCTGAAATGCGCATGCTAAGATGGTCAGCTGGTGTGTCCCTAAGAGACAAAATAAAAAGCTCACGCATTCGTGGATAAAGATGGAGGAGAGGTGATTGAGATGGTATGGGCACGTTGGACGCAGAGCACCCGATCACATTGTGAACCAGGCAATCTCCATGGATCTTCCTCGAATAACAACCAGAGGAAGACAAAAGAATTCATGGGTGGTGTGAATACATATCAGATTATAAATTAAGAGTTTATTATGTCTTACCCATATATCTAACAATTTGTCTACGTTTTACCCATTATCTAACAATTTGACTACGTTTTACCCATTATCTAACAATTTACCTTACCCATTATCTAAAAATTTAACTACGCCTTACCCATTATCTAACAATTTAACTACGCCTTACCCATTATCTAACAATTTAACTACGTCTTACCCATTATCTAACAATTTAACTATGCATTACCCATTATCTAACAATTTGACTACACCTTACCCATTATCTAACAATTTGACTACACCTTACCCATTATCTTAACATTTGACCATACCTTACCCATTATCTAACAATTTGACTACGCCTTACCCATTATCTAACAATTTAACTACGCCTTACCCATTATCTAACCATTTGGCCACACCTTACCCATTATCTAACCATTTGACTACACCATACCCATTATCTAACAATTTGACTACGCCTTACCCACTATTTAACAATTTGACTACGCCTTACCCATTATCTAACAATTTATCTACGCCTTATCCACTTTCTAACAATTTGACTACACCTTACCCATTATCTAACAATTTAACTACGTCTTACCCATTATCTAACAATGTGACTACGCCTTACCCATTATCTAACAATTTGACTGACAAAGGTCGATCTTATTAAAATGTTACTCCAGAAAACAAACGTTGAACAAAAATTGAGATCGTCAATTTATTTAATAATACGCAACAAAAATATTGCATTTCCCATTACAAAATAGATACCTTAAAAATGTAAAATAAACATATTTTGTTACAATAATAAGCATATTTATACATGATACATAGTTTTGTACACAATAAGACAATATCTTATTTAAACATTAAACAAAGCTCAGTACATAATCGTTGAGTAGCTTTTTTTACCCATTAAACATAGTTCATTACATAATTATCGCTATGTTATATAATAAAGACCATAAACGTAGTTTGATACATAATTATCGCCATTTACACGTAAAACATAGTACGGAACATAATAATACTTGTTTACACACAAAATATATTTTAGTACATAATTATAGTGAATTTATGGTATATATAAAGTATTTTAGTATATAACACACATTTTGGTACATAATGATAGCGTTTTAGCACATAGCTCATAGTTTGGTGTATAATGATAGCTTTTTTACACTTAAAACCTACTTTGACACATCATGATAGTGCCTTAATGAATTATCCATAGTTTGCCGTATAATGATTGCTTTTTTACACTTAAAACCTACTTTGACACATCATGATAGTGCCTTAATGAATTATCCATAGTTTGGTGTATAATGATTGCTTTTTTACACTTAAAACCTACTTTGACATATCATGATAGTGCCTTAATGAATTATCCATAGTTTGGTGTATAATTATTGCTTTTTTACACTTAAAACCTACGTTGACATATCATGATAGAGCCTTAATGAATTATCCATAGTTTGGTGTATAATGATTGTTTTTTTACACTTAAAACCTACTTTGACACATCATGACAGTGCCTTAATGAATTATCCATAGTTTGGTGTATAATGATTGTTTTTTTACACTTAAAACCTACTTTGACATATCATGATAGTGCCTTAATGAATTGTCCATAGTTTGGTGTATAATGATTGCTTTTTTACACTTAAAACCTACTTTGGCACATAATAACAGCGTCTTAACACATTACCTATATGTTGGTGTATAATGATAGCTTTTGTAAGAAAGTAGAGACTGAGGTAGTAATGAACTACTTTCAGGAGAACTTGTTACAAACTAGGCAATTGCTTGTATCTTGTTGGATGTCTTTAAACACATATTTTTGTTTCGATATATGGTTTCGATTTTGTAATACTTCGAACGATGACATGACATACCTCACTCGACTTCAATATTTTTTTGGTGAGTATACAAGAATTCTTAAAACATCCGTTTTTTTTTAAATAAAGTTTTAACACTTTGAGGTACACTGAAGTAAAACGTAGTGTAATCTCCTGTGATTGGTCGGTAACAAGTCTCCTGGGGGTTGGTTTAAAAGTCAAGGGGGTGAAATGGAAAAAAGGAAAGAGACAGGGGGTAACTAATAACACTAAAATATCAAACTAATCGGCAAAGATCGGGGAAAGGTTTTTTGGTTGAACAATTGTTTCTTGGTTGATCTCATCGTTACTGTGCCTCGTAGTTGAAGATATCCTCATCATTGCAACGTCAATTCTGTTGGAAAGCAAGGCTGTATGTACCGTGGAGCTTTATTTCTGTCTTCTTTTCTTTAAGTGAGTGAGGCGTTGCACACCAACAAACTCACCGGCCACACCGTTGTATTAGATCCGATGGTACACTGAAGTGAAACGATCGGAGCACACCGGTCTGTTTCCCCACCTTTTTTTAAATTATAGATATGACCGAAGTTATAAGTATCCTTATACCCCTGAATACAGGCTGGAAAGAATCATGTTTCATTCGAGGGCACGGCGCGGGGTTCGAACCGACGACCTTCCCGCGGAAGTACAGTGCGTTACCACATGACCATGCACCTCATATACATTGCCAACCAAACGATATACTTAATTACGTCGCGTAACTACTTAAATGTAATATTTTTAAGAAATAATTTCTACCGGGATTCCTTATCATAGTACAAACTATTTGTAATAGATGGCGTATCGTTAATAATTTCAAAATGTAATTAATTTATTTATTTAGCTGACAACCTTTAAAAAAAGTTTCAAAATTAAGTCGATTTTAGAATAGCATCACCCGATTTCAACTCCACAAGAAACCAACCGACTTCACGATTCCGAATCTACAGCTTCGATAAAAAAACATGCTCAGTTTCACTTCTTTAAAACATAAAAGCTACATGCCCTGCAATTTTCACAGGATTCTAGTCTAGTTTTCTTCGCAATCATAGCTAGCTTTTCTCGCAATTGCCAGGTTTCTCCCATTATGGAGAGATTATTTATTTCTGTGGAATGGCGGCGAACCCTTTCGGCGGGAAAAGTAAACTCGCCACAACAACACCATTCAGTGAGAAGACACAGACGGCGCCCGAATAAAAAAAATCAACCACTCAATACGAATAAAAAGCTTCAATGAAAACGTTAACAGGTTTAATATAAAATTTCAACCAGTTCCACCGATACGCACTCCACCATATATCCTTCAAAGTATTATTTTTTTTAAATTTAATAACAATTTATAGCATCAAAATATACTAGTAATTCTTCTTGTCAGGTTTGCCTTTTTCTCCCATTACGGAGAATTCATTTCTTTCTGTAGAATAGCGACAAGCCCTCTCCGCAGGAAAAACCATCTCTCCACGATAACTTAAAAAAATCATATTTACAAACTCATTAGTAGTTGCCTCAAAATGTTGGGATTTATTCTTAGGCCGAGGCCACACCAAAATGCTTCGTTAGGTGCTAAGCTAGATTTTACGTGACTCGTATACTAGGTAACTTCATGTCTGGCCACACCAAAGTGCTACGCACAAATTCATTTGACAGTTGGGAGTGGTTGAGTCAACACACGATGTCACTCTCAAAACTAACCAATTTCATTATAACTTACCATCTTTATTTACTTTCTGTGCAACTTCATTCCAAAGTGATTTTATTACAGGTACATTTTTGTATAATTTGCTCGATGAGTTCCACAAAGGCTGTCTTTTATACACAGCTGTCATTAAAACTTCCGCAGTCTTGTAAATTAACCGCTATTAACCGTCTGTTCGCTAGGAGATTCACTCGATGACTAATCGTCATGCAACGTGTGCGAAGCGTGCAGTGTGGCCACTACGATAGTATGCGGTACGTTGGTTCGCTAGGATATGTCGCCTAACTCGCAACATAGCTCTAAGCATCAAGCGAGGCTCCTACCTGTGCGACCGAGGCCTTAGAATTTTAAAACCATTTAAAGAAGACACATGCGATTAAGTTTCATTACACCGCCTTGGTGAGAAGTAAATTAGGATACAATTCTAATATATGGACTCCCCCTTATACAATCCATTCCAATGCACTGGAGAGAGTCCAACATAGGTTTTTACGCCACGTCAGTTATAAAATAGGTCTCGATATGAAAAATATAAATTATAATTTATTGTTATCTATCCTTAATTTGATGTCCCTCTGATGATCGACGAACATAATCGGACTTAATTGTACTTTTCAAAGTCGTGAATTGAATGATCGACTCTCCGAAACTTTTGGAATTGATTAGCATTCCAGTTCCGACAAGAATTACCAGTCTGCAAGATATATTATACAACAAATTATAATGCAAATTCTCCCATACCTAGACTATCATATACAGGAACGGAATTGAGAACGCTGTGGTCTCGGATATTTTTGGAGTCAGTTTGCTGACCTAAAAAGAGTGCCTGAAAAAACACTTCGAAATATCCGAACCTTGAAATTACATTCCACGCGTCTTCCGATAATCTTTCGAAGAACTTTTTTGAACCGCTTTTTAATTGATTATTGTGTTTTGTCTATTTTTGTGATTTTTTCCCCGTGCTGAAGGAGATTTATAAAGTTGCACATGTCTGATTCCATCTTTTATACTTTGTTTCCAATTTGTATTTTGTTTTTCAATTATTTGTCTTTTGCGTTTGTACTTTTTGCACAGTGCGGGCTGTACGTCTGTGGACGGCTTCGTATTATGTTGGTTACGTGTGATTTTGTACGATTTTATACCTGTTTCTTTTTTATTGTTGTAATGATGTAAAAATAAATCATATTCTGTCATCTATGTAAATGCGTTGAGCACTCCCTACCGGCTCCTTAATTTTTTTATTATTTTCATTATATGGTACATTTATCATTTATTTATTATATATTAATATAAATAAATAAAAATCCTTGCCTATCGCACCAGATAACTTTTTCCTGCTTTATCATTATTACATTCAATGATAACACATAGACTCTGTATATGGTAAACAAAAATCAATCACACAACACGAAAAAAAAAAGGATCTTTAAGGACCTAATGAAAAATTCACCCTGTCACATCGATATGCATCCCGCCACACTCTTCCAAGTAATACCCTCGCAATGCTGCCACTGCAAAAATTAATTGTCCCTAAAACCAAATATTATTTGATTTACCCACCCCAATGTGATGTACTGTATACGCCCCCCACTTGACGAGGGGTACCTACTCCTATAATTTAGACAAAACGCTCCAATTTACTGTAATTTATATATTAAACAGAGTCTTTTCATCTATACGAGACACCATAATTGATACATGTCATAGACAATTACCGATACAAAGGGTAGAGTAATTTTGGCGCGCTTTCGCTTTATAAATGTTGCCATGTGAAATAAAAATCATACTTATTGTTTATTATACAATAACAAAATACATTTTGGCAGAGGGAATTTTATTTTACTCAAATATTAACATAATTCAAATATTATTTTACTCAAATATTAACATAATTTATTTTACTCAAATATTAACATGACATTCTCCAAAGACCCACTAGAGTGCAGAATTTCAGTACGTGACGAGCCAATTGAACAAGCAACCCAGTTCAGATATCTTGGCAGTGAACTGCTCAGCTCTCATGACCTCCCCAGAGAAGTAAGGCCTCAGGTACATAAAGCTGCAGTTGTGGCGGGCTGCCTGAGAGATGTCATATGGAGGAATAAATATATGAGAACGGATAGCAAGGTACGCATTTATAAGACCTGTGTGCGACCTATCCTCACATATGGCATCGAAGCGAGGGCGGACACTGTCAGGACAAAAAGTATGCTAAGGACAACAGAAATGAGAACTCTACGTGCTATTGCTGGGAAGACTTTGCGTGATCGTGTAAGGAACACCACAATCCGAGAGATCTGTGAGGTCCAAGATGTGGTCAGATGGGGACGACAGCGTCGACGATACTGGTACCAACATGTACAGAGAATGAATTCCACAAGAATACCTTACATAGCTCTGCATGGAGTGCCGGATGGACGGCATCCACCAGGGAGACCCCCGAAACGATGGAGATATAGCTGGAGCTCAGCATCACAGGACAATCCTGCAGTAACAGACTCTTGAGAGTCTACAGAAAGTTTAAGAAGAAGATTAACATAATTCAAATCGATAAACTTAAGGCTGATTTATTGAGTAAGATGAAGAAGAGCACGCTGAGATGATTTGGGCATGTGTAACGAATGAATGAAGAAAGACTAACAAAACAAATATACATATATAAATATTTGGGTGAGCGATGAGAGATAAGAGAAAGTTAAGATATTTGATTGAGCGATGAGAAAGCTAAGATATTTGGGTGAGCGATGAGAGATAAGAGAAAGTTAAGATATTTGATTGAGCGATGAGACAGCTAAGATATTTGGGTGAGCGATGAGAGATAAGAGAAAGTTAAGATATTTGATTGAGCGATGAGAAAGCTAAGATATTTGGGTGAGCGATGAGAGATAAGAGAAAGTTAAGATATTTGATTGAGCGATGAGAAAGTTAAGATATTTGGGTGAGCGATGAGAGATAAGAGAAAGTTAAGATATTTGACTGAGCGATGAGAAAGTTAGGATATTTGGGTGAGCGATGAGAGATAAGAGAAATTTAAGATATTTGGGTGAGCGATGAGAGATAATAGAAAGTTAAGATATTTGATTGAGCTATGAGAAAGTTAAGATATTTGGGTGAGCGATGAGAGATAAGAGAAAGTTAAGATAATTGATTGAGTTATGAGAAAGTTAAGATATTTAAGTGAGCGATGAGAGATAAGAGACAGTTAAGATATTTGATTGAGCGATGAGAAAGTTGAGATAATTGGGTGAGCGATGAAAGATAAGAGCAAGTTAAGAAATTTCGCTATTTGGTTAGTATTTTATCATGATGTTAAGAGAATAATAAGAACGGCATGTAGTGATAGGAAGAGGTGGGCATTTGACATATATTGTTTTTTGTGTTTAAATGTCATACATCATACTTCAATGACCAATAAAAAGTTTTTTGAAATTAAATTAAATTGTGTTTTTATTCAAGAATTAAAAAAAATATAGTAGAATTAAAAAACCGCTCAATTTGAAAGACCCTTTATATTGAATTTAAATATAAATAATTTAAACAATTACTGCCATACATTATATACGAGTAATATTAGTTTTCATAGATTTCTCAAACAGGGCTGTTTTGAAGTACTTCCAAAAGCGCTTCAATTATGGGTACCATTGTGAGAAACGTTGAGAGGCACTGGTGTAGACAGTCTGTAATGAGCTGTCTACCAACATAACGGGAGGAGTGAGATGTCAACTAAATGTTACTAATGAAGCGAGGAGATTCCGGTATGCGATTCAACTTGGGGGTGAATCGAGCCCACTTGGAAAAGGAAGGGGATGGATATTATTATAAACGTATCAAATATGGAAGAACAGAAATGATCAGCTCTTTCTAGGAGAGTTTTTCAAATTATGTTTTCAAATTGAGAGTTTTTCAATTGAAGAGAAATTGAATTGATAAGAAAGTTGCGTAATTCAAAATTAGGAAAACATATTTTTGTGACAGACCATTTCACACCACATGACCAGCAACTGCAAACGCTCTATCATAATACGCTGCCCGGATTAATTTTGAAGAACAAATTTATTAGAAGAAGAAGAAATTAACCTTAAGAAAAAGTTATACTTCTCTCCAAAGGAACATCCCTCAAAAACAGATTCGAAAGATACAATGGAGACATCCTATTAACCCTTCCTTCCCTGTGATGTGTAACTAGTACACATTGCTTCTAAAAACTTTAATATCTCTATAAATATAATAAATACTGGGTTCAGATTTAAGAATTTCCTCCGTAATACATTTACACATTGAATGAAAAAATAATATTAATAATAATTAGCACTTATCGGCCACATCAGAGATATTTTGTTAAAATCGGGAATAAATTCACCAATACAATCAAACGTGTGCCAGTGTGTGACGTAGTATATTCATTCTAAAAAACCGTCATGGCTGAGAAAGCAACGCTATTCACGTCTCCCTCTCACTCTACGTCGGTATATGGGAACGCAAAAATAGAATCTCAGTTCGGTCGCTTCTCTCTTTTTAGTAGCCAACCGGCTTTCGTTCGAGATGGTCGCTTTGCCCGTTTTGTGAACGTCGGCCGATGTTTTTTTTTATGTTTTTAGCAATTAAATTTCAATTATTATTACTTTTGACCTTAAATTTACTTAATTTGCTACTTGTGACCTTAAATTTACTAGCGATTCGCTATGAATATTCTTATTTTTCCGATTTTAAATCGCTCATTTTTACATATGTAACATATTTATGTGTATTGAATACACATCACCGGAACGGGCGGATTTTTTTTGCGTATGAATGGAAAGGTTAAGGGACTTTATATTATTATAAGAAGTCAAAAATAGGAAAATATGTTTTTGTTTATTTTCTCATAGCTCATAGCTCAATCAAATATTACATATAGCATGCTTATTGGTACACAGTAATTTATTCTAACCAACCAACTCATCTTGGATACATAAATATATTTTATTAATAATATTTATAAAATAACAACTTATATAGTGCCGTTTAGAAAGCAAACTCTCCTCAAGGGTACTCTAACTCAGAATTGTTACTAATAGGTTTAAAATATCACAAAACAAATATACGCATATATAGGTATGAACACATAAGTTTAGTGTAACGATAGGAAGACAGTGACTGCGGCCATTAGATTTTGATCCATAACATATTTTACAAAAATATATCTTCGTTTAAATTAACACTCATGAAATTCACATATTAACACAAACTTTTTTATACTCTGTTCAACTATAAAAAAAAGGTCCTAGTCTGTTAACAACAATAACAATGTACGAATTTTGTTGTCACTTCACATGTGGGGTAATATTTTCAACAATGTTTAGGAGCTAGTCCTTAAGGGAAGAGATGATGATGATTTGTTGATAAATAATAAAACACGTTAGATCGCAATGCGGAAAGAGTGTGGAATTTTATTAGTAACGTAGGTATTTATATCTTTTTAGAATGTGCGCGAGAATGCGCTCACGATATACCTACGTCTCGTTTCTGTGAATGCAAAACGATTAATTGTTGTATGTAGGTATCATTCAAATACGAAACTGGCGAGATAGCCGTGGTGCGTTCTCGCTCCGGCGTGTGATGCGGTCCGCTCGGCTATGGGTTGAATGACCGGCGGATGAACTTCGGACTTGAATGGCCGGCGTGTGAACTTGGGACTTGTTTATTTAGATTTCGTCGAGGAGTGCGAAGGTCATTTCATCGGTCATTGACCGTATGTATGAATGCCCACAGTATTCGAGTGGGCGACCGCCACAGGGTTCCCCTTCTAGTGAAGCGTAAGGTGCGTACCTACGCGAACGTTAGATTCCGAAGCATCTAGCGCCTAGACTGGTTTTCTGTTTCCCTTTGTCGAATTTATTTATGCCCACAGTATTCGAGTGGGCAACCGCCACAAATGCAATGAGGAACCACCAGTACCGTGCAATAAAATTCAATTATCGTGTGAGTCAGATAGATGAAGTAATGTTTCGTAGCCCAACTCGTTTTTTTTTGGAATAGATATGACCGAAGTCATATGCATCTTTAATACCCTAGAAAAAGTGCCTGTGTCGTTTGAGGGGAGTAACACAGCGCGGGATTCGAACCGATGACCTTCCGCATAGAAGTCCTGCGCGTTATCACGCGGTCATGCACCTCAATTAATTTTTTTTGAATTGAGATCAGTCCTATTGAGAAATGGATTTAGTTATCAGTAAGTTCATGTGGAACTTACTCCCTTTTCGAACTCCTTTATCTCGTACCACCTGTTGCGTGTTTTCTCTCAAAGAAACTCTCGATTCGTCATGTTCAACTGTAGCAGGACGTCCTCGACCCTATTTATCTTGAGACTTACGTCTCCATTCCTCTAAACCTTTCGAACCAACGCCGCACTGTTCATTCAAAAGTGATTCATTCCCCCCCGTGATTGTTTGACACTGCGTGCTGTTTGAGATGCATAATTTCTAAGTTTAAATTCATGTTCAAAAAATTACAATTCATTCTTATTTTTTCAACCCCATTTCTGAAGGATTAAAGTAATGCAAATTCAATGTCTGACTTAATAAATAAATAAAACAGATTTCTTACCGTCAAATACATGAACAAATATTTCCTAACAAAGAACTTTCAGAATGATATACAAATAATATTTATTAATTTTTCATTTTATTTCCACCTGACAAAAAACTATAAATACACAATTTGTGAAAAACAACATGTAATTTAATTTGAATACACAATTTTAATGGATCTGGGTTCGTTGCTTTTTATTTGTCGTGTTGCCAGTAAACTAGGCTTTTACCTGTATCTCACTGAGGACAATTTTATATTGAAATCAACCATTATTTTCAGGCATTACTATTTTTTTTTTAGTACCATCGCTGATCGAACTCTTTGTTTAAAGGCAAAGATTCTAACTATTTTTTTCTACATTAAATTCATACACGTTTTGCTTTCCTTTATAAAAATACAGTGTGGCACAAAATTGCAATAATCCATTTACACAGGTAATGATGTTTATTTTGATTACAAATCTAGACACGTGCACTTAATATAAATGATTATTATTGGGATGGACGGCTGCAGAGCCTAGACGGCACCCCGCTTCAACACGGGCACAACCCCTTCTTTATTTTATTTATTATATTTCATCGAATTAGACGGTTTTGATTGCTCCTTAGAAAGTAGAATATTGTTGTATATTGCATTATCTTTTCTCTGCACCCCCCTGTATTTTTGAACCTTTGTCGAGAGAAAACTGTTTAGTGTTTAGGGTGACCGTGAGTAATTTTTTTTATCATTTATATTTTTTATCAACTATTTATATTTTAGCAAATTATTTAAAAGGGAATTAAAAAAACTATTTACATTCCTAGTAATTAGTTTTATCAAACACTGTTTATTCCACTTTTTATAACGGTATAACCCTACCGGTTTCAAGCTTACCTTATCACCAAAAGAACACAAACAAGACTACAATGTCTTTATACCTCCACAATGTTAATGCCTTAACTATAAACAATATTTACATTCCTATTCGATATTGTACGCCAATGGATTGCTGTATGCTGATGGTAGGGTAGTGTTAGTAAATAATGGATTGCTGTATACTGATGATAGGGTAGTGTTAGTGAAGAATAGATTGCTGTGTGCTGATGATAGGGTAGTGTTAGTGAAGAATGGATTGCTGTATGCTGAGGATAGGGCAGTGTTAGTGAAGAATGGATTGCTGTATGCTGATGATAGGGTAGTGTTAGTGGATAAGGGATTGCTGTATTCTGATGATAGGGTAGTGTTAGTGGAGAATGGATTGCTGTATTCTGATGATAGGGTAGTGCGAGTGACGAATGGATTGCTGTATGCTGATGATAGGGTGGTGTTAGTGGAGAGTGGATTGCTGTATTCTGATGATAGGGTAGTGCGAGTGACGAATGGATTGCTGTATGCTGATGATAGGGTAGTGTTAGTGGAGAGTGGATTGCTGTTTGCTGATGATAGGGTAGTGTTAGTGGAGAATGGATTGCTGTATGCTGATGATAGGACAGTGTTAGTGTAGAATGGATTGCTGTATGCTGATGATAGGGTAGTGTTAGTGGAGAATGGATTGTTGTATGCTGATGAGGTAGTGTTAGTGGAGAATGGATTGCTTTATACTGATGAAAGGGCAATGTTATCGGACAATGGGATGAATTACAAAGTCTGATTCGTGAATGTGATGGAATACAAGTAGCCTGAACGAGTGGACTTGTTTTTGCTAAATAATTAGTGTAAGAATTGTTATCTAGTTATAAGTAGTATGTAGGTGTTAATTATTTCAAAGATCTCATATATTAAGATTGAATAAATAAAATAAAATGATATGTAGGAAAATAAGATTAAGTAAGTTCATAAATTATAACATACGAGTATAATTAAGATTAGTTAAGTAATAAATGTGTATATAGAGGTATAGCCTTGACAAATGTTTGTACAATAATTTACTATGTTTAATAAAAAAAAAATAAAAAAAAAGTAATTGTATGAAAGATAAAGATCTGAGAATTAATGTTGCAGAATCCAAAGTCATGGTGATGCGTAGGTATAAGATATTTGCGTGAGTAAATTATGAGTAAATTGAGGAATTTTGCTATTTAGAAAGTATTCTTTCAGATCATGGAAGAGTTGCGTTACCACATTCGTACCTTTACACTGAACTTGTTATTTGTAACATTTTGAAAACATCTAATGGAATGCGAGGCTGGATTCTAAGTGTTGTCTGTGCTCCCCTGCTGATGAGGTGAAAACCTTGAAACGGGTAGATTTATACCGTTATATTAGGTGAAATACAGTATTAAATTAAACTAATTACAAAATATTTTTTTTATTCTGTTCACTTTTTAGCAAATGATGCAACACAGATTTCGCAACATTCCTGTTACACAAAATAAATTAGTGGAATTTCAATATTTGTTTAAAGCATCACCATGGTACGTACTTTTCTCTTTTGTATGAGGTAGCCATCTTCCTGATCTGTGTCATCAATAGCTGCAGCAGGCTCATAAGTAAGTTGTACGTTGCATTTCATATCCAGGCTAATTAGCCTATGCATTTATCCAATCGCGCACAGTAATGGAAATTTTTACTACCCTGATTAATTTGAGAGTTTATTGTATAATAAAAATCATGGCCACCCCACTAAAGTAAACTCACCGACAAAATAGGGTAGAACGTTTCTGAAGGGTGGCGGCCGGAAAGAGGTGGTTAGATATATGAATTTGTTATCCGATGATGCTGCGCGCCCGACCCGTAAATACATCACTTGAAAAGCGGAAACTTTATCTTAACACCACTCTGTACTTATCTCTCTACTCGACATTTTTCCTACATACTAAGTGAATGAATTAAATTTTTTAAAATTTATTTATAAAGTAATATATAGTACAAACATTTGCTAAAAGCTATATCTATATGGTACAACCATTTGCTAAAAGCTATATCTATATCCATTCTCTGGCACTACCATCGAGAGGAAGGGAAGATGCAGACTCAGCAGACACACATAACACGCATTGCAACTAATGAAATGTTCACCATCCCTAGAGTTAAAACCTCTTTTGCCCAAAGGCAATATGCTTATTTGGCTCCCATTACATACAATGGCGTGCCGACTTCAATAAAGGTAAAGGTAGGAAAACCATTTAGACAGTCGATCGGAATGACGAGTGGAAGGGATTTATGTGAGCTCGTGAGTGTGGGTTTCTTCTTGTTGTTTTAATTTTGGTTGTTTTTGTATTTGTGTTTCTGAGTAGTTTTTTTTTTTTGTTTTAATTTTGTTTTGATTTTGTTTTTTATTCTTACGATTGTGTGCGGTATAGTGTGGGATGAATATTTTTGGTCTTTCTGAAGTGATGATGTGTGAGGAGTTGAATTTCGCAAGATGTTTCCAGTTGTAGTTGAGTGTCACTGTCAGGTTGATGAGAGCGTGCAACGGGGTTTTGTTTTTGTGTAATCAAAAATCGGAAAGAAGTATCGATTTATTTTTCTCATGCTAAATATCCTCAGTGAGATACAGGCCAAAGCCTAGTTTACTGGGGATACGACAATTGAAAGGCAACAAACCCAGATCCTTTAAAATTGTATGTCCAAATCAAATTATCAGTTGTTTTTCTCTAATTGTGTATATTTCTTGTCAAGTGTAATAATAAATAAATAAATAAATAAAAATATGGTACAAACATTTGCTAAAAGCTATATCTATATGGTACAAACATTTGCTAAAAGCTATATCTGTATGGTACAAACATTTGCTAAAAGCTATATCTATATGGTACAAACATTTGCTAAAAGCTATATCTATATGGTACAAACATTTGCTAAAAGCTATATCTATATGGTACAAACATTTGCTAAAAGCTATATCGCTAAAGCTATATGATTTATATCTAAAGAACTTAACCAAACGAAATAATATCAGGTTGTTCCATACGAGTAAGTCTGCGTTTTTTCTTTGCTAAAATGAATAACACATATCTAATTTATATAGCATAAATATAAACCAACTTAATTTTAATTGATATAGCATAAATGTGAACCAACTTAATTTTAATTTTGTACACGTCATTTTATTTTTAATAGTCTAAAACTTTAATTTCTTAGAAATAGTTAACACCTTCGTACTACTTATAACCAGAAAACTAGTCTAACAGCTATTTTTTTGAGCAAGTAAAGGGTCTTTCAAATTGAGTGGTTTAATAATTCTATTTTTTTCAATTCTTGAATAAAACACTCAATTTGCTTTGATTTCAAAAAACTTTTTATCGGTCATTGAATGTATGACATTTAAACACAAAAAAAAATATCCACCAAATATCCACCTCTTGCAGCTTCACAGACGTCCACTCTTTTGTCCACATTTTCAATGACGTTATGGCATAATTGCGGTTTTAACTCACCTATAACGCGAATAATTTCGTCCTTCAGCTCAGGAATTAATCAGGGGTCATTCTTAAAGACCCGGCTTTTCACGTAACTCCAGAGAAAATAGTCCAACGGTGTCAGATCACATGATCTTGGTGGCCAATTAACATCACCGTTTCCGGAGATTACAAAAGGTACATAAAATACTTCAACAAGTTGAACGCGTTGTTGTATTGTATACGACTCCATTTTTATAAATGTCATACATTATACTACTCAAATTATACAAGACCCAGGCAAGTCCACAACGCTATCTGTGTTTTAGCCAATAATTGAAAACACGTCTCGATTTGAAAGACCCTTTACATGCCCCTTGTTCAGGATACTTGCATATCCACCACATTCACTCAGACCTTGGTCCTCCCAGTTAATACTAAAGGTAGACTAGTCAGGTAACAGGTGATGCTACGGGAGCCTATGCTTATATAACGGAAAGGCTGTTCAGCTTTTTTGTACTAAAATGGGTGTTTTGTTGATAAAAAAGGTAAACTATTGTAATTCAAACTGAAAAATATCGACGCAGAATATTGAAATTTCGCAAAATTAGAAGTTTGGGACCAAAACCACATAAACACGTGGAACAAATAATAATTATGTCATAATTTTTTTACATATATTCATAAACTTGGTCATCAATGGCAGTTTTTCGAGTGAAAAGTATGAAATTTCAGTATAACATATAACGAGGTATTTCAGTATAACATATTAAATGATCATACACATTTAGCAGGTTTTGGCGTTTTATGTCACAATTAACGTCACTGCGTTTCTACTACACTTTTGTCTTCAATCATTATAATTGGAGCATGTTTGTACGAAAAATTGGTATTTTGTAAGTCAAAAGTAATAAAATTAATATATGCTTGAAAATATTGACGCCAAATATTGAAATTTAGCAAAATAAGACGTTTGGACGAAAAAACAGAAAACACGTGGAACAAAAAATAATTCTGTGGTGATTTTGTACATATATTCGTAAACTTGGTCGTCAATGGCAGTTTTTCTAGTGAAAAGTGTGAAATTTCAGTATATTCCTAAGAAATGTTCGTACATATTTAGGAGGTCATGAAGTTTTATATCACAATTAACGTCAAAGCGTTTCTACTAAACTTTTGTATTGACTCATTACAATTCTAGCATGTTTGTACGAAAAATTGGTAATTTGTAAGTCAAAAAAGTAATAAAATTAATTTATGCTTGAAAATATTGACGCAAAATATAGAAATTAAGACGAATTAGATGTTTGGGACCAAAAACACGAAAACACGTTGAACAAATATTAATTCTGTGGTGATTTTGTACATATATTCGTAAACTTGGTCGTCAATGGCAGTTTTTCGAGTGAAAAGTGTGAAATTTCCGTATATAACTCACAAGTGTATAGGTGATTTTAACGTTTTACGTTATAATCAACGTCAATGCGTTTTTTATGCACTTTTGTCTTGATCCATTCAAGTTCTAGACCTTTTGGTCTAAAAATTGGTATTTTGTAAGTCAAAAGTAATAATTTTACTTTATACTTAAAAATAATGACGAATTTTTTTTTTAATTAAGCAAAATTAGACGTTTGGGACGAATACACCGAAAACACGTGGAACAAATAATAGTTCTGTGATTATTTTGTACATATATTCGTGAACTTGGTTGCCAATGGCAGTATTTCGAGTGAAAAGTGTGAAATTTTTGTGTATTACGAACAGTATTGACCGAAATTATAGAAATATCGCAAAATCAAACGTTTGGGACTAAAAAATACGAAAACATGTATGTAGAACAAATATTAATTATGTGGTGACTTTGTACATATATTCATAAAGTTGTTCGTCAATGCTAGTTTTTAGTGAAAGTGTAAAGTTTTCGTGTATTTACTAATAAATGTTCATAAATGTTTAGGAGGTTTTGACGTTGTAAGTCATAATCAATGTCAATGCGTTTCTACTTCACTTATGTCTTGATGCATTAAGATTCTAGCATTTTTGTAAAAAAAATAGTATACTGAAAGTCAAAGGTAACAAAATTCAAATATACTTGAAAATATTGACTCAAAATATTGAAATTTCGCATAATTTGACGTTTGGGACGAAAAATACGAAAACATGTAAAACAAATATTGATAACGTGGGGATTTTGTACATATATTCGTAAACTTGGTTGTCAATGGCAGTTTTTCGAGTAGTAGTTTTCGAGTAAAGTGTGAAATTTCCGTGTATTACGAACAATAATGACGCAAATTATGGAAATTTCGCAAAATTAGAGCATAGGGACGAAAAACACTAAAAAACCTTGAACAAATAATAATACTGACGTTATTTTGTAAATATATTCGTAAATTTGGTTGTAATGGTACTTTTTCGAGTGAAAAGTGTGAAGTTTCCGTGTTTTACTGACAGTTTTGACGCAGAATATAGAAATTTCGCAAAATTAGAGGTTTGGGACAAAAATACGAAAACATGAAGAACCAATATTAATTCTGTGGTGATTTTGTACATATATTCATAAAGTTAATTTTGAATAGCAGTATTTCGAGTAAAAAGTGTAAAGTTTCCGTGTATTTACTAACAAATGTTCATAAATGTTTAGGAGGTTTAAACGTTTTATGTCACAATCAATATCAATGCAATTCTACTTCACTTTTGGCGTGATTAATTATGATTCTAGCATTTTTGTACAAAAAAATAGTCTTTTGAAAGTCAAAGGTAACAAAATTCAAATAAACTTGAAAATATTGTCTCAAAATATTGAAACTTTGTAAAATTTGACGTTTTGGACGAAAAATACGAAAACATGTAGAACAAATATTAATTCTGTGTTGATTTTGTACATACTAGGTTAGACAAAAAGTTTTGAAAGCGGAAATGAAAATACATTTTTTTGGCGGGAAATCACTTTTATTGCTCAGTATAGTCTCCCATAAGATCAATACACTTGGTCCAACGATCTTCCAACTTTGTTGTCCCATCACGGAAGTGACTTTCTGGAAGGCCTGCAAAATACTCTACGACGGCTATTACCTCTTCGTTTGATGAAAAATGCTTTCCACGAAGGAATTTTTTGAGGTGTGAGAACAGCCAGAAGTCAGAGGGAGCTAAATCTGGCGAATAGGGTAGATGTTGCAACAATTCGTACCCCAATTCACTGATTTTCGCGATGGTTTTTTGAGCTGTGTGAGCAGGTGCATTGTCTTGATGAAAAATTATTTTTTTATTCTGCAAACTGGGTCTTTTTTCACAAATTTTTTCATCCAACTGGTCCAAAAGGTCACAATAATAATCAGAGTTGATTGTCTTACCAGTTTGGAGATAATCTATCAATAAAATTCCTTTTGCATCCCAAAAAACTGACGCTAACACCTTCTTGGCCGATTTCTGGACACGAACTCGCTTCGGAGCCAAAGTGCCTGGTTCACACCACTCCTTAGCCTCTTGTTTTGATTCAGGATCATGGTGGTAGACCCAAGTCTTATCCATAGTGATGAATCGACACAGAAAATCCTATTTATCTTTTCGAAATTGCTCCAAATGTTGCTCAGAAAGTCGCATTCGAACGTGTTTTTGTTGCATTGTTAGCAAATGCGGCACCCATTGTGCACACAGTTTTTTGAAACCCAAAACTTCAGCCAAAATATGCCATGTTGTTCCATGTGAGATGCCTATGGTGTAAGCTATCACATCCACAGTCGATCGATGATCTTTCAAAACCATATCCTGTATTTTCGCTATGATTTCTGGTGTTGATGCACTTTTTGGACGTCCTGAGCGTGGATCGTCTTCAACGCTTGTACGGCCACGCTTAAACTCCAAAACCCATCAGTGAACGGTTGGAAATGAAGGAGAAGACTCCTTTAATACTTTCACCATCTTTGCATGGATCTCAGTAGCCGCTAAACCTTCCAAAATAAAGAATTTAATCACTGCACCATATTCGGATTTTTCCATTGTTAAAAAATACACTGACACGTTAACTTCAAATGTCTTGTAAATAAAGAATGAATTGAGAGATCAAAATAAAATTTTGAGTACGTTCTTATAAAAAATGAAATATTAAAATGGCGTAGAAATTTTGGTTTTCTACTGCTCCATAGATGTCGCTTTCAAAACTTTTTGACTAACCTATTATATTCGTGATTTCGTATGTCAGTGGCAGCATTTCGAGTGAAAAGTGTAAAATTTCCGTGTATTCCGAACAATATTGACGAGATTTTGTAATATCATAAAAATAGTATTTCAAAAAACAAAGGTAACAAAATTCAAATATACTTGAAAATATTGACTCAAAATATTGGAATTTTGTAAAATTTGACGTTTGGGACGAAAAATACGAAAACATGTAGAACAAATATTGATTCTGTGGTGATTTTGTACATATATTCCTGAAGTTGATCGACAATGTTGGTTTTTCGAGTGCAAAGTGTAAAGTTTCCGTGTATTTACTAATATAAATGTTAATAAATGTTTAGAGGAGGTTTGTTAAAACGTTAGTTTTACGTCATAATCGATGTCAATACGTTTCTACTTGTCTTATGTCTTGATGCATTAAGATTCTAGCATTTTTGTACGAAAAAAATGTATTTTGAAAAACAAAGGTAATAAAATTCAAATATACTCAAACATGAAAATATTGACTCATAATATTTTGTAAAATTTGACGTTTGAAACATTGTAAAATTTGACGTTTGCCACGAAAAATACGAAGACATGTAGAACAAATATTAATTCTGTGTTGATTATGTATATATATTCATAAATTTGTTTGTCAATTTCAGTATTTCTAGTGAAGAGTGTGAAGTTTCCGTGTATTACGAACAATATTGTGAGAAATATTGAAATTTCGCCAAATCAGAGCTTAGGGACTAAAAACACTTAAACACCTTGAACAATTAATAATAGTGTCGTTATTTTGTACATATATTCGTAAATTTGGTTGTCAATGGCCCTTTTTCGAGTGAAAAGTGTAAAGTTTCCGTGTATTTACTAACAAATGTTAATAAATGTTTAGGAGGTTTTAACGTTTTATGTCACAATCAATGTCAATGCGTTTCTACATCACTTATGTCTTGATGCATTAAGATTCTAGCATTTATTTACGAAAAAATAGTATTTTCAAAAACAAAGGTAACAAAATTCAAATATACTTGAAAACATGTAAAACAAATATTAATTCTGTCTTGATTTTGTACATATATTTGTAAATTTGTTTGTCAATGGTAGTGTTTCGAAGGAAAAGTGTGAAGTTTTCGTGTATTACGAACAATATTGACGAAAAATATTGAAATTTCTCCAAATTAGAGCTTAGGGACGAAAAACACTAAAATACCTTGAACAAATAATAATACTGACGCTATTTTGTGCATATATTCGTAAACTTGTTTGTCAATGGCAGTATTTCGAGTGAAAAGTGTGAAATTTTGGTATTACGAACAATATTGACGAGAAATATTGAAATTTGCCCAAATTAGAGCTTAGGGACGAAAAACACTAAAAGACCTTGAATAATAAAACTGACATTATTTTGTATATATATTCGTATATTAGGTTGTCAATGGCACTTTTTCGAGTGAAAAGTGTAAAGTTTCCGTGTATTACCAACACTATTGAGCGAAAATATATAAATTTCGCAAAATTAGAGGTTTGGGACAAAAAATACGAAAACATGTACAACAAATATTGATTCTGTGGTGATTTTGTACATATATTCGTGAAGTTGATCGTCAATGCTTGTTTTTCGAGTGAAAAGTGTTTACTAATAAAGTTTTCGTGTATTTACTAATAAATGTTCATAAATGTTTAGGAGGTTTTAACGTTTTATGTCATAATCAATGTCAATGCGTTTCTACTTCACTTATGTATTGATGCATTAAGATTCGAGAATTTTAGTACAAAAAATAGTATTTTATAAACAAAGGTAACAAAATTCAAATATACTTGAAAATATTGACTCAAATTATTGAAATTTTGTAAAATTTGACGTTTGGGACGAAAAATACGAAAACATGAAGAACAAATATTAATAACGTGGTGATTTCGTACATATATTCTAATGGTTGTCAATGGCTGCTTTTCGAGGAAAAATTCCGAAATTTCCGTGTATTACGAACAACATGAACGCAAATTATGGAGGTTTCGCCAAATTACAGCTTAGGGACGAAAAACACAAAAACACCTTAAACTAAAATTAATACTGACGTTATTTTATACATATATTCGTAAATTTGGTTGTCAATGGGACTTACCAACAGTATTGACGCAAAATACAGAAATTTCGCAAAATAAGAGGTTTGTGACAAAAAATACGAAAACATATCGAATAAATATTGATTCTGTGGTGATTTTGTACATAGATTCTTGAAGTTGATCGTCAATGCTAGTTTTTCGAGTGAAAAGTGTAAAGTTTCCGTGTATTTAGTAATAAATGTTCATAAATGAATGGTTGAATTAAAATAGGCACTAAGTACCACAAAAAAAAACAAAAAAATAAGTATGTAGTTTCGTTCTTTATGTCATATATAATGAAACTGCATACTTAGTTTTTTTTTTTTTTTTTGGTACTTAGTGCCTATTTTAATTCAACTATTCAAATGTTTAGGAGGTTTAAACGTTTTATGTCATAATCAATGTCAATGCGTTTCTACTTCACTTATGTCTTGATGCATTAAGATTCTAGCATTTTTGTACAAAAAAATAGTATTTTGAAAAACAAAGGTTACCAAATTCAAATATACTTGAAATATTGTCTCAAAATTTTGAAATTTTGTAAAATTTGACGTTTGGGACGAAAACATGTAGAACATATATTAATTCTGTGTTCATTTTGTACATATAATATATTCGTAAACTTGTTTGTCAATGGCAGTATTTCGAGTGAAAAGTGTGAAATTTCCGTGTATTACGAACAATATTGACGAGAAATATTGAAATTTGCCCAAATTAGAGCTTAGGGACGAAAAACACTAAAACACCTTGAACAAATAATAATACTGACGTTATTATGTACATATCTTCGTATATTTGGTTGTCAATGGCACTTTTTCGAGTGAAAAGTGTAAAGTTTCCGTGTATTACCAACAGTATTGAGCGAAAATATAGAAATTTCGCAAAATGAGAGGTTTGGGACAAAAAATACGAAAACATGTACAACAAATATTGATAATGTGGTGATTTTGTACATACATATATTCTTGAAGTTGATCGTCAATGATAGTTTTTCGACTGAAAAGTGTTTACTAATAAAGTTTCCGTGTATTTACTAATAAATGTTCATAAATGTTTAGGAGGTTTTAACGTTTTATGTCATAATCATTGTCAATGCGTTTCTACGCCACTTATGTATTGATGCATAAAGATTCGAGAATTTTTGTACAAAAAATTGTATTTTGAAAAACAAAGTTAACAAAATTCGAATATACATGAAAATATTGACTCATAATATTGAAACTTTATAAAATTTGACGTTTGCCACGAAAAATACGAAAACATGTAGAACAAATATTAATTCTGTGCTGATTTTTTACATATATTCATAAATTTGTTTGTCAATGGCAGTATTTCGAGTGAAAAGTGTGAAGTTTCCGTATATTACGAACAATATTGACGAGAAATATTGAAATTTCGCCAAATTAGAGCTTAGGGACTAAAAACACTTAAACGCCTTGAACAAATAATAAAACTGACGCTTTTTTGTACATATATTCGTAAATTTGGTTGTCAATGGCACTTTTTCGAGTGAAAAGTGTGAAGTTTCCGTGTATTACCAACAGTATTGACCGAAAATATAGAAATTTCGCAAAATTAGAGGTTTGGGACGAAAAATACGAAAACATGTAGAACAAATATTAATTCTGTATTCATTTTGTACATATATTCGTAAACTTGTTTGTCAATGGCAGTATTTCGAGTGAAAAGTGTGAAATTTTGGTATTACGAACAATATTGACGAGAAATATTGAAATTTGCCCAAATTAGAGCTTAGGGACGAAAAACACTAAAAGACCTTGAATAATAAAACTGACATTATTTTGTATATATATTCGTATATTTGGTTGTCAATGGCACTTTTTCGAGTGAAAAGTGTAAAGTTTCCGTGTATTACCAACACTATTGAGCGAAAATATAGAAATTTCGCAAAATTAGAGGTTTGGGACAAAAAATACGAAAACATGTACAACAAATATTGATTCTGTGGTGATTTTGTACATATATTCGTGAAGTTGATCGTCAATGCTTGTTTTTCGAGTGAAAAGTGTTTACTAATAAAGTTTTCGTGTATTTACTAATAAATGTTCATAAATGTTTAGGAGGTTTTAACGTTTTATGTCATAATCAATGTCAATGCGTTTCTACTTCACTTATGTATTGATGCATTAAGATTCGAGAATTTTAGTACAAAAAATAGTATTTTATAAACAAAGGTAACAAAATTCAAATATACTTGAAAATATTGACTCAAATTATTGAAATTTTGTAAAATTTGACGTTTGGGACGAAAAATACGAAAACATGAAGAACAAATATTAATAACGTGGTGATTTCGTACATATATTCTAATGGTTGTCAATGGCTGCTTTTCGAGGAAAAAGTCCGAAATTTCCGTGTATTACGAACAACATGAACGCAAATTATGGAGGTTTCGCCAAATTACAGCTTAGGGACGAAATACACAAAAACACCTTAAACTAAAATTAATACTGACGTTATTTTATACATATATTCGTAAATTTGGTTGTCAATGGGACTTACCAACAGTATTGACGCAAAATACAGAAATTTCGCAAAATTAGAGGTTTGTGACAAAAAATACGAAAACATATCGAATAAATATTGATTCTGTGGTGATTTTGTACATATATTCTTGAAGTTGATCGTCAATGCCAGTTTTTCGAGTGAAAAGTATAAAGTTTCCGTGTATTTAGTAATAAATGTTCATAAATGAATGGTTGAATTAAAATAGGCACTAAGTACCACAAAAAAAAAAACAAAAAAATAAATATGCAGTTTCGTTCTGTATGTCATATATAATGAAACTGCATACTTAGTTTTTTTTTTTTTTTTGGTACTTAGTGCCTATTTTAATTCAACTATTCAAATGTTTAGGAGGTTTAAACGTTTTATGTCATAATCAATGTCAATGCGTTTCTACTTCACTTATGTCTTGATGCATTAAGATTCTAGCATTTTTGTACAAAAAAATAGTATTTTGAAAAACAAAGGTTACCAAATTCAAATATACTTGAAATATTGTCTCAAAATTTTGAAATTTTGTAAAATTTGACGTTTGGGACGAAAACATGTAGAACAAATATTAATTCTGTGTTCATTTTGTACATATAATATATTCGTAAACTTGTTTGTCAATGGCAGTATTTCGAGTGAAAAGTGTGAAATTTCCGTGTATTACGAACAATATTGACGAGAAATATTGAAATTTGCCCAAATTAGAGCTTAGGGACGAAAAACACTAAAACACCTTGAACAAATAATAATACTGACGTTATTATGTACATATATTCGTATATTTGGTTGTCAATGGCACTTTTTCGAGTGAAAAGTGTGAAGTTTCCGTGTATTACCAACAGTATTGACCGAAAATATAGAAATTTCGCAAAATTAGAGGTTTGGGACGAAAAATACGAAAACATGTAGAACAAATAAATATTGATAATGTGGTGATTTTGTACATATATTCTTGAAGTTGATCGTCAATGCTAGTTTTTCGAATGAAAAGTGTAAAGTTTCCGTGATAGTAATAAATGTTCATAAATGTTTAGGAGGTTTTAACGTTTTATGTCATAATCAATGTCAATGCGTTTCTACTTCACTTATGTCTTGATGCATTAAGATTCTAGCATTTTTGTACAAAAAAATAGTATTTTAAAAAACAAAGGTTACCAAATTCAAATATACTTGAAATATTGTCTTAAAATTTTGAAATTTTGTAAAATTTGACGTTTGGGACGAAAACATGTAGAACAAAAATGAATTCTGTGTTCATTTTGTACATATATTCGTAAACTTGTTTGTCAATGGCAGTATTTCGAGTGAAAAGTGTGAAATTTCCGCGTATTACGAACGATATTGACGAGAAATATTGAAATTTCGCCAAATTACAATGCGTTTCTACTTCACTTATGTCTTGATGCATTAAGATTCGAGAATTTTTGTACATAAAAATAGTATTTCAAAAAACAAAGGTAACAAAATTCAAATATACTTGAAAATATTGACTCAAAAAATTGGAATTTTGTAAAATTTGACGTTTGGGACGAAAAATACGAAAACATGTAGAACAAATATTGATTCTGTGGTGATTTTGTACCTATATTCCTGAAGTTGATCGTCAATGTTGGTTTTTCGAGTTAAAAGTGTAAAGTTTCCGTGTATTTACTAATAAATGTTCAAAAATGTTAAGAGGAGGTTTGTTAAAACGTTAGTTTTACGTCATAATCGATGTCAATACGTTTCTACTTGTCTTATGTCTTGATGCATTAAGATTCTAGCATTTTTGTACGAAAAAAATGTATTTTGAAAAACAAAGGTAACAAAATTCAAATATACTCAAACATGAAAATATTGACTCATAATATTTTGTAAAATTTGACGTTTGGGACGAAAAATACGTACATGTCATAATTATTGTCAATGCGTTTCTACGTCACTTATGTCTTGATGCATAAAGATTCGATAATTTTTGTACAAAAAATTGTATTTTGAAAAACAAAGTTAACGAAATTCGAATACACATGAAAATATTGACTCATAATTTTGAAACTTTATAAAATTTGACGTTTGCCATGAAAAATACGAAAACATGTAGAACAAATATTAATTCTGTGCTGATTTTGTACATATATTCATAAATTTGTTTGTCAATGGCAGTATTTAGAGTGAAAAGTGTGAAGTTTCCGTGAATTACCAAAAGTATTGACCGAAAATATAGAAATTTCACAAAATTGACCGAATGTATAGAAATTTCACAAATAGAGGTTTGGGACGAAAAATACAAAAACACGTAGAACAAATATTGAATCTGTGGTGATTTTGTACATATATTCGTAAAGTTGATCGTCAATGCTAGTTTTTAGAGTGAATAGTGTAAAGTTTCCGTGTATTTCCTAACAAATGTTCATAAATGTTTAGGAGGTTTTAACGTTTTATGTCATAATCATTGTCAATGCGTTTCTACTTCACTTATGTCTTGATGCATTAAGATTCTAGCATTTATGTACGAAAAAATAGTATTTTGAAAAACAAAGGTAACAAAATTCAAATATACTTGAAAACATGTACAACAAATATTAATTCTGTCTTGATTTTGTACATATATTCGTAAATTTGTTTGTCAATGGTAGTATTTCGAAGGTAAAGTGTGAAGTTTCCGTGTATTACGAACAATATTGACGAAAAATATTGAAATTTCGCCAAATCAGAGCTTAGGGATGAAAAACACTAAAACACCTTGAACAAATAATAATACTGACGCTATTTTGTGCATATATTCGTAAATTTGGTGGTCAATGGCTTTTTTTTCGAGTGAAAAGTGTAAAGTTTCCGTGTATTTAGTAATAAATGTTCATAAATGAATGGTTGAATTAAAATAGGCACTAAGTACCAAAAAAAACAACAAAAAAAAAAAGTATGCAGTTTCGTTCTGTATGTCATATATATAATAATGAAACTGCATAATTAGTTTTTTTTTTTTTTGGTACTTAATGCCTATTTTAATTCAACCATTCAAATGTTTAGGAGGTTTTAACGTTTTATGTCATAATCAATGTCAATGCGTTTCTACTTCACTTATGTCTTGATGCATTAAGATTCTAGCATTTTTGTACAAAAAAATAGTATTTTGAAAAACAAAGAATACCAAATTCAAATGTACTTGAAATATTGTCTCAAAATTTTGAAATTTTGTAAAATTTGACGTTTGGGACGAAAACATGTAGAACAAATATTAATTCTGTGTTCATTTTGTACATATATTCGTAAACTTGTTTGTCAATGGCAGTATTTCGAGTGAAAAGTGTGAAATTTCCGTGTATTACGAACAATATTGACGAGAAATATTGAAATTTGCCCAAATTAGAGCTTAGGGACGAAAAACACTAAAACACCTTGAACAAATAATAATACTGACGTTTTTATGTACATATATTCGTATATTTGGTTGTCAATGGCACTTTTTCGAGTGAAAAGTGTAAAGTTTCCGTGTATTACCCCAACAGTATTGAGCGAAAATATAGAAATTTCGCAAAATTAGAGGTTTGGGACAAAAAATACGAAAACATGTACTTACACAAATATTGATTCTGTGGTGATTTTGTACATATATTCGTGAAGTTGATCGTCATTGATAGTTTTTCGAGTGAAAAGTGTTTACTAAAAAGTTTCCGTGTATTTACTAATAAATGTTCATAAATGTTTAGGAGGTTTTAACGTTTTATGTCATAATCATTGTCAATGCGTTTCTACGTCACTTATGTCTTGATGCATAAAGATTCGATATTTTTTGTACAAAAAATTGTATTTTGAAAAACAAAGTTCACAAAATTCGAATATACATGAAAATATTGACTCATAATTTTGAAACTTTATAAAATTTGACGTTTGCCATGAAAAATACGAAAACATGTAGAACAAATATTAATTCTGTGCTGATTTTGTACATATATTCATAAATTTGTTTGTGAATGGCAGTATTTCGAGTGAAAAGTGTGAAGTTTCCGTGTATTACCAAAAGTATTGACCGAAAATATAGAAATTTCACAAAATTGACCGAATATATAGAAATTTCACAAATAGAGGTTTGGGACGAAAAATACGAAAACATGTAGAACAAATATTGATTCTGTGGTAATTTTGTACATATATTCCTGAAGCTGATCGTCAATGTTGGTTTTTCGAGTAAAAAGTGTAAAGTTTCCGTGTATTTACTAACAAATGTTCATAAATGTTTAGGAGGTTTTAACGTTTTATGTCACAATCAATGTCAATGCGTTTCTACATCACTTATGTCTTGATGCATTAAGATTCTAGCATTTATGTACGAAAAAATAGTATTTTGAAAAACAAAGGTAACAAAATTCAAATATACTTGAAAACATGTACAACAAATATTAATTCTGTCTTGATTTTGTACATATATTCGTAAATTTGTTTGTCAATGGTAGTATTTCGAAGGTAAAGTGTGAAGTTTCCGTGTATTACGAACAATTTTGACGAAAAATATTGAAATTTCGCCAAATCAGAGCTTAGGGATGAAAAACACTAAAACACCTTGAACAAATAATAATACTGACGCTATTTTGTGCATATATTCGTAAATTTGGTTGTCAATGGCACTTTTTCGAGTGAAAAGTGTAAAGTTTCCGTGTATTTAGTAATAAATGTTCATAAATGAATGGTTGAATTAAAATAGGCACTAAGTACCAAAAAAAGCAACAAAAAAAAAAAAGTATGCAGTTTCGTTCTGTATGTCATATATATTATAATGAAACTGCATAATTAGTTTTTTTTTTTTTTGGTACTTAATGCCTATTTTAATTCAACCATTCAAATGTTTAGGAGGTTTTAACGTTTTATGTCATAATCAATGTCAATGCGTTTCTACTTCACTTATGTCTTGATGCATTAAGATTCTAGCATTTTTGTACAAAAAAATAGTATTTTGAAAAACAAAGGTTACCAAATTCAAATGTACTTGAAATATTGTCTCAAAATTTTGAAATTTTGTAAAATTTGACGTTTGGGACGAAAACATGTAGAACAAATATTAATTCTGTGTTCATTTTGTACATATATTCGTAAACTTGTTTGTCAATGGCAGTATTTCGAGTGAAAAGTGTGAAATTTCCGTGTATTACGAACAATATTGACGAGAAATATTGAAATTTGCCCAAATTAGAGCTTAGGGACGAAAAACACTAAAACACCTTGAACAAATAATAATACTGACGTTTTTATGTACATATATTCGTATATTTGGTTGTCAATGGCACTTTTTCGAGTGAAAAGTGTAAAGTTTCCGTGTATTACCCCAACAGTATTGAGCGAAAATATAGAAATTTCGCAAAATTAGAGGTTTGGGACAAAAAATACGAAAACATGTACTTACACAAATATTGATTCTGTGGTGATTTTGTACATATATTCGTGAAGTTGATCGTCATTGATAGTTTTTCGAGTGAAAAGTGTTTACTAAAAAGTTTCCGTGTATTTACTAATAAATGTTCATAAATGTTTAGGAGGTTTTAACGTTTTATGTCATAATCATTGTCAATGCGTTTCTACGTCACTTATGTCTTGATGCATAAAGATTCGATATTTTTTGTACAAAAAATTGTATTTTGAAAAACAAAGTTAACAAAATTCGAATATACATGAAAATATTGACTCATAATTTTGAAACTTTATAAAATTTGACGTTTGCCATGAAAAATACGAAAACATGTAGAACAAATATTAATTCTGTGCTGATTTTGTACATATATTCATAAATTTGTTTGTCAATGGCAGTATTTCGAGTGAAAAGTGTGAAGTTTCCGTGTATTACCAAAAGTATTGACCGAAAATATAGAAATTTCACAAAATTGACCGAATATATAGAAATTTCACAAATAGAGGTTTGGGACGAAAAATACAAAAACACGTAAAACAAATATTGAATCTGTGGTGATTTTGTACATATATTCGTAAAGTTGATCGTCAATGCTAGTTTTTAGAGTGAAAAGTGTAAAGTTTCCGTGTATTTCCTAACAAATGTTCATAAATGTTTAGGAGGTTTTAACGTTTTATGTCATAATCATTGTCAATGCGTTTCTACTTCACTTATGTCTTGATGCATTAAGATTCGAGAATTTTTGTACATAAAAATAGTATTTCAAAAAACAAAGGTAACAAAATTCAAATATACTTGAAAATATTGACTCAAAATATTGGAATTTTGTAAAATTTGACGTTTGGGACGAAAAATACGAAAACATGTAGAACAAATATTGATTCTGTGGTGATTTTGTACCTATATTCCTGAAGTTGATCGTCAATGTTGGTTTTTCGAGTGAAAAGTGTAAAGTTTCCGTGTATTTACTAATAAATGTTCATAAATGTTTAGAGGAGGTTTGTTAAAACGTTAGTTTTACGTCATAATCGATGTCAATACGTTTCTACTTGTCTTATGTCTTGATGCATTAAGATTCTAGCATTTTTGTACGAAAAAATTGTATTTTGAAAAACAAAGGTAACAAAATTCAAATATACTCAAACATGAAAATATTGACTCATAATATTTTGTAAAATTTGACGTTTGGGACGAGAAATACGTACATGTCATAATTATTGTCAATGCGTTTCTACGTCACTTATGTCTTGATGCATAAAGATTCGGTAATTTTTGTACAAAAAATTGTATTTTGAAAAACAAAGTTAACAAAATTCGAATATACATGAAAATATTGACTCATAATTTTGAAACTTTATAAAATTTGACGTTTGCCATGAAAAATACGAAAACATGTAGAACAAATATTAATTCTGTGCTGATTTTGTACATATATTCATAAATTTGTTTGTCAATGGCAGTATTTCGAGTGAAAAGTGTAAAGTTTCCGTGTATTACCAAAAGTATTGACCGAAAATACAGAAATTTCACAAAATTGACCGAAAATATAGAAATTTCACAAATAGAGGTTTGGGACAAAAAATACGAAAACATGTACTTACACAAATATTGATTCTGTGGTGATTTTGTACATATATTCGTGAAGTTGATCGTCATTGATAGTTTTTCGAGTGAAAAGTGTTTACTAAAAAGTTTCCGTGTATTTACTAATAAATGTTCATAAATGTTTAGGAGGTTTTAACGTTTTATGTCATAATCATTGTCAATGCGTTTCTACGTCACTTATGTCTTGATGCATAAAGATTCGATATTTTTTGTACAAAAAATTGTATTTTGAAAAACAAAGTTAACAAAATTCGAATATACATGAAAATATTGACTCATAATTTTGAAACTTTATAAAATTTGACGTTTGCCATGAAAAATACGAAAACATGTAGAACAAATATTAATTCTGTGCTGATTTTGTACATATATTCATAAATTTGTTTGTCAATGGCAGTATTTCGAGTGAAAAGTGTGAAGTTTCCGTGTATTACCAAAAGTATTGACCGAAAATATAGAAATTTCACAAAATTGACCGAATATATAGAAATTTCACAAATAGAGGTTTGGGACGAAAAATACAAAAACACGTAAAACAAATATTGAATCTGTGGTGATTTTGTACATATATTCGTAAAGTTGATCGTCAATGCTAGTTTTTAGTGTGAAAAGTGTAAAGTTTCCGTGTATTTCCTAACAAATGTTCATAAATGTTTAGGAGGTTTTAACGTTTTATGTCATAATCATTGTCAATGCGTTTCTACTTCACTTATGTCTTGATGCATTAAGATTCGAGAATTTTTGTACATAAAAATTGTATTTCAAAAAACAAAGGTAACAAAATTCAAATATACTTGAAAATATTGACTCAAAATATTGGAATTTTGTAAAATTTGACGTTTGGGACGAAAAATACGAAAACATGTAGAACAAATATTGATTCTGTGGTGATTTTGTACCTATATTCCTGAAGTTGATCGTCAATGTTGGTTTTTCGAGTGAAAAGTGTAAAGTTTCCGTGTATTTACTAATAAATGTTCATAAATGTTTAGAGGAGGTTTGTTAAAACGTTAGTTTTACGTCATAATCGATGTCAATACGTTTCTACTTGTCTTATGTCTTGATGCATTAAGATTCTAGCATTTTTGTACGAAAAAATTGTATTTTGAAAAACAAAGGTAACAAAATTCAAATATACTCAAACATGAAAATATTGACTCATAATATTTTGTAAAATTTGACGTTTGGGACGAGAAATACGTACATGTCATAATTATTGTCAATGCGTTTCTACGTCACTTATGTCTTGATGCATAAAGATTCGGTAATTTTTGTACAAAAAATTGTATTTTGAAAAACAAAGTTAACAAAATTCGAATATACATGAAAATATTGACTCATAATTTTGAAACTTTATAAAATTTGACGTTTGCCATGAAAAATACGAAAACATGTAGAACAAATATTAATTCTGTGCTGATTTTGTACATATATTCATAAATTTGTTTGTCAATGGCAGTATTTCGAGTGAAAAGTGTAAAGTTTCCGTGTATTACCAAAAGTATTGACCGAAAATACAGAAATTTCACAAAATTGACCGAAAATATAGAAATTTCACAAATAGAGGTTTGGGACGAAAAATACGAAAAGACGTCGAACAAATATTGAATCTGTGGTGATTTTGTACATATATTCGTAAAGTTGATCGTCAATGCTAGTTTTTAGTGTGAAAAGTGTAAAGTTTCCGTGTATTTCCTAACAAATGTTCATACATGTTTAGGAGGTTTTAACGTTTTATGTCATAATTATTGTCAATGCGTTTCTACTTCACTTGTCTTGATGCATTAAGATTCGAGAATTTTTGTACACAAAAATAGTATTTCAAAAAACAAAGGTAACAAAATTCAAATATACTTGAAAATATTGACTCAAAATATAGGAATTTTGTAAAATTTGACGTTTGGGACGAAAAATACGAAAACATGTAGAACAAATATTGATTCTGTGGTTATTGTGTACATATATTCCTGAAGTTGATCGTCAATGTTGGTTTTTCGAGTGAAAAGTGTAAAGTTTCCGTGTATTTACTAATAAATGTTCATAAATGTTTAGAGGAGGTTTGTTATAACGTTAGTTTTACGTCATAATCGATGTCAATACGTTTCTACTTGTCTTATGTCTTGATGCATTAAGATTCTAGCATTTTTGTATGAAAAAAATGTATTTTGAAAAACAAAGGTAATAAAATTCAAATATACTCAAACATGAAAATATTGACTCATAATATTTTGTAAAATTTGACGTTTGAAACATTGTAAAATTTGACGTTTGCCACGAAAAATACGAAGACATGTAGAACAAATATTAATTCTGTGTTGATTATGTATATATATTCATAAATTTGTTTGTCAATTTCAGTATTTCTAGTGAAGAGTGTGAAGTTTCCGTGTATTACGAACAATATTGTGAGAAATATTGAAATTTCGCCAAATCAGAGCTTAGGGACTAAAAACACTTAAACACCTTGAAAAATTAATAATAGTGTCGTTATTTTGTACATATAAATATATTGTACATATAATTCGTAAATTTGGTTGTCAATGGCCCTTTTTCGAGTGAAAAGTGTAAAGTTTCCGTGTATTTACTAACAAATGTTCATAAATGTTTAGGAGGTTTTAACGTTTTATGTCACAATCAATGTCAATGCGTTTCTACATCACTTATGTCTTGATGCATTAAGATTCTAGCATTTATGTACGAAAAAATAGTATTTTGAAAAACAAAGGTAACAAAATTCAAATATACTTGAAAACATGTACAACAAATATTAATTCTGTCTTGATTTTGTACATATATTCGTAAATTGGTTTGTCAATGGTAGTATTTCGAAGGTTAAGTGTGAAGTTTCCGTGTATTACGAAAAATATTGACGAAAAATATTGAAATTTCGCCAAATCAGAGCTTAGGGATGAAAAACACTAAAACACCTTGAACAAATAATAATACTGACGCTATTTTGTGCATATATTCGTAAATTTGGTTGTCAATGGCACTTTTTCGAGTGAAAAGTGTAAAGTTTCCGTGTATTTAGTAATAAATGTTCATAAATGAATGGTTGAATTAAAATAGGCACTAAGTACCAAAAAAAGCAACAAAAAAAAAAAAGTATGCAGTTTCGTTCTGTATGTCATATATATTATAATGAAACTGCATAATTAGTTTTTTTTTTTTTTGGTACTTAATGCCTATTTTAATTCAACCATTCAAATGTTTAGGAGGTTTTAACGTTTTATGTCATAATCAATGTCAATGCGTTTCTACTTCACTTATGTCTTGATGCATTAAGATTCTAGCATTTTTGTACAAAAAAATAGTATTTTGAAAAACAAAGGTTACCAAATTCAAATGTACTTGAAATATTGTCTCAAAATTTTGAAATTTTGTAAAATTTGACGTTTGGGACGAAAACATGTAGAACAAATATTAATTCTGTGTTCATTTTGTACATATATTCGTAAACTTGTTTGTCAATGGCAGTATTTCGAGTGAAAAGTGTGAAATTTCCGTGTATTACGAACAATATTGACGAGAAATATTGAAATTTGCCCAAATTAGAGCTTAGGGACGAAAAACACTAAAACACCTTGAACAAATAATAATACTGACGTTTTTATGTACATATATTCGTATATTTGGTGGTCAATGGCACTTTTTCGAGTGAAAAGTGTAAAGTTTCCGTGTATTACCCCAACAGTATTGAGCGAAAATATAGAAATTTCGCAAAATTAGAGGTTTGGGACGAAAAATACGAAAACATGTAGAACAAATAAATATTGATTCTGTGGTGATTTTGTACATATATTCTTGAAGTTGATCGTCAATGCTAGTTTTTCGAGTGAAAAGTGTAAAGTTTCCGTGTACTTAGTAAGAAATGTTCATAAATGAATGGTTGAATTAAAATAGGCACTAAGTTCCAAAAAAAACAACAAAAAAAAAAAGTATGCAGTTTCGTTCTGTATGTCATATATATTATAATGAAACTGCATAATTAGTTTTTTTTTTTTTTGGTACTTAATGCCTATTTTAATTCAACCATTCAAATGTTTAGGAGGTTTTAACGTTTTATGTCATAATCAATGTCAATGCGTTTCTACTTCACTTATGTCTTGATGCATTAAGATTCTAGCATTTTTGTACAAAAAAATAGTATTTTGAAAAACAAAGGTTACCAAATTCAAATGTACTTGAAATATTGTCTCAAAATATTGAAATTTTGTAAAATTTGACGTTTGGGACGAAAACATGTAGAACAAATATTAATTCTGTATTCATTTTGTACATATATTCGTAAACTTGTTTGTCAATGGCAGTATTTCGAGTGAAAAGTGTGAAATTTCCGTGTATTACGAACAATATTGACGAGAAATATTGAAATTTGCCCAAATTATAGCTTAGGGACGAAAAACACTAAAACACCTTGAATAATAAAAATGACATTATTTTGTATATATATTCGTATATTTGGTTGTCAATGGCACTTTTTCGAGTGAAAAGTGTAAAGTTTCCGTGTATTACCATTACTATTGAGCGAAAATATAGAAATTTCGCAAAATTAGAGGTTTGGGACAAAAAATACGAAAACATGTACAACAAATATTGATTCTGTGGTGATTTTGTACATATATTCGTAAAGTTGATCGTCAATGCTTGTTTTTCGAGTGAAAAGTGTTTACTAATAAAGTTTTCGTGTATTTACTAATAAATGTTCATAAATGTTTAGGAGGTTTTAACGTTTTATGTCATAATCATTGTCAATGCGTTTCTACTTTTATTATGTATTGATGCATTAAGATTCGAGAATTTTAGTACAAAAAATAGTATTTTAAAAACAAAGGTAACAAAATTCAAATATACTTGAAAATATTGACTCAAATTATTGAAATTTTGTAAAATTTGACATTTGGGACGAAAAATACGTACATGTCATAATCATTGTCAATGCGTTTCTACGTCACTTATATCTTGATGCATAAAGATTCGATAATTTTTGTACAAAAAATTGTATTTTGAAAAACAAAGTTAACAAAATTCGAATATACATGAAAATATTGACTCATAATTTTGAAACTTTATAAAATTTGACGTTTGCCATGAAAAATACGAAAACATGTAGAACAAATATTAATTCTGTGCTGATTTTGTACATATATTCATAAATTTGTTTGTCAATGGCATTATTTCGAGTGAAAAGTGTGAAGTTTCCGTGTATTACCAAAAGTATTGACCGAAAATACAGAAATTTCACAAAATTGACCGAAAATATAGAAATTTCACAAATAGAGGTTTGGGACGAAAAATACGAAAACACGTAGAACAAATATTGAATCTGTGGTGATTTTGTACATATATTCGTAAAGTTTATCGTCAATGCTAGTTTTTAGAGAGAAAAGTGTAAAGTTTCCGTGTATTTCCTAACAAATGTTCATAAATGTTTAGGAGGTTTTAACGTTTTATGTCATAATCATTGTCAATGCGTTTCTACTTCACTTATGTCTTGATGCATAAGGATTCGAGTATTTTTGTACACAAAAATAGTATTTCAAAAAACAAAGGTAACAAAATTCAAATATACTTGAAAATATTGACTCAAAATATTGGAATTTTGTAAAATTTGACGTTTGGGACGAAAAATACGAAAACATGTAGAACAAATATTGATTCTGTGGTGATTTTGTACATATATTCCTGAAGTTGATCGTCAATGTTGGTTTTTCGAGTTAAAAGTGTAAAGTTTCCCTGTAACAAAATTCAAATATGCTTGAAAATATTGACTCAAAATATTGGAATTTTGTAAAATTTGACGTTTGGGACGAAAAATACGAAAACATATACAACAAATATTGATTCTGTGGTGATTTTGCACATATATTCGAGAAGTTGATCGTCAATGCTTGTTTTTCGAGTAAAAGTGTTTACTAATAAAGTTTTCGTGTATTTACTAATAAATGTTCATAAATGTTTAGGAGGTTTTAACGTTTTATGTCATAATCATTGTCAATGCGTTTCTACTTCACTTATGTATTGATGCATTAAGATTCGAGAATTTTAGTACAAAAAATAGTATTTTAAAAACAAAGGTAACAAAATTCAAATATACTTGAAAATATTGACTCAAATTATTGAAATTTTGTAAAATTTGACTTTTGGGACGAAAAGTACGTACATGTCATAATCATTGACAATGCGTTTCTACGTCACTTATATCTTGATGCATAAAGATTCGATAATTTTTGTACAAAAAATTGTATTTTGAAAAACAAAGTTAACAAAATTCGAATATACATGAAAATATTGACTCACAATTTTGAAACTTTATAAAATTTGACGTTTGCCATGAAAAATACGAAAACATGTAGAACAAATATTAATTCTGTGCTGATTTTGTACATATATTCATAAATTTGTTTGTCAATGGCAGTATTTCGAGTGAAAAGTGTGAAGTTTCCGTGTATTACCAAAAGTGTTGACCGAAAATACAGAAATTTCACAAAATTGACCGAAAATATAGAAATTTCACAAATAGAGGTTTGGGACGAAAAATACGAAAACACGTAGAACAAATATTGAATCTGTGGTGATTTTGTACATATATTCGTAAAGTTGATCGTCAATGCTAGTTTTTAGAGTGAAAAGTGTAAAGTTTCCGTGTATTTCCTAACAAATGTTCATAAATGTTTAGGAGGTTTTAACGTTTTATGTCATAATCATTGTCAATGCGTTTCTACTTCACTTATGTCTTGATGCATTAAGATTCGAGAATTTTTGTACATAAAAATAGTATTTCAAAAAACAAAGGTAACAAAATTCAAATATACTTGAAAATATTGACTCAAAATATTGGAATTTTGTAAAATTTGACGTTTGGGACGAAAAATACGAAAACATGTAGAACAAATATTGATTCTGTGGTGATTTTGTACATATATTCCTGAAGTTGATCGTCAATGTTGGTTTTTCGAGTGAAAAGTGTAAAGTTTCCGTGTATTTACTAATAAATGTTCATAAATGTTTAGAGGAGGTTTGTTAAAACGTTAGTTTTACGTCATAATCGATGTCAATACGTTTCTACTTGTCTTATGTCTTGATGCATTAAGATTCTAGCATTTTTGTACGAAAAAAATGTATTTTGAAAAACAAAGGTAACAAAATTCAAATATACTCAAACATAAAAATATTGACTCATAATATTTTGTAAAATTTGAGGTTTTAACGTTTTATGTCATAATCATTGTCAATGCGTTTCTACGTCACTTATGTCTTGATGCATAAAGATTCGATATTTTTTGTACAAAAATTGTACTTTAAAAAACAAAGTTAACAAAATTCGAATATACATGAAAATATTGACTCATAATTTTGAAACTTTATAAAATTTGACGTTTGCCATGAAAAATACGAAAACATGTAGAACAAATATTAATTCTGTGCTGATTTTGTACATATATTCATAAATTTGTTTGTCAATGGCAGTATTTCGAGTGAAAAGTGTGAAGTTTCCGTGTATTACCAAAAGTATTGACCGAAAATATAGAAATTTCACAAAATTGACCGAATATATAGAAATTTCACAAATAGAGGTTTGGGACGAAAAATACAAAAACACGTAGAACAAATATTGAATCTGTGGTGATTTTTGTACATATATTCGTAAAGTTGATCGTCAATGCTAGTTTTTAGAGTGAATAGTGTAAAGTTTCCGTGTATTTCCTAACAAATGTTCATAAATGTTTAGGAGGTTTTAACGTTTTATGTCATAATCATTGTCAATGCGTTTCTACTTCACTTATGTCTTGATGCATTAAGATTCGAGAAATTTTTGTACATAAAAATAGTATTTCAAAAAACAAAGGTAACAAAATTCAAATATACTTGAAAATATTGACTCAAAATATTGGAATTTTGTAAAATTTGACGTTTGGGACGAAAAATACGAAAACATGTAGAACAAATATTGATTCTGTGGTGATTTTGTACATATATTCCTGAAGTTGATCGTCAATGTTGGTTTTTCGAGTGAAAAGTGTAAAGTTTCCGTGTATTTACTAATAAATGTTCATAAATGTTTAGAGGAGGTTTGTTAAAAACGTTAGTTTTACGTCATAATCGATGTCAATACGTTTCTACTTGTCTTATGTCCTTGATGCATTAAGATTCTAGCATTTTTGTACGAAAAAAATGTATTTTGAAAAACAAAGGTAACAAAATTCAAATATACTCAAACATGAAAATATTGACTCATAATATTTTGTAAAATTTGACGTTTGAAACTTTGTAAAATTTGACGTTTGCCACGAAAAATACGAAGACATGTAGAACAAATATTAATTCTGTGTTGATTATGTACATATAATCATAAATTTGTTTGTCAATTTCAGTATTTCTAGTGAAGAGTGTGAAGTTTCCGTGTATTACGAACAATATTGTGAGAAATATTGAAATTTCGCCAAATTAGAGCTTAGGGACTAAAAACACTTAAAAACCTTGAACAATTAATAATAGTGTCGTTATTTTGTACATATAAATATATTGTACATATAATTCGTAAATTTGGTTGTCAATGGCCCTTTTTCGAGTGAAAAGTGTAAAGTTTCCGTGTATTTACTAACAAATGTTCATAAATGTTTAGGAGGTTTTAACGTTTTATGTCACAATCAATGTCAATGCGTTTCTACATCACTTATGTCTTGATGCATTAAGATTCTAGCATTTATGTACGAAAAAAAAGTATTTTTGAAAAAACAAAGGTAACAAAATTCAAATATACTTGAAAACATGTACAACAAATATTAATTCTGTCTTGATTTTGTACATATATTCGTAAATTTGTTTGTCAATGGTAGTATTTCGAAGGAAAAGTGTGAAGTTTCCGTGTATTACGAACAATATTGACGAAAAATATTGAAATTTCGCCAAATCAGAGCTTAGGGATGAAAAACACTAAAACACCTTGAACAAATAATAATACTGACGCTATTTTGTGCATATATTCGTAAATTTGGTTGTCAATGGCACTTTTTCGAGTGAAAAGTGTAAAGTTTCCGTGTATTACCAACAGTATTGACCGAAAATATAGAAATTTCGCAAAATTAGAGGTTTGGGACGAAAAATACGAAAACATGTAGAACAAATAAATATTGATTCTGTGGTGATTTTGTACATATATTCTTGAAGTTGATCGTCAATGCTAGTTTTTCGAGTGAAAAGTGTAAAGTTTCCGTGTATTTAGTAATTAATGTTCATAAATGAATGGTTGAATTAAAATAGGCACTAAGTACCAAAAAAAACAACAAAAAAAAAAAGTATGCAGTTTCGTTCTGTATGTCATATATATTTTAATGAAACTGCATAATTAGTTTTTTTTTTTTTTGGTACTTAATGCCTATTTTAATTCAACCATTCAAATGTTTAGGAGGTTTTAACGTTTTATGTCATAATCAATGTCAATGCGTTTCTACTTCACTTATGTCTTGATGCATATTAAGATTCTAGCATTTTTGTACAAAAAAAAAAGTATTTTGAAAAACAAAGGTTACCAAATTCAAATGTACTTGAAATATTGTCTCAAAATTTTGAAATTTTGTAAAATTTGACATTTGGGACGAAAACATGTAGAACAAATATTAATTCTGTGTTCATTTTGTACATATATTCGTAAACTTGTTTGTCAATGGCAGTATTTTGAGTGAAAAGTGTGAAATTTCCGTGTATTACGAACAATATTGACGAGAAATATTGAAATTTGCCCAAATTAGAGCTTAGGGACGAAAAACACTAAAACACCTTGAAAAAATAATAATACTGACGTTATTATGTACATATATTCGTATATTTGGTGGTCAATGGCACTTTTTCGAGTGAAAAGTGTAAAGTTTCCGTGTATTACCCCAACAGTATTGAGCGAAAATATAGAAATTTCGCAAAATTAGAGGTTTGGGACAAAAAATACGAAAACATGTACTTACACAAATATTGATTCTGTGGTGATTTTGTACATATATTCGTGAAGTTGATCGTCATTGATAGTTTTTCGAGTGAAAAGTGTTTACTAAAAAGTTTCCGTGTATTTACTAATAAATGTTCATAAATGTTTAGGAGGTTTTAACGTTTTATGTCATAATCATTGTCAATGCGTTTCTACGTCACTTATGTCTTGATGCATAAAGATTCGATATTTTTTTGTACAAAAATTGTACTTTAAAAAACAAAGTTAACAAAATTCGAATATACATGAAAATATTGACTCATAATTTTGAAACTTTATAAAATTTGACGTTTGCCATGAAAAATACGAAAACATGTAGAACAAATATTAATTCTGTGCTGATTTTGTACATATATTCATAAATTTGTTTGTCAATGGCAGTATTTCGAGTGAAAAGTGTGAAGTTTCCGTGTATTACCAAAAGTATTGACCGAAAATATAGAAATTTCACAAAATTGACCGAATATATAGAAATTTCACAAATAGAGGTTTGGGACGAAAAATACAAAAACACGTAGAACAAATATTGAATCTGTGGTGATTTTGTACATATATTCGTAAAGTTGATCGTCAATGCTAGTTTTTAGAGTGAATAGTGTAAAGTTTCCGTGTATTTCCTAACAAATGTTCATAAATGTTTAGGAGGTTTTAACGTTTTATGTCATAATCATTGTCAATGCGTTTCTACTTCACTTATGTCTTGATGCATTAAGATTCGAGAATTTTTGTACATAAAAATAGTATTTCAAAAAACAAAGGTAACAAAATTCAAATATACTTGAAAATATTGACTCAAAATATTGGAATTTGTAAAATTTGACGTTTGGGACGAAAAATACGAAAACATGTAGAACAAATATTGATTCTGTGGTGATTTTGTACATATATTCCTGAAGTTGATCGTCAATGTTGGTTTTTCGAGTGAAAAGTGTAAAGTTTCCGTGTATTTACTAATAAATGTTCATAAATGTTTAGAGGAGGTTTGTTAAAACGTTAGTTTTACGTCATAATCGATGTCAACACGTTTCTACTTGTCTTATGTCTTCATGCATTAAGATTCTAGCATTTTTGTACGAAAAAAATGTATTTTGAAAAACAAAGGTAACAAAATTCAAATATACTCAAACATGAAAATATTGACTCATAATATTTTGTAAAATTTGACGTTTGGGACGAAAAATACGTACATGTCATAATTATTGTCAATGCGTTTCTACGTCACTTATGTCTTGATGCATAAAGATTCGATAATTTTTGTACAAAAAATTGTATTTTGAAAAACAAAGTTAACGAAATTCGAATACACATGAAAATATTGACTCATAATTTTGAAACTTTATAAAATTTGACGTTTGCCATGAAAAATACGAAAACATGTAGAACAAATATTAATTCTGTGCTGATTTTGTACATATATTCATAAATTTGTTTGTCAATGGCAGTATTTCGAGTGAAAAGTGTGAAGTTTCCGTGTATTACCAAAAGTATTGACCGAAAATATAGAAATTTCACAAAATTGACCGAATATATAGAAATTTCACAAATAGAGGTTTGGGACGAAAAATACAAAAACACGTAGAACAAATATTGAATCTGTGGTGATTTTGTACATATATTCGTAAAGTTGATCGTCAATGCTTGTTTTTAGAGTGAAAAGTGTAAAGTTTCCGTGTATTTCCTAACAAATGTTCATAAATGTTTAGGAGGTTTTAACGTTTTATGTCATAATCATTGTCAATGCGTTTCTACGTCACTTATGTCTTGATGCATTAAGATTCGAGAATTTTTGTACATAAAAATAGTATTTCAAAAAACAAAGGTAACAAAATTCAAATATACTTGAAAATATTGACTCAAAATATTGGAATTTTGTAAAATTTGACGTTTGGGACGAAAAATACGAAAACATGTAGAACAAATATTGATTCTGTGGTGATTTTGTACATATATTCCTGAAGTTGATCGTCAATGTTGGTTTTTCGATTGAAAAGTGTAAAGTTTCCGTGTATTTACTAATAAATGTTCATAAATGTTTAGAGGAGGTTTGTTAAAACGTTAGTTTTACGTCATAATCGATGTCAATACGTTTCTACTTGTCTAATGTCTTGATGCATTAAGATTTTAGCATTTTTGTACGAAAAAAATGTATTTTGAAAAACAAAGGTAACAAAATTCAAATATACTCAAACATGAAAATATTGACTCATAATATTTTGTAAAATTTGACGTTTGGGACGAAAAATACGTACATGTCCTAATTATTGTCAATGCGTTTCTACGTCACTTATGTCTTGATGCATAAAGATTCGATAATTTTTGTACAAAAAATTGTATTTTGAAAAACAAAGTTAAAAAAATTCGAATATACATGAAAATATTGACTCATAATTTTGAAACTTTATAAAATTTGACGTTTGCCATGAAAAATACGAAAACATGTAGAACAAATATTAATTCTGTGCTGATTTTGTACATATATTCATAAATTTGTTTGTCAATGGCAGTATTTCGAGTGAAAAGTGTGAAGTTTCCGTGTATTACCAAAAGTATTGACCGAAAATATAGAAATTTCACAAAATTGACCGAAAATATAGAAATTTCACAAATAGAGGTTTGGGACGAAAAATACAAAAACACGTAGAACAAATATTGAATCTGTGGTGATTTTGTACATATATTCGTAAAGTTGATCGTCAATGCTAGTTTTTAGAGTGAAAAGTGTAAAGTTTCTGTGTATTTCCTAACAAATGTTCATAAATGTTTAGGAGGTTTAAACGTTTTATGTCATAATCATTGTCAATGCGTTTCTACTTCACTTATGTCTTGATGCATTAAGATTCGAGAATTTTTGTACATAAAAATAGTATTTCAAAAAACAAAGGTAAAAAAATTCAAATATACTTGAAAATATTGACTCAAAATATATGAATTTTGTAAAATTTGACGTTTGGGACGAAAAATACGAAAACATGTAGAACAAATATTGATTCTGTGGTGATTTTGTACATATATTCCTGAAGTTGATCGTCAATGTTGGTTTTTCGAGTGAAAAGTGTAAAGTTTCCGTGTATTTACTAATAAATGTTCATAAATGTTTAGAGGAGGTTTGTTAAAACGTTAGTTTTACGTCATAATCGATGTCAATACGTTTCTACTTGTCTTATGTCTTGATGCATTAAGATTCTAGCATTTTTGTACGAAAAAAATGTATTTTGAAAAACAAAGGTAACAAAATTCAAATATACTCAAACATGAAAATATTGACTCATAATATTTTGTAAAATTTGACGTTTGAAACTTTGTAAAATTTGACGTTTGCCACGAAAAATACGAAGACATGTAGAACAAATATTAATTCTGTGTTGATTATGTACATATAATCATAAATTTGTTTGTCAATTTCAGTATTTCTAGTGAAGAGTGTGAAGTTTCCGTGTATTACGAACAATATTGTGAGAAATATTGAAATTTCGCCAAATTAGAGCTTAGGGACTAAAAACACTTAAAAACCTTGAACAATTAATAATAGTGTCGTTATTTTGTACATATAAATATATTGTACATATAATTCGTAAATTTGGTTGTCAATGGCCCTTTTTCGAGTGAAAAGTGTAAAGTTTCCGTGTATTTACTAACAAATGTTCATAAATGTTTAGGAGGTTTTAACGTTTTATGTCACAATCAATGTCAATGCGTTTCTACATCACTTATGTCTTGATGCATTAAGATTCTAGCATTTATGTACGAAAAAAAAGTATTTTGAAAAACAAAGGTAACAAAATTCAAATATACTTGAAAACATGTACAACAAATATTAATTCTGTCTTGATTTTGTACATATATTCGTAAATTTGTTTGTCAATGGTAGTATTTCGAAGGAAAAGTGTGAAGTTTCCGTGTATTACGAACAATATTGACGAAAAATATTGAAATTTCGCCAAATCAGAGCTTAGGGATGAAAAACACTAAAACACCTTGAACAAATAATAATACTGACGCTATTTTGTGCATATATTCGTAAATTTGGTTGTCAATGGCACTTTTTCGAGTGAAAAGTGTAAAGTTTCCGTGTATTACCAACAGTATTGACCGAAAATATAGAAATTTCGCAAAATTAGAGGTTTGGGACGAAAAATACGAAAACATGTAGAACAAATAAATATTGATTCTGTGGTGATTTTGTACATATATTCTTGAAGTTGATCGTCAATGCTAGTTTTTCGAGTGAAAAGTGTAAAGTTTCCGTGTATTTAGTAATTAATGTTCATAAATGAATGGTTGAATTAAAATAGGCACTAAGTACCAAAAAAAACAACAAAAAAAAAAAAGTATGCAGTTTCGTTCTGTATGTCATATATATTTTAATGAAACTGCATAATTAGTTTTTTTTTTTTTTGGTACTTAATGCCTATTTTAATTCAACCATTCAAATGTTTAGGAGGTTTTAACGTTTTATGTCATAATCAATGTCAATGCGTTTCTACTTCACTTATGTCTTGATGCATATTAAGATTCTAGCATTTTTGTACAAAAAAAAAAGTATTTTGAAAAACAAAGGTTACCAAATTCAAATGTACTTGAAATATTGTCTCAAAATTTTGAAATTTTGTAAAATTTGACACTTGGGACGAAAACATGTAGAACAAATATTAATTCTGTGTTCATTTTGTACATATATTCGTAAACTTGTTTGTCAATGGCAGTATTTTGAGTGAAAAGTGTGAAATTTCCGTGTATTACGAACAATATTGACGAGAAATATTGAAATTTGCCCAAATTAGAGCTTAGGGACGAAAAACACTAAAACACCTTGAAAAAATAATAATACTGACGTTATTATGTACATATATTCGTATATTTGGTGGTCAATGGCACTTTTTCGAGTGAAAAGTGTAAAGTTTCCGTGTATTACCCCAACAGTATTGAGCGAAAATATAGAAATTTCGCAAAATTAGAGGTTTGGGACAAAAAATACGAAAACATGTACTTACACAAATATTGATTCTGTGGTGATTTTGTACATATATTCGTGAAGTTGATCGTCATTGATAGTTTTTCGAGTGAAAAGTGTTTACTAAAAAGTTTCCGTGTATTTACTAATAAATGTTCATAAATGTTTAGGAGGTTTTAACGTTTTATGTCATAATCATTGTCAATGCGTTTCTACGTCACTTATGTCTTGATGCATAAAGATTCGATATTTTTTGTACAAAAATTGTACTTTAAAAAACAAAGTTAACAAAATTCGAATATACATGAAAATATTGACTCATAATTTTGAAACTTTATAAAATTTGACGTTTGCCATGAAAAATACGAAAACATGTAGAACAAATATTAATTCTGTGCTGATTTTGTACATATATTCATAAATTTGTTTGTCAATGGCAGTATTTCGAGTGAAAAGTGTGAAGTTTCCGTGTATTACCAAAAGTATTGACCGAAAATATAGAAATTTCACAAAATTGACCGAATATATAGAAATTTCACAAATAGAGGTTTGGGACGAAAAATACAAAAACACGTAGAACAAATATTGAATCTGTGGTGATTTTGTACATATATTCGTAAAGTTGATCGTCAATGCTAGTTTTTAGAGTGAATAGTGTAAAGTTTCCGTGTATTTCCTAACAAATGTTCATAAATGTTTAGGAGGTTTTAACGTTTTATGTCATAATCATTGTCAATGCGTTTCTACTTCACTTATGTCTTGATGCATTAAGATTCGAGAATTTTTGTACATAAAAATAGTATTTCAAAAAACAAAGGTAACAAAATTCAAATATACTTGAAAATATTGACTCAAAATATTGGAATTTTGTAAAATTTGACGTTTGGGACGAAAAATACGAAAACATGTAGAACAAATATTGATTCTGTGGTGATTTTGTACATATATTCCTGAAGTTGATCGTCAATGTTGGTTTTTCGAGTGAAAAGTGTAAAGTTTCCGTGTATTTACTAATAAATGTTCATAAATGTTTAGAGGAGGTTTGTTAAAACGTTAGTTTTACGTCATAATCGATGTCAATACGTTTCTACTTGTCTTATGTCTTGATGCATTAAGATTCTAGCATTTTTGTACGAAAAAAATGTATTTTGAAAAACAAAGGTAACAAAATTCAAATATACTCAAACATGAAAATATTGACTCATAATATTTTGTAAAATTTGACGTTTGGGACGAAAAATACGTACATGTCCTAATTATTGTCAATGCGTTTCTACGTCACTTATGTCTTGATGCATAAAGATTCGATAATTTTTGTACAAAAAATTGTATTTTGAAAAACAAAGTTAAAAAAATTCGAATATACATGAAAATATTGACTCATAATTTTGAAACTTTATAAAATTTGACGTTTGCCATGAAAAATACGAAAACATGTAGAACAAATATTAATTCTGTGCTGATTTTGTACATATATTCATAAATTTGTTTGTCAATGGCAGTATTTCGAGTGAAAAGTGTGAAGTTTCCGTGTATTACCAAAAGTATTGACCGAAAATATAGAAATTTCACAAAATTGACCGAAAATATAGAAATTTCACAAATAGAGGTTTGGGACGAAAAATACAAAAACACGTAGAACAAATATTGAATCTGTGGTGATTTTGTACATATATTCGTAAAGTTGATCGTCAATGCTAGTTTTTAGAGTGAAAAGTGTAAAGTTTCTGTGTATTTCCTAACAAATGTTCATAAATGTTTAGGAGGTTTAAACGTTTTATGTCATAATCATTGTCAATGCGTTTCTACTTCACTTATGTCTTGATGCATTAAGATTCGAGAATTTTTGTACATAAAAATAGTATTTCAAAAAACAAAGGTAAAAAAATTCAAATATACTTGAAAATATTGACTCAAAATATATGAATTTTGTAAAATTTGACGTTTGGGACGAAAAATACGAAAACATGTAGAACAAATATTGATTCTGTGGTGATTTTGTACATATATTCCTGAAGTTGATCGTCAATGTTGGTTTTTCGAGTGAAAAGTGTAAAGTTTCCGTGTATTTACTAATAAATGTTCATAAATGTTTAGAGGAGGTTTGTTAAAACGTTAGTTTTACGTCATAATCGATGTCAATACGTTTCTACTTGTCTTATGTCTTGATGCATTAAGATTCTAGCATTTTTGTACGAAAAAAATGTATTTTGAAAAACAAAGGTAACAAAATTCAAATATACTCAAACATGAAAATATTGACTCATAATATTTTGTAAAATTTGACGTTTGAAACTTTGTAAAATTTGACGTTTGCCACGAAAAATACGAAGACATGTAGAACAAATATTAATTCTGTGTTGATTATGTACATATAATCATAAATTTGTTTGTCAATTTCAGTATTTCTAGTGAAGAGTGTGAAGTTTCCGTGTATTACGAACAATATTGTGAGAAATATTGAAATTTCGCCAAATTAGAGCTTAGGGACTAAAAACACTTAAAAACCTTGAACAATTAATAATAGTGTCGTTATTTTGTACATATAAATATATTGTACATATAATTCGTAAATTTGGTTGTCAATGGCCCTTTTTCGAGTGAAAAGTGTAAAGTTTCCGTGTATTTACTAACAAATGTTCATAAATGTTTAGGAGGTTTTAACGTTTTATGTCACAATCAATGTCAATGCGTTTCTACATCACTTATGTCTTGATGCATTAAGATTCTAGCATTTATGTACGAAAAAAAAGTATTTTGAAAAACAAAGGTAACAAAATTCAAATATACTTGAAAACATGTACAACAAATATTAATTCTGTCTTGATTTTGTACATATATTCGTAAATTTGTTTGTCAATGGTAGTATTTCGAAGGAAAAGTGTGAAGTTTCCGTGTATTACGAACAATATTGACGAAAAATATTGAAATTTCGCCAAATCAGAGCTTAGGGATGAAAAACACTAAAACACCTTGAACAAATAATAATACTGACGCTATTTTGTGCATATATTCGTAAATTTGGTTGTCAATGGCACTTTTTCGAGTGAAAAGTGTAAAGTTTCCGTGTATTACCAACAGTATTGACCGAAAATATAGAAATTTCGCAAAATTAGAGGTTTGGGACGAAAAATACGAAAACATGTAGAACAAATAAATATTGATTCTGTGGTGATTTTGTACATATATTCTTGAAGTTGATCGTCAATGCTAGTTTTTCGAGTGAAAAGTGTAAAGTTTCCGTGTATTTAGTAATTAATGTTCATAAATGAATGGTTGAATTAAAATAGGCACTAAGTACCAAAAAAAACAACAAAAAAAAAAAAGTATGCAGTTTCGTTCTGTATGTCATATATATTTTAATGAAACTGCATAATTAGTTTTTTTTTTTTTTTGGTACTTAATGCCTATTTTAATTCAACCATTCAAATGTTTAGGAGGTTTTAACGTTTTATGTCATAATCAATGTCAATGCGTTTCTACTTCACTTATGTCTTGATGCATATTAAGATTCTAGCATTTTTGTACAAAAAAAAAAGTATTTTGAAAAACAAAGGTTACCAAATTCAAATGTACTTGAAATATTGTCTCAAAATTTTGAAATTTTGTAAAATTTGACACTTGGGACGAAAACATGTAGAACAAATATTAATTCTGTGTTCATTTTGTACATATATTCGTAAACTTGTTTGTCAATGGCAGTATTTTGAGTGAAAAGTGTGAAATTTCCGTGTATTACGAACAATATTGACGAGAAATATTGAAATTTGCCCAAATTAGAGCTTAGGGACGAAAAACACTAAAACACCTTGAAAAAATAATAATACTGACGTTATTATGTACATATATTCGTATATTTGGTGGTCAATGGCACTTTTTCGAGTGAAAAGTGTAAAGTTTCCGTGTATTACCCCAACAGTATTGAGCGAAAATATAGAAATTTCGCAAAATTAGAGGTTTGGGACAAAAAATACGAAAACATGTACTTACACAAATATTGATTCTGTGGTGATTTTGTACATATATTCGTGAAGTTGATCGTCATTGATAGTTTTTTCGAGTGAAAAGTGTTTACTAAAAAGTTTCCGTGTATTTACTAATAAATGTTCATAAATGTTTAGGAGGTTTTAACGTTTTATGTCATAATCATTGTCAATGCGTTTCTACGTCACTTATGTCTTGATGCATAAAGATTCGATATTTTTTGTACAAAAATTGTACTTTAAAAAACAAAGTTAACAAAATTCGAATATACATGAAAATATTGACTCATAATTTTGAAACTTTATAAAATTTGACGTTTGCCATGAAAAATACGAAAACATGTAGAACAAATATTAATTCTGTGCTGATTTTGTACATATATTCATAAATTTGTTTGTCAATGGCAGTATTTCGAGTGAAAAGTGTGAAGTTTCCGTGTATTACCAAAAGTATTGACCGAAAATATAGAAATTTCACAAAATTGACCGAATATATAGAAATTTCACAAATAGAGGTTTGGGACGAAAAATACAAAAACACGTAGAACAAATATTGAATCTGTGGTGATTTTGTACATATATTCGTAAAGTTGATCGTCAATGCTAGTTTTTAGAGTGAATAGTGTAAAGTTTCCGTGTATTTCCTAACAAATGTTCATAAATGTTTAGGAGGTTTTAACGTTTTATGTCATAATCATTGTCAATGCGTTTCTACTTCACTTATGTCTTGATGCATTAAGATTCGAGAATTTTTGTACATAAAAATAGTATTTCAAAAAACAAAGGTAACAAAATTCAAATATACTTGAAAATATTGACTCAAAATATTGGAATTTTGTAAAATTTGACGTTTGGGACGAAAAATACGAAAACATGTAGAACAAATATTGATTCTGTGGTGATTTTGTACATATATTCCTGAAGTTGATCGTCAATGTTGGTTTTTCGAGTGAAAAGTGTAAAGTTTCCGTGTATTTACTAATAAATGTTCATAAATGTTTAGAGGAGGTTTGTTAAAACGTTAGTTTTACGTCATAATCGATGTCAATACGTTTCTACTTGTCTTATGTCTTGATGCATTAAGATTCTAGCATTTTTGTACGAAAAAAATGTATTTTGAAAAACAAAGGTAACAAAATTCAAATATACTCAAACATGAAAATATTGACTCATAATATTTTGTAAAATTTGACGTTTGGGACGAAAAATACGTACATGTCATAATTATTGTCAATGCGTTTCTACGTCACTTATGTCTTGATGCATAAAGATTCGATAATTTTTGTACAAAAAATTGTATTTTGAAAAACAAAGTTAAAAAAATTCGAATATACATGAAAATATTGACTCATAATTTTGAAACTTTATAAAATTTGACGTTTGCCATGAAAAATACGAAAACATGTAGAACAAATATTAATTCTGTGCTAATTTTGTACATATATTCATAAATTTGTTTGTCAATGGCAGTATTTCGAGTGAAAAGTGTGAAGTTTCCGTGTATTACCAAAAGTATTGACCGATAATATAGAAATTTCACAAAATTGACCGAAAATATAGAAATTTCACAAATAGAGGTTTGGGACGAAAAATACAAAAACACGTAGAACAAATATTGAATCTGTGGTGATTTTGTACATATATTCGTAAAGTTGATCGTCAATGCTAGTTTTTAGAGTGAATAGTGTAAAGTTTCCGTGTATTTCCTAACAAATGTTCATAAATGTTTAGGAGGTTTTAACGTTTTATGTCATAATCATTGTCAATGCGTTTCTACTTCACTTATGTCTTGATGCATTAAGATTCGAGAATTTTTGTACATAAAAATAGTATTTCAAAAAACAAAGGTAAAAAAATTCAAATATACTTGAAAATATTGACTCAAAATATATGAATTTTGTAAAATTTGACGTTTGGGACGAAAAATACGAAAACATGTAGAACAAATATTGATTCTGTGGTGATTTTGTACATATATTCCTGAAGTTGATCGTCAATGTTGGTTTTTCGAGTGAAAAGTGTAAAGTTTCCGTGTATTTACTAATAAATGTTCATAAATGTTTAGAGGAGGTTTGTTAAAACGTTAGTTTTACGTCATAATCGATGTCAATACGTTTCTACTTGTCTTATGTCTTGATGCATTAAGATTCTAGCATTTTTGTACGAAAAAAATGTATTTTGAAAAACAAAGGTAACAAAATTCAAATATACTCAAACATGAAAATATTGACTCATAATATTTTGTAAAATTTGACGTTTGAAACTTTGTAAAATTTGACGTTTGCCACGAAAAATACGAAGACATGTAGAACAAATATTAATTCTGTGTTGATTATGTACATATAATCATAAATTTGTTTGTCAATTTCAGTATTTCTAGTGAAGAGTGTGAAGTTTCCGTGTATTACGAACAATATTGTGAGAAATATTGAAATTTCGCCAAATTAGAGCTTAGGGACTAAAAACACTTAAAAACCTTGAACAATTAATAATAGTGTCGTTATTTTGTACATATAAATATATTGTACATATAATTCGTAAATTTGGTTGTCAATGGCCCTTTTTCGAGTGAAAAGTGTAAAGTTTCCGTGTATTTACTAACAAATGTTCATAAATGTTTAGGAGGTTTTAACGTTTTATGTCACAATCAATGTCAATGCGTTTCTACATCACTTATGTCTTGATGCATTAAGATTCTAGCATTTATGTACGAAAAAAAAGTATTTTGAAAAACAAAGGTAACAAAATTCAAATATACTTGAAAACATGTACAACAAATATTAATTCTGTCTTGATTTTGTACATATATTCGTAAATTTGTTTGTCAATGGTAGTATTTCGAAGGAAAAGTGTGAAGTTTCCGTGTATTACGAACAATATTGACGAAAAATATTGAAATTTCGCCAAATCAGAGCTTAGGGATGAAAAACACTAAAACACCTTGAACAAATAATAATACTGACGCTATTTTGTGCATATATTCGTAAATTTGGTTGTCAATGGCACTTTTTCGAGTGAAAAGTGTAAAGTTTCCGTGTATTACCAACAGTATTGACCGAAAATATAGAAATTTCGCAAAATTAGAGGTTTGGGACGAAAAATACGAAAACATGTAGAACAAATAAATATTGATTCTGTGGTGATTTTGTACATATATTCTTGAAGTTGATCGTCAATGCTAGTTTTTCGAGTGAAAAGTGTAAAGTTTCCGTGTATTTAGTAATTAATGTTCATAAATGAATGGTTGAATTAAAATAGGCACTAAGTACCAAAAAAAACAACAAAAAAAAAAAAGTAGGCAGTTTCGTTCTGTATGTCATATATATTTTAATGAAACTGCATAATTAGTTTTTTTTTTTTTTGGTACTTAATGCCTATTTTAATTCAACCATTCAAATGTTTAGGAGGTTTTAACGTTTTATGTCATAATCAATGTCAATGCGTTTCTACTTCACTTATGTCTTGATGCATATTAAGATTCTAGCATTTTTGTACAAAAAAAAAAGTATTTTGAAAAACAAAGGTTACCAAATTCAAATGTACTTGAAATATTGTCTCAAAATTTTGAAATTTTGTAAAATTTGACACTTGGGACGAAAACATGTAGAACAAATATTAATTCTGTGTTCATTTTGTACATATATTCGTAAACTTGTTTGTCAATGGCAGTATTTTGAGTGAAAAGTGTGAAATTTCCGTGTATTACGAACAATATTGACGAGAAATATTGAAATTTGCCCAAATTAGAGCTTAGGGACGAAAAACACTAAAACACCTTGAAAAAATAATAATACTGACGTTATTATGTACATATATTCGTATATTTGGTGGTCAATGGCACTTTTTCGAGTGAAAAGTGTAAAGTTTCCGTGTATTACCCCAACAGTATTGAGCGAAAATATAGAAATTTCGCAAAATTAGAGGTTTGGGACAAAAAATACGAAAACATGTACTTACACAAATATTGATTCTGTGGTGATTTTGTACATATATTCGTGAAGTTGATCGTCATTGATAGTTTTTCGAGTGAAAAGTGTTTACTAAAAAGTTTCCGTGTATTTACTAATAAATGTTCATAAATGTTTAGGAGGTTTTAACGTTTTATGTCATAATCATTGTCAATGCGTTTCTACGTCACTTATGTCTTGATGCATAAAGATTCGATATTTTTTGTACAAAAATTGTACTTTAAAAAACAAAGTTAACAAAATTCGAATATACATGAAAATATTGACTCATAATTTTGAAACTTTATAAAATTTGACGTTTGCCATGAAAAATACGAAAACATGTAGAACAAATATTAATTCTGTGCTGATTTTGTACATATATTCATAAATTTGTTTGTCAATGGCAGTATTTCGAGTGAAAAGTGTGAAGTTTCCGTCTATTACCAAAAGTATTGACCGAAAATATAGAAATTTCACAAAATTGACCGAATATATAGAAATTTCACAAATAGAGGTTTGGGACGAAAAATACAAAAACACGTAGAACAAATATTGAATCTGTGGTGATTTTGTACATATATTCGTAAAGTTGATCGTCAATGCTAGTTTTTAGAGTGAATAGTGTAAAGTTTCCGTGTATTTCCTAACAAATGTTCATAAATGTTTAGGAGGTTTTAACGTTTTATGTCATAATCATTGTCAATGCGTTTCTACTTCACTTATGTCTTGATGCATTAAGATTCGAGAATTTTTGTACATAAAAATAGTATTTCAAAAAACAAAGGTAACAAAATTCAAATATACTTGAAAATATTGACTCAAAATATTGGAATTTTGTAAAATTTGACGTTTGGGACGAAAAATACGAAAACATGTAGAACAAATATTGATTCTGTGGTGATTTTGTACATATATTCCTGAAGTTGATCGTCAATGTTGGTTTTTCGAGTGAAAAGTGTAAAGTTTCCGTGTATTTACTAATAAATGTTCATAAATGTTTAGAGGAGGTTTGTTAAAACGTTAGTTTTACGTCATAATCGATGTCAATACGTTTCTACTTGTCTTATGTCTTGATGCATTAAGATTCTAGCATTTTTGTACGAAAAAAATGTATTTTGAAAAACAAAGGTAACAAAATTCAAATATACTCAAACATGAAAATATTGACTCATAATATTTTGTAAAATTTGACGTTTGAAACTTTGTAAAATTTGACGTTTGCCACGAAAAATACGAAGACATGTAGAACAAATATTAATTCTGTGTTGATTATGTACATATAATCATAAATTTGTTTGTCAATTTCAGTATTTCTAGTGAAGAGTGTGAAGTTTCCGTGTATTACGAACAATATTGTGAGAAATATTGAAATTTCGCCAAATTAGAGCTTAGGGACTAAAAACACTTAAAAACCTTGAACAATTAATAATAGTGTCGTTATTTTGTACATATAAATATATTGTACATATAATTCGTAAATTTGGTTGTCAATGGCCCTTTTTCGAGTGAAAAGTGTAAAGTTTCCGTGTATTTACTAACAAATGTTCATAAATGTTTAGGAGGTTTTAACGTTTTATGTCACAATCAATGTCAATGCGTTTCTACATCACTTATGTCTTGATGCATTAAGATTCTAGCATTTATGTACGAAAAAAAAGTATTTTGAAAAACAAAGGTAACAAAATTCAAATATACTTGAAAACATGTACAACAAATATTAATTCTGTCTTGATTTTGTACATATATTCGTAAATTTGTTTGTCAATGGTAGTATTTCGAAGGAAAAGTGTGAAGTTTCCGTGTATTACGAACAATATTGACGAAAAATATTGAAATTTCGCCAAATCAGAGCTTAGGGATGAAAAACACTAAAACACCTTGAACAAATAATAATACTGACGCTATTTTGTGCATATATTCGTAAATTTGGTTGTCAATGGCACTTTTTCGAGTGAAAAGTGTAAAGTTTCCGTGTATTACCAACAGTATTGACCGAAAATATAGAAATTTCGCAAAATTAGAGGTTTGGGACGAAAAATACGAAAACATGTAGAACAAATAAATATTGATTCTGTGGTGATTTTGTACATATATTCTTGAAGTTGATCGTCAATGCTAGTTTTTCGAGTGAAAAGTGTAAAGTTTCCGTGTATTTAGTAATTAATGTTCATAAATGAATGGTTGAATTAAAATAGGCACTAAGTACCAAAAAAAACAACAAAAAAAAAAAAGTATGCAGTTTCGTTCTGTATGTCATATATATTTTAATGAAACTGCATAATTAGTTTTTTTTTTTTTTGGTACTTAATGCCTATTTTAATTCAACCATTCAAATGTTTAGGAGGTTTTAACGTTTTATGTCATAATCAATGTCAATGCGTTTCTACTTCACTTATGTCTTGATGCATATTAAGATTCTAGCATTTTTGTACAAAAAAAAAAGTATTTTGAAAAACAAAGGTTACCAAATTCAAATGTACTTGAAATATTGTCTCAAAATTTTGAAATTTTGTAAAATTTGACATTTGGGACGAAAACATGTAGAACAAATATTAATTCTGTGTTCATTTTGTACATATATTCGTAAACTTGTTTGTCAATGGCAGTATTTTGAGTGAAAAGTGTGAAATTTCCGTGTATTACGAACAATATTGACGAGAAATATTGAAATTTGCCCAAATTAGAGCTTAGGGACGAAAAACACTAAAACACCTTGAAAACATAATAATACTGACGTTATTATGTACATATATTCGTATATTTGGTGGTCAATGGCACTTTTTCGAGTGAAAAGTGTAAAGTTTCCGTGTATTACCCCAACAGTATTGAGCGAAAATATAGAAATTTCGCAAAATTAGAGGTTTGGGACAAAAAATACGAAAACATGTACTAACACAAATATTGATTCTGTGGTGATTTTGTACATATATTCGTGAAGTTGATCGTCATTGATAGTTTTTCGAGTGAAAAGTGTTTACTAAAAAGTTTCCGTGTATTTACTAATAAATGTTCATAAATGTTTAGGAGGTTTTAACGTTTTATGTCATAATCATTGTCAATGCGTTTCTACGTCACTTATGTCTTGATGCATAAAGATTCGATATTTTTTGTACAAAAATTGTACTTTAAAAAACAAAGTTAACAAAATTCGAATATACATGAAAATATTGACTCATAATTTTGAAACTTTATAAAATTTGACGTTTGCCATGAAAAATACGAAAACATGTAGAACAAATATTAATTCTGTGCTGATTTTGTACATATATTCATAAATTTGTTTGTCAATGGCAGTATTTCGAGTGAAAAGTGTGAAGTTTCCGTGTATTACCAAAAGTATTGACCGAAAATATAGAAATTTCACAAAATTGACCGAATATATAGAAATTTCACAAATAGAGGTTTGGGACGAAAAATACAAAAACACGTAGAACAAATATTGAATCTGTGGTGATTTTGTACATATATTCGTAAAGTTGATCGTCAATGCTAGTTTTTAGAGTGAATAGTGTAAAGTTTCCGTGTATTTCCTAACAAATGTTCATAAATGTTTAGGAGGTTTTAACGTTTTATGTCATAATCATTGTCAATGCGTTTCTACTTCACTTATGTCTTGATGCATTAAGATTCGAGAATTTTTGTACATAAAAATAGTATTTCAAAAAACAAAGGTAACAAAATTCAAATATACTTGAAAATATTGACTCAAAATATTGGAATTTTGTAAAATTTGACGTTTGGGACGAAAAATACGAAAACATGTACAACAAATATTGATTCTGTGGTGATTTTGTACATATATTCCTGAAGTTGATCGTCAATGTTGGTTTTTCGAGTTAAAAGTGTAAAGTTTCCGTGTATTTACTAATAAATGTTCATAAATGTTTAGAGGAGGTTTGTTAAAACGTTAGTTTTACGTCATAATCGATGTCAATACGTTTCTACTTGTCTTATGTCTTGATGCATTAAGATTCTAGCATTTTTGTACGAAAAAAATGTATTTTGAAAAACAAAGGTAACAAAATTCAAATATACTCAAACATGAAAATATTGACTCATAATATTTTGTAAAATTTGACGTTTGGGACGAAAAATACGTACATGTCATAATTATTGTCAATGCGTTTCTACGTCACTTATGTCTTGATGCATAAAGATTCGATAATTTTTGTACAAAAAATTGTATTTTGAAAAACAAAGTTAACGAAATTCGAATACACATGAAAATATTGACTCATAATTTTGAAACTTTATAAAATTTGACGTTTGCCATGAAAAATACGAAAACATGTAGAACAAATATTAATTCTGTGCTGATTTTGTACATATATTCATAAATTTGTTTGTCAATGGCAGTATTTCGAGTGAAAAGTGTGAAGTTTCCGTGTATTACCAAAAGTATTGACCGAAAATATAGAAATTTCACAAAATTGACCGAATATATAGAAATTTCACAAATAGAGGTTTGGGACGAAAAATACAAAAACACGTAGAACAAATATTGAATCTGTGGTGATTTTGTACATATATTCGTAAAGTTGATCGTCAATGCTTGTTTTTAGAGTGAAAAGTGTAAAGTTTCCGTGTATTTCCTAACAAATGTTCATAAATGTTTAGGAGGTTTTAACGTTTTATGTCATAATCATTGTCAATGCGTTTCTACGTCACTTATGTCTTGATGCATTAAGATTCGAGAATTTTTGTACATAAAAATAGTATTTCAAAAAACAAAGGTAACAAAATTCAAATATACTTGAAAATATTGACTCAAAATATTGGAATTTTGTAAAATTTGACGTTTGGGACGAAAAATACGAAAACATGTAGAACAAATATTGATTCTGTGGTGATTTTGTACATATATTCCTGAAGTTGATCGTCAATGTTGGTTTTTCGATTGAAAAGTGTAAAGTTTCCGTGTATTTACTAATAAATGTTCATAAATGTTTAGAGGAGGTTTGTTAAAACGTTAGTTTTACGTCATAATCGATGTCAATACGTTTCTACTTGTCTAATGTCTTGATGCATTAAGATTTTAGCATTTTTGTACGAAAAAAATGTATTTTGAAAAACAAAGGTAACAAAATTCAAATATACTCAAACATGAAAATATTGACTCATAATATTTTGTAAAATTTGACGTTTGGGACGAAAAATACGTACATGTCCTAATTATTGTCAATGCGTTTCTACGTCACTTATGTCTTGATGCATAAAGATTCGATAATTTTTGTACAAAAAATTGTATTTTGAAAAACAAAGTTAAAAAAATTCGAATATACATGAAAATATTGACTCATAATTTTGAAACTTTATAAAATTTGACGTTTGCCATGAAAAATACGAAAACATGTAGAACAAATATTAATTCTGTGCTGATTTTGTACATATATTCATAAATTTGTTTGTCAATGGCAGTATTTCGAGTGAAAAGTGTGAAGTTTCCGTGTATTACCAAAAGTATTGACCGAAAATATAGAAATTTCACAAAATTGACCGAAAATATAGAAATTTCACAAATAGAGGTTTGGGACGAAAAATACAAAAACACGTAGAACAAATATTGAATCTGTGGTGATTTTGTACATATATTCGTAAAGTTGATCGTCAATGCTAGTTTTTAGAGTGAAAAGTGTAAAGTTTCTGTGTATTTCCTAACAAATGTTCATAAATGTTTAGGAGGTTTAAACGTTTTATGTCATAATCATTGTCAATGCGTTTCTACTTCACTTATGTCTTGATGCATTAAGATTCGAGAATTTTTGTACATAAAAATAGTATTTCAAAAAACAAAGGTAAAAAAATTCAAATATACTTGAAAATATTGACTCAAAATATATGAATTTTGTAAAATTTGACGTTTGGGACGAAAAATACGAAAACATGTAGAACAAATATTGATTCTGTGGTGATTTTGTACATATATTCCTGAAGTTGATCGTCAATGTTGGTTTTTCGAGTGAAAAGTGTAAAGTTTCCGTGTATTTACTAATAAATGTTCATAAATGTTTAGAGGAGGTTTGTTAAAACGTTAGTTTTACGTCATAATCGATGTCAATACGTTTCTACTTGTCTTATGTCTTGATGCATTAAGATTCTAGCATTTTTGTACGAAAAAAATGTATTTTGAAAAACAAAGGTAACAAAATTCAAATATACTCAAACATGAAAATATTGACTCATAATATTTTGTAAAATTTGACGTTTGAAACTTTGTAAAATTTGACGTTTGCCACGAAAAATACGAAGACATGTAGAACAAATATTAATTCTGTGTTGATTATGTACATATAATCATAAATTTGTTTGTCAATTTCAGTATTTCTAGTGAAGAGTGTGAAGTTTCCGTGTATTACGAACAATATTGTGAGAAATATTGAAATTTCGCCAAATTAGAGCTTAGGGACTAAAAACACTTAAAAACCTTGAACAATTAATAATAGTGTCGTTATTTTGTACATATAAATATATTGTACATATAATTCGTAAATTTGGTTGTCAATGGCCCTTTTTCGAGTGAAAAGTGTAAAGTTTCCGTGTATTTACTAACAAATGTTCATAAATGTTTAGGAGGTTTTAACGTTTTATGTCACAATCAATGTCAATGCGTTTCTACATCACTTATGTCTTGATGCATTAAGATTCTAGCATTTATGTACGAAAAAAAAGTATTTTGAAAAACAAAGGTAACAAAATTCAAATATACTTGAAAACATGTACAACAAATATTAATTCTGTCTTGATTTTGTACATATATTCGTAAATTTGTTTGTCAATGGTAGTATTTCGAAGGAAAAGTGTGAAGTTTCCGTGTATTACGAACAATATTGACGAAAAATATTGAAATTTCGCCAAATCAGAGCTTAGGGATGAAAAACACTAAAACACCTTGAACAAATAATAATACTGACGCTATTTTGTGCATATATTCGTAAATTTGGTTGTCAATGGCACTTTTTCGAGTGAAAAGTGTAAAGTTTCCGTGTATTACCAACAGTATTGACCGAAAATATAGAAATTTCGCAAAATTAGAGGTTTGGGACGAAAAATACGAAAACATGTAGAACAAATAAATATTGATTCTGTGGTGATTTTGTACATATATTCTTGAAGTTGATCGTCAATGCTAGTTTTTCGAGTGAAAAGTGTAAAGTTTCCGTGTATTTAGTAATTAATGTTCATAAATGAATGGTTGAATTAAAATAGGCACTAAGTACCAAAAAAAACAACAAAAAAAAAAAAGTATGCAGTTTCGTTCTGTATGTCATATATATTTTAATGAAACTGCATGATTAGTTTTTTTTTTTTTTGGTACTTAATGCCTATTTTAATTCAACCATTCAAATGTTTAGGAGGTTTTAACGTTTTATGTCATAATCAATGTCAATGCGTTTCTACTTCACTTATGTCTTGATGCATATTAAGATTCTAGCATTTTTGTACAAAAAAAAAAGTATTTTGAAAAACAAAGGTTACCAAATTCAAATGTACTTGAAATATTGTCTCAAAATTTTGAAATTTTGTAAAATTTGACACTTGGGACGAAAACATGTAGAACAAATATTAATTCTGTGTTCATTTTGTACATATATTCGTAAACTTGTTTGTCAATGGCAGTATTTTGAGTGAAAAGTGTGAAATTTCCGTGTATTACGAACAATATTGACGAGAAATATTGAAATTTGCCCAAATTAGAGCTTAGGGACGAAAAACACTAAAACACCTTGAAAAAATAATAATACTGACGTTATTATGTACATATATTCGTATATTTGGTGGTCAATGGCACTTTTTCGAGTGAAAAGTGTAAAGTTTCCGTGTATTACCCCAACAGTATTGAGCGAAAATATAGAAATTTCGCAAAATTAGAGGTTTGGGACAAAAAATACGAAAACATGTACTTACACAAATATTGATTCTGTGGTGATTTTGTACATATATTCGTGAAGTTGATCGTCATTGATAGTTTTTCGAGTGAAAAGTGTTTACTAAAAAGTTTCCGTGTATTTACTAATAAATGTTCATAAATGTTTAGGAGGTTTTAACGTTTTATGTCATAATCATTGTCAATGCGTTTCTACGTCACTTATGTCTTGATGCATAAAGATTCGATATTTTTTGTACAAAAATTGTACTTTAAAAAACAAAGTTAACAAAATTCGAATATACATGAAAATATTGACTCATAATTTTGAAACTTTATAAAATTTGACGTTTGCCATGAAAAATACGAAAACATGTAGAACAAATATTAATTCTGTGCTGATTTTGTACATATATTCATAAATTTGTTTGTCAATGGCAGTATTTCGAGTGAAAAGTGTGAAGTTTCCGTGTATTACCAAAAGTATTGACCGAAAATATAGAAATTTCACAAAATTGACCGAATATATAGAAATTTCACAAATAGAGGTTTGGGACGAAAAATACAAAAACACGTAGAACAAATATTGAATCTGTGGTGATTTTGTGATGATTTTTGAAAAATTCGATAATTTTTGTACAAAAAATTGTATTTTGAAAAACAAAGTTAACGAAATTCGAATACACATGAAAATATTGACTCATAATTTTGAAACTTTATAAAATTTGACGTTTGCCATGAAAAATACGAAAACATGTAGAACAAATATTAATTCTGTGCTGATTTTGTACATATATTCATAAATTTGTTTGTCAATGGCAGTATTTCGAGTGAAAAGTGTGAAGTTTCCGTGTATTACCAAAAGTATTGACCGAAAATATAGAAATTTCACAAAATTGACCGAATATATAGAAATTTCACAAATAGAGGTTTGGGACGAAAAATACAAAAACACGTAGAACAAATATTGAATCTGTGGTGATTTTGTGATGATTTTTGAAAAATTCGATAATTTTTGTACAAAAAATTGTATTTTGAAAAACAAAGTTAACGAAATTCGAATACACATGAAAATATTGACTCATAATTTTGAAACTTTATAAAATTTGACGTTTGCCATGAAAAATACGAAAACATGTAGAACAAATATTAATTCTGTGCTGATTTTGTACATATATTCATAAATTTGTTTGTCAATGGCAGTATTTCGAGTGAAAAGTGTGAAGTTTCCGTGTATTACCAAAAGTATTGACCGAAAATATAGAAATTTCACAAAATTGACCGAATATATAGAAATTTCACAAATAGAGGTTTGGGACGAAAAATACAAAAACACGTAGAACAAATATTGAATCTGTGGTGATTTTGTACATATATTCGTAAAGTTGATCGTCAATGCTAGTTTTTAGAGTGAATAGTGTAAAGTTTCCGTGTATTTCCTAACAAATGTTCATAAATGTTTAGGAGGTTTTAACGTTTTATGTCATAATCATTGTCAATGCGTTTCTACTTCACTTATGTCTTGATGCATTAAGATTCGAGAATTTTTGTACATAAAAATAGTATTTCAAAAAACAAAGGTAACAAAATTCAAATATACTTGAAAATATTGACTCAAAATATTGGAATTTTGTAAAATTTGACGTTTGGGACGAAAAATACGAAAACATGTAGAACAAATATTGATTCTGTGGTGATTTTGTACATATATTCCTGAAGTTGATCGTCAATGTTGGTTTTTCGAGTGAAAAGTGTAAAGTTTCCGTGTATTTACTAATAAATGTTCATAAATGTTTAGAGGAGGTTTGTTAAAACGTTAGTTTTACGTCATAATCGATGTCAATACGTTTCTACTTGTCTTATGTCTTGATGCATTAAGATTCTAGCATTTTTGTACGAAAAAAATGTATTTTGAAAAACAAAGGTAACAAAATTCAAATATACTCAAACATGAAAATATTGACTCATAATATTTTGTAAAATTTGACGTTTGGGACGAAAAATACGTACATGTCATAATTATTGTCAATGCGTTTCTACGTCACTTATGTCTTGATGCATAAAAATTCGATAATTTTTGTACAAAAAATTGTATTTTGAAAAACAAAGTTAACAAAATTCGAATACACATGAAAATATTGACTCATAATTTTGAAACTTTATAAAATTTGACGTTTGCCATGAAAAATACGAAAACATGTAGAACAAATATTAATTCTGTGCTGATTTTGTACATATATTCATAAATTTGTTTGTCAATGGCAGTATTTCGAGTGAAAAGTGTGAAGTTTCCGTGTATTACCAAAAGTATTGACCGAAAATATAGAAATTTCACAAAATTGACCGAATATATAGAAATTTCACAAATAGAGGTTTGGGACGAAAAATACAAAAACACGTAGAACAAATATTGAATCTGTGGTGATTTTGTACATATATTCGTAAAGTTGATCGTCAATGCTAGTTTTTAGAGTGAATAGTGTAAAGTTTCCGTGTATTTCCTAACAAATGTTCATAAATGTTTAGGAGGTTTTAACGTTTTATGTCATAATCATTGTCAATGCGTTTCTACTTCACTTATGTCTTGATGCATTAAGATTCGAGAATTTTTGTACATAAAAATAGTATTTCAAAAAACAAAGGTAACAAAATTCAAATATACTTGAAAATATTGACTCAAAATATTGGAATTTTGTAAAATTTGACGTTTGGGACGAAAAATACGAAAACATGTACAACAAATATTGATTCTGTGGTGATTTTGTACATATATTCCTGAAGTTGATCGTCAATGTTGGTTTTTCGAGTTAAAAGTGTAAAGTTTCCGTGTATTTACTAATAAATGTTCATAAATGTTTAGAGGAGGTTTGTTAAAACGTTAGTTTTACGTCATAATCGATGTCAATACGTTTCTACTTGTCTTATGTCTTGATGCATTAAGATTCTAGCATTTTTGTACGAAAAAAATGTATTTTGAAAAACAAAGGTAACAAAATTCAAATATACTCAAACATGAAAATATTGACTCATAATATTTTGTAAAATTTGACGTTTGGGACGAAAAATACGTACATGTCATAATTATTGTCAATGCGTTTCTACGTCACTTATGTCTTGATGCATAAAGATTCGATAATTTTTGTACAAAAAATTGTATTTTGAAAAACAAAGTTAAAAAAATTCGAATATACATGAAAATATTGACTCATAATTTTGAAACTTTATAAAATTTGACGTTTGCCATGAAAAATACGAAAACATGTAGAACAAATATTAATTCTGTGCTAATTTTGTACATATATTCATAAATTTGTTTGTCAATGGCAGTATTTCGAGTGAAAAGTGTGAAGTTTCCGTGTATTACCAAAAGTATTGACCGATAATATAGAAATTTCACAAAATTGACCGAAAATATAGAAATTTCACAAATAGAGGTTTGGGACGAAAAATACAAAAACACGTAGAACAAATATTGAATCTGTGGTGATTTTGTACATATATTCGTAAAGTTGATCGTCAATGCTAGTTTTTAGAGTGAATAGTGTAAAGTTTCCGTGTATTTCCTAACAAATGTTCATAAATGTTTAGGAGGTTTTAACGTTTTATGTCATAATCATTGTCAATGCGTTTCTACTTCACTTATGTCTTGATGCATTAAGATTCGAGAATTTTTGTACATAAAAATAGTATTTCAAAAAACAAAGGTAACAAAATTCAAATATACTTGAAAATATTGACTCAAAATATATGAATTTTGTAAAATTTGACGTTTGGGACGAAAAATACGAAAACATGTAGAACAAATATTGATTCTGTGGTGATTTTGTACATATATTCCTGAAGTTGATCGTCAATGTTGGTTTTTCGAGTGAAAAGTGTAAAGTTTCCGTGTATTTACTAATAAATGTTCATAAATGTTTAGAGGAGGTTTGTTAAAACGTTAGTTTTACGTCATAATCGATGTCAATACGTTTCTACTTGTCTTATGTCTTGATGCATTAAGATTCTAGCATTTTTGTACGAAAAAAATGTATTTTGAAAAACAAAGGTAACAAAATTCAAATATACTCAAACATGAAAATATTGACTCATAATATTTTGTAAAATTTGACGTTTGGGACGAAAAATACGTACATGTCATAATTATTGTCAATGCGTTTCTACGTCACTTATGTCTTGATGCATAAAGATTCGATAATTTTTGTACAAAAAATTGTATTTTGAAAAACAAAGTTAACGAAATTCGAATACACATGAAAATATTGACTCATAATTTTGAAACTTTATAAAATTTGACGTTTGCCATGAAAAATACGAAAACATGTAGAACAAATATTAATTCTGTGCTGATTTTGTACATATATTCATAAATTTGTTTGTCAATGGCAGTATTTCGAGTGAAAAGTGTGAAGTTTCCGTGTATTACCAAAAGTATTGACCGAAAATATAGAAATTTCACAAAATTGACCGAATATATAGAAATTTCACAAATAGAGGTTTGGGACGAAAAATACAAAAACACGTAGAACAAATATTGAATCTGTGGTGATTTTGTACATATATTCGTAAAGTTGATCGTCAATGCTTGTTTTTAGAGTGAAAAGTGTAAAGTTTCCGTGTATTTCCTAACAAATGTTCATAAATGTTTAGGAGGTTTTAACGTTTTATGTCATAATCATTGTCAATGCGTTTCTACGTCACTTATGTCTTGATGCATTAAGATTCGAGAATTTTTGTACATAAAAATAGTATTTCAAAAAACAAAGGTAACAAAATTCAAATATACTTGAAAATATTGACTCAAAATATTGGAATTTTGTAAAATTTGACGTTTGGGACGAAAAATACGAAAACATGTAGAACAAATATTGATTCTGTGGTGATTTTGTACATATATTCCTGAAGTTGATCGTCAATGTTGGTTTTTCGATTGAAAAGTGTAAAGTTTCCGTGTATTTACTAATAAATGTTCATAAATGTTTAGAGGAGGTTTGTTAAAACGTTAGTTTTACGTCATAATCGATGTCAATACGTTTCTACTTGTCTAATGTCTTGATGCATTAAGATTTTAGCATTTTTGTACGAAAAAAATGTATTTTGAAAAACAAAGGTAACAAAATTCAAATATACTCAAACATGAAAATATTGACTCATAATATTTTGTAAAATTTGACGTTTGGGACGAAAAATACGTACATGTCCTAATTATTGTCAATGCGTTTCTACGTCACTTATGTCTTGATGCATAAAGATTCGATAATTTTTGTACAAAAAATTGTATTTTGAAAAACAAAGTTAAAAAAATTCGAATATACATGAAAATATTGACTCATAATTTTGAAACTTTATAAAATTTGACGTTTGCCATGAAAAATACGAAAACATGTAGAACAAATATTAATTCTGTGCTGATTTTGTACATATATTCATAAATTTGTTTGTCAATGGCAGTATTTCGAGTGAAAAGTGTGAAGTTTCCGTGTATTACCAAAAGTATTGACCGAAAATATAGAAATTTCACAAAATTGACCGAAAATATAGAAATTTCACAAATAGAGGTTTGGGACGAAAAATACAAAAACACGTAGAACAAATATTGAATCTGTGGTGATTTTGTACATATATTCGTAAAGTTGATCGTCAATGCTAGTTTTTAGAGTGAAAAGTGTAAAGTTTCTGTGTATTTCCTAACAAATGTTCATAAATGTTTAGGAGGTTTAAACGTTTTATGTCATAATCATTGTCAATGCGTTTCTACTTCACTTATGTCTTGATGCATTAAGATTCGAGAATTTTTGTACATAAAAATAGTATTTCAAAAAACAAAGGTAACAAAATTCAAATATACTTGAAAATATTGACTCAAAATATTGGAATTTTGTAAAATTTGACGTTTGGGACGAAAAATACGAAAACATGTAGAACAAATATTGATTCTGTGGTGATTTTGTACATATATTCCTGAAGTTGATCGTCAATGTTGGTTTTTCGAGTGAAAAGTGTAAAGTTTCCGTGTATTTACTAATAAATGTTCATAAATGTTTAGAGGAGGTTTGTTAAAACGTTAGTTTTACGTCATAATCGATGTCAATACGTTTCTACTTGTCTTATGTCTTGATGCATTAAGATTCTAGCATTTTTGTACGAAAAAAATGTATTTTGAAAAACAAAGGTAACAAAATTCAAATATACTCAAACATGAAAATATTGACTCATAATATTTTGTAAAATTTGACGTTTGAAACTTTGTAAAATTTGACGTTTGCCACGAAAAATACGAAGACATGTAGAACAAATATTAATTCTGTGTTGATTATGTACATATAATCATAAATTTGTTTGTCAATTTCAGTATTTCTAGTGAAGAGTGTGAAGTTTCCGTGTATTACGAACAATATTGTGAGAAATATTGAAATTTCGCCAAATTAGAGCTTAGGGACTAAAAACACTTAAAAACCTTGAACAATTAATAATAGTGTCGTTATTTTGTACATATAAATATATTGTACATATAATTCGTAAATTTGGTTGTCAATGGCCCTTTTTCGAGTGAAAAGTGTAAAGTTTCCGTGTATTTACTAACAAATGTTCATAATGTTTAGGAGGTTTTAACGTTTTAAACTTTTAATTTTAATTTAAAATTAAAAAAATGTTTAGGAGGTTTTAACGTTTTATGTCACAATCAATGTCAATGCGTTTCTACATCACTTATGTCTTGATGCATTAAGATTCTAGCATTTATGTACGAAAAAAAAGTATTTTGAAAAACAAAGGTAACAAAATTCAAATATACTTGAAAACATGTACAACAAATATTAATTCTGTCTTGATTTTGTACATATATTCGTAAATTTGTTTGTCAATGGTAGTATTTCGAAGGAAAAGTGTGAAGTTTCCGTGTATTACGAACAATATTGACGAAAAATATTGAAATTTCGCCAAATCAGAGCTTAGGGATGAAAAACACTAAAACACCTTGAACAAATAATAATACTGACGCTATTTTGTGCATATATTCGTAAATTTGGTTGTCAATGGCACTTTTTCGAGTGAAAAGTGTAAAGTTTCCGTGTATTACCAACAGTATTGACCGAAAATATAGAAATTTCGCAAAATTAGAGGTTTGGGACGAAAAATACGAAAACATGTAGAACAAATAAATATTGATTCTGTGGTGATTTTGTACATATATTCTTGAAGTTGATCGTCAATGCTAGTTTTTCGAGTGAAAAGTGTAAAGTTTCCGTGTATTTAGTAATTAATGTTCATAAATGAATGGTTGAATTAAAATAGGCACTAAGTACCAAAAAAAACAACAAAAAAAAAAAGTATGCAGTTTCGTTCTGTATGTCATATATATTTTAATGAAACTGCATAATTAGTTTTTTTTTTTTTTGGTACTTAATGCCTATTTTAATTCAACCATTCAAATGTTTAGGAGGTTTTAACGTTTTATGTCATAATCAATGTCAATGCGTTTCTACTTCACTTATGTCTTGATGCATATTAAGATTCTAGCATTTTTGTACAAAAAAAAAAGTATTTTGAAAAACAAAGGTTACCAAATTCAAATGTACTTGAAATATTGTCTCAAAATTTTGAAATTTTGTAAAATTTGACATTTGGGACGAAAACATGTAGAACAAATATTAATTCTGTGTTCATTTTGTACATATATTCGTAAACTTGTTTGTCAATGGCAGTATTTTGAGTGAAAAGTGTGAAATTTCCGTGTATTACGAACAATATTGACGAGAAATATTGAAATTTGCCCAAATTAGAGCTTAGGGACGAAAAACACTAAAACACCTTGAAAAAATAATAATACTGACGTAATTATGTACATATATTCGTATATTTGGTGGTCAATGGCACTTTTTCGAGTGAAAAGTGTAAAGTTTCCGTGTATTACCCCAACAGTATTGAGCGAAAATATAGAAATTTCGCAAAATTAGAGGTTTGGGACAAAAAATACGAAAACATGTACTTACACAAATATTGATTCTGTGGTGATTTTGTACATATATTCGTGAAGTTGATCGTCATTGATAGTTTTTCGAGTGAAAAGTGTTTACTAAAAAGTTTCCGTGTATTTACTAATAAATGTTCATAAATGTTTAGGAGGTTTTAACGTTTTATGTCATAATCATTGTCAATGCGTTTCTACGTCACTTATGTCTTGATGCATAAAGATTCGATATTTTTTGTACAAAAATTGTACTTTAAAAAACAAAGTTAACAAAATTCGAATATACATGAAAATATTGACTCATAATTTTGAAACTTTATAAAATTTGACGTTTGCCATGAAAAATACGAAAACATGTAGAACAAATATTAATTCTGTGCTGATTTTGTACATATATTCATAAATTTGTTTGTCAATGGCAGTATTTCGAGTGAAAAGTGTGAAGTTTCCGTGTATTACCAAAAGTATTGACCGAAAATATAGAAATTTCACAAAATTGACCGAATATATAGAAATTTCACAAATAGAGGTTTGGGACGAAAAATACAAAAACACGTAGAACAAATATTGAATCTGTGGTGATTTTGTACATATATTCGTAAAGTTGATCGTCAATGCTAGTTTTTAGAGTGAATAGTGTAAAGTTTCCGTGTATTTCCTAACAAATGTTCATAAATGTTTAGGAGGTTTTAACGTTTTATGTCATAATCATTGTCAATGCGTTTCTACTTCACTTATGTCTTGATGCATTAAGATTCGAGAATTTTTGTACATAAAAATAGTATTTCAAAAAACAAAGGTAACAAAATTCAAATATACTTGAAAATATTGACTCAAAATATTGGAATTTTGTAAAATTTGACGTTTGGGACGAAAAATACGAAAACATGTAGAACAAATATTGATTCTGTGGTGATTTTGTACATATATTCCTGAAGTTGATCGTCAATGTTGGTTTTTCGAGTGAAAAGTGTAAAGTTTCCGTGTATTTACTAATAAATGTTCATAAATGTTTAGAGGAGGTTTGTTAAAACGTTAGTTTTACGTCATAATCGATGTCAATACGTTTCTACTTGTCTTATGTCTTGATGCATTAAGATTCTAGCATTTTTGTACGAAAAAAATGTATTTTGAAAAACAAAGGTAACAAAATTCAAATATACTCAAACATGAAAATATTGACTCATAATATTTTGTAAAATTTGACGTTTGGGACGAAAAATACGTACATGTCATAATTATTGTCAATGCGTTTCTACGTCACTTATGTCTTGATGCATAAAGATTCGATAATTTTTGTACAAAAAATTGTATTTTGAAAAACAAAGTTAACGAAATTCGAATACACATGAAAATATTGACTCATAATTTTGAAACTTTATAAAATTTGACGTTTGCCATGAAAAATACGAAAACATGTAGAACAAATATTAATTCTGTGCTGATTTTGTACATATATTCATAAATTTGTTTGTCAATGGCAGTATTTCGAGTGAAAAGTGTGAAGTTTCCGTGTATTACCAAAAGTATTGACCGAAAATATAGAAATTTCACAAAATTGACCGAATATATAGAAATTTCACAAATAGAGGTTTGGGACGAAAAATACAAAAACACGTAGAACAAATATTGAATCTGTGGTGATTTTGTGATGATTTTTGAAAAATTCGATAATTTTTGTACAAAAAATTGTATTTTGAAAAACAAAGTTAACGAAATTCGAATACACATGAAAATATTGACTCATAATTTTGAAACTTTATAAAATTTGACGTTTGCCATGAAAAATACGAAAACATGTAGAACAAATATTAATTCTGTGCTGATTTTGTACATATATTCATAAATTTGTTTGTCAATGGCAGTATTTCGAGTGAAAAGTGTGAAGTTTCCGTGTATTACCAAAAGTATTGACCGACAATATAGAAATTTCACAAAATTGACCGAATATATAGAAATTTCACAAATAGAGGTTTGGGACGAAAAATACAAAAACACGTAGAACAAATATTGAATCTGTGGTGATTTTGTACATATATTCGTAAAGTTGATCGTCAATGCTAGTTTTTAGAGTGAATAGTGTAAAGTTTCCGTGTATTTCCTAACAAATGTTCATAAATGTTTAGGAGGTTTTAACGTTTTATGTCATAATCATTGTCAATGCGTTTCTACTTCACTTATGTCTTGATGCATTAAGATTCGAGAATTTTTGTACATAAAAATAGTATTTCAAAAAACAAAGGTAACAAAATTCAAATATACTTGAAAATATTGACTCAAAATATTGGAATTTTGTAAAATTTGACGTTTGGGACGAAAAATACGAAAACATGTAGAACAAATATTGATTCTGTGGTGATTTTGTACATATATTCCTGAAGTTGATCGTAAATGTTGGTTTTTCGAGTGAAAAGTGTAAAGTTTCCGTGTATTTACTAATAAATGTTCATAAATGTTTAGAGGAGGTTTGTTAAAACGTTAGTTTTACGTCATAATCGATGTCAATACGTTTCTACTTGTCTTATGTCTTGATGCATTAAGATTCTAGCATTTTTGTACGAAAAAAATGTATTTTGAAAAACAAAGGTAACAAAATTCAAATATACTCAAACATGAAAATATTGACTCATAATATTTTGTAAAATTTGACGTTTGGGACGAAAAATACGTACATGTCATAATTATTGTCAATGCGTTTCTACGTCACTTATGTCTTGATGCATAAAAATTCGATAATTTTTGTACAAAAAATTGTATTTTGAAAAACAAAGTTAACAAAATTCGAATACACATGAAAATATTGACTCATAATTTTGAAACTTTATAAAATTTGACGTTTGCCATGAAAAATACGAAAACATGTAGAACAAATATTAATTCTGTGCTGATTTTGTACATATATTCATAAATTTGTTTGTCAATGGCAGTATTTCGAGTGAAAAGTGTGAAGTTTCCGTGTATTACCAAAAGTATTGACCGAAAATATAGAAATTTCACAAAATTGACCGAATATATAGAAATTTCACAAATAGAGGTTTGGGACGAAAAATACAAAAACACGTAGAACAAATATTGAATCTGTGGTGATTTTGTACATATATTCGTAAAGTTGATCGTCAATGCTAGTTTTTAGAGTGAATAGTGTAAAGTTTCCGTGTATTTCCTAACAAATGTTCATAAATGTTTAGGAGGTTTTAACGTTTTATGTCATAATCATTGTCAATGCGTTTCTACTTCACTTATGTCTTGATGCATTAAGATTCGAGAATTTTTGTACATAAAAATAGTATTTCAAAAAACAAAGGTAACAAAATTCAAATATACTTGAAAATATTGACTCAAAATATTGGAATTTTGTAAAATTTGACGTTTGGGACGAAAAATACGAAAACATGTAGAACAAATATTGATTCTGTGGTGATTTTGTACATATATTCCTGAAGTTGATCGTCAATGTTGGTTTTTCGAGTGAAAAGTGTAAAGTTTCCGTGTATTTACTAATAAATGTTCATAAATGTTTAGAGGAGGTTTGTTAAAACGTTAGTTTTACGTCATAATCGATGTCAATACGTTTCTACTTGTCTTATGTCTTGATGCATTAAGATTCTAGCATTTTTGTACGAAAAAAATGTATTTTGAAAAACAAAGGTAACAAAATTCAAATATACTCAAACATGAAAATATTGACTCATAATATTTTGTAAAATTTGACGTTTGGGACGAAAAATACGTACATGTCATAATTATTGTCAATGCGTTTCTACGTCACTTATGTCTTGATGCATAAAGATTCGATAATTTTTGTACAAAAAATTGTATTTTGAAAAACAAAGTTAAAAAAATTCGAATATACATGAAAATATTGACTCATAATTTTGAAACTTTATAAAATTTGACGTTTGCCATGAAAAATACGAAAACATGTAGAACAAATATTAATTCTGTGCTAATTTTGTACATATATTCATAAATTTGTTTGTCAATGGCAGTATTTCGAGTGAAAAGTGTGAAGTTTCCGTGTATTACCAAAAGTATTGACCGAAAATATAGAAATTTCACAAAATTGACCGAAAATATAGAAATTTCACAAATAGAGGTTTGGGACGAAAAATACAAAAACACGTAGAACAAATATTGAATCTGTGGTGATTTTGTACATATATTCGTAAAGTTGATCGTCAATGCTAGTTTTTAGAGTGAAAAGTGTAAAGTTTCCGTGTATTTCCTAACAAATGTTCATAAATGTTTAGGAGGTTTTAACGTTTTATGTCATAATCATTGTCAATGCGTTTCTACTTCACTTATGTCTTGATGCATTAAGATTCGAGAATTTTTGTACACAAAAATAGTATTTCAAAAAACAAAGGTAACGAAATTCAAATATACTTGAAAATATTTACTCAAAATATTGGAATTTTGTAAAATTTGACGTTTGGGACGAAAAATACGAAAACATGTAGAACAAATATTGATTCTGTGGTTATTGTGTACATATATTCCTGAAGTTGATCGTCAATGTTGGTTTTTCGAGTGAAAAGTGTAAAGTTTCCGTGTATTTACTAATAAATGTTCATAAATGTTTAGAGGAGGTTTGTTAAAACGTTAGTGTTACGTCATAATCGATGTCAATACGTTTCTACTTGTCTTATGTCTTGATGCATTTAGATTCTAGCATTTTTGTACGAAAAAATTGTATTTTGAAAAACAAAGGTAACAAAATTCAAATATACTCAAACATAAAAATATTGACTCATAATATTTTGTAAAATTTGACGTTTGAAACTTTGTAAAATTTGACGTTTGCCACGAAAAATACGAAGACATGTAGAACAAATATTAATTCTGTGTTGATTATGTACATATAATCATAAATTTGTTTGTCAATTTCAGTATTTCTTGTGAAGAGTGTGAAGTTTCCGTGTATTACGAACAATATTGTGAGAAATATTGAAATTTCGCCAAATCAGAGCTTAGAGACTAAAAACACTTAAACACCTTGAACAATTAATAATAGTGTCGTTGTTTTGTACATATAAATATATTGTACATATAATTCGTAAATTTGGTTGTCAATGGCCCTTTTACGAGTGAAAAGTGTAAAGTTTCCGTGTATTACCAAAAGTATTGACCGAAAATATAGAAATTTCGCAAAATTGACCGAAAATATAGAAATTTCACAAATAGAGGTTTGGGACAAAAAATACGAAAACACGTAGAACAAATATTGATTCTGTGGTGATTTTGTACATATATTCGTAAAGTTGATCGTCAATGCTAGTTTTTAGAGTGAAAAGTGTAAACTTTCCGTGTATTTAGTAACAAAATATTCATAAATGTTTAGGAGGTTTTAACGTTTTATGTCATAATCAATGTCAATGCGTTTCTACTTCACTTATGTCTTGATTCATTAAGATTCTAGCATTTTTGTACGAAAAAATAGTGTTTTGAAAGTCAAAGGTAACAAAATTCAAATACACTTGAAAATATTGACTCAAAATATTGAAACTTTTGTAAAATTTGACGTTTGGGACGAAAAATACGAAAACATGTGGGACAAATATTGTGTTGATTTTGTACATATATTCGTAAACTTGGTCTTTCCAAGCTTGGAAGCTTGGAAGTTTCCGTGTATTTCCTAACAAATGTTCATAAATGTTTAGGAGGTTTTAACGTTTTATGTCACAATCAATGTCAATGCGTTTCTACATCGTTTATGTATTGATGCATTAAGATTCTAGCATTTATGTACGAAAAAATAGTATTTTGAAAAACAAAGGTAACAAAATTCAAATATACTTGAAAACATGTACAACAAATATTAATTCTGTCTTGATTTTGTACATATATTCGTAAATTTGTTTGTCAATGGTAGTATTTCGAAGGAAAAGTGTGAAGTTTCCGTGTATTACGAACAATATTGACGAAAAATATTGAAATTTCGCCAAATTAGAGCTTAGGGACGAAAAACACTAAAACACCTTGAACAAATAATAATACTGACGCTATTTTGTGCATATATTCGTAAATTTGGTTGTCAATGGCACTTTTTCTAGTGAAAAGGGTGAAGTTTCCGTGTATTACCAACAGTATTGACCGAAAATATAGAAATTTCGCAAAATTAGAGGTTTGGGACGAAAAATACGAAAACATGTAGAACAAATAAATATTGATAATGTGGTGATTTTGTACATATATTCGTAAACTTGGTCTTCAATGGCAGTTTTTCGAGTGAAAAGTATGAAATTTCCGTCTAATACTTATTACCGTCCTTACATATTTAGCAGGTTTGACGTTTTATATCACAATTAACGTCATTGCGTTTCTACTACACTTGTGTCTTGATTCATTATAATTCTAGCAATTTTGTACGAAAAATTGGTTTTTCGTTTGCCAAAAGTAATAAAATCTACTCTGTTCGGCATTAAGTTCGGCGCGGTAAAAGATTTTTAAGATTTACATATAACATAGCCACATTTTTTAATTGACTAGAAACCTCTTTGTAAGCAGATACAACGGCGGCCACGACCACGTTCAGGCAATGATACAGTTAAAATACGACGTTCAGGCAATGATACAGTTAAAATACGACCACGTTCAGGCAATGATACAGCTAAAATACGTCGACTACACAAGTCTGAAAGCTTTTCTGAGATGTCAAGTTCCTCCAAAATAGAGACATTGGTTCGTCGTTCCATCATTGAAACACCCAGTTAACGTCTTCTTTAGTACCATTGTTTGAAAGAGTCGTCATCCTTGATTTTTCTTTTGCATTTATTATACAAGTTGAGGCATAAAAAATGTCGAGAAAATCAAGTTTTTAACAAGACGTAACATTATCTTCAAAAAGCTTGCCAGCCTGAGGAAGTTAAAGCTTCTATACTATTGTATTGCAATTTTGTTGCATGCAGTACAATTGGCGAGCTCATTGCTATGCTGCAATCTCTTAACCAACGAAAAAGATGTTAAGAAGGCATTAATTTGAAATCAGACTACAATTTTTTTATTTGAGTTCCAGTGGATTTTCAGGCTGTAACCTCCGGTTTGGGAGACAGGCACTTGATCAACCAGCGCACGGAGGTCGTCAAGCTTGTATGGACAAATACCACAGATTCAGAGGGTGTAAGGGTTTACCTTTGATACTTTTGCGCTAACGGGGAGGCAAGGTGCGCCCTGATGCTAGCAAAAAAAATAATGTCTGTCTTCACCCGTAGCATGACGGCAATCAAAACCATCCCCATGGGTATATCATCCAAACTATTGGACTATACCCCAGGACTCTTTGACCACAGGAGCATTAATGGTAAACCCTTTAACATCAATCTTGTACCTTCACCTTGTTGTATTTTTTGCGGCCATCTGGATTAATCCGCATGGCACATTTAGTATAACTGCGATGACCGAAGGGAACTCCATTCAGCCTCACATCTGTTCATCTTCGGACCGATTGGCTACTCTGATCTAGTGGCGTCAAATAACAGTTTTGCTGCATTCGATTTTTTTTGTGAAAGTACTGTCAACTTAATAGACTGTTTTAACTCCAGGCCTTAAGCCACTTTATAAGTATGTATATTTACTGCGCTGTGAGTCATTCTCCTTATCTCTTGATGCCGGACCTTAAGTCCGTCGTCGCTTCAATTATTTTCAAACTCAGGTGTGTCACCATCAGAGAAATGAATTTCCTTCCTTGTCACTTTGTGACGTTGTACTCATAAAAAAAAATAAAGATGATTTCGATCATCTTGTGTAGATCGCGCTGGAAGGAAACTTATTTCGTCGTGGGTGGTGGTGGGATCTAACTGAATTGACATTTAAAAAAAATATATATTGATATATGTGTTATTAATTATGTGTTGTCTTGTATAATACTTTTATTGTGTACAGTACAATCTGACAGCTCTATTGCTGTGTGGCAAATTTTTCCAACTAACCAGAAATATACAGTATAGAGTCTAGAGTCCAGAGCCGACACTGTCAGAACCAAAAATCTCCTTCAAACCAGAGAAATGAAGGTACTCAGGAGTATCGCTGGCAAAACCCTTCGTGATAGAGTGCGTAACACAGAAATCCGAAGGACGTGCGAAGTTGAAGATATTGTCAGATGGGGACGACATAAGAGAGAATAAGGTTCTGGAACGAACACGTATCTAGAATGGCGGAACCAAGAGCCGTACGAATGGCCAGGGACAGTATCCCCCAAGCAAGCAGACCTCCAGGACGACCTCCCAAAAGATGGAAAGACAGTTGGCAGTCGACGTCGCAAGAGGCAAAACAATGATGCAGGACCATAACAGGCCAACAGGCCTAAAATAAGAGTAAGAAGAAGAAGAAGAACCAGACATATGTTAAAAAGGCCTTAAGGGAAAATGAGACTGAAACCTTTTTCAAAAAAATAAAGTTCAAAAGTTAACCAAATTGTCAATCCCAGAGTAGGAAGTACAAAGCCATAGTAACTATACAATGGAGGTTGGTATTTTATCTCATGTTACAAAATGAATAAATAAAAACTTACTGCTCTTTGAGACCTTTTACCTTGTCCGTTCGAATTAACAGCATCAGGAAATCTGCTCTAAAAAGTACTCTAACGCAACACCCTAATTATAAAGCAAGCACTCCCCTTTCATCAAAGCGACAAGGGGGTGCCATTGTAAAGTTGACTCGAATGATAGGAGACTCCATTGACATTTTTCATAATCTCATTTTATCCCCTTTATTGAATTTTACGCTCAAGGGGTGAACTCCAAACTGCAGGTATATTAATTTATAGGGTTAGGTGTTTAAAATTAAAAAGGGCACAAAATGAAATGCAAATCGAAAGTTGCACAAGACGCTATAGAAATACTTGCACTTAGAATAATGCATGGGCTTACTGTGAACTAATTAGGGATGAATGTGAACTTAAGGCTTTTTTTTTTGAGGTAGGCATATAAGTGACAGGCTTTCTTATTAACACACTATTTCCCTTCTTCTGTATTCATACACCTTCTCTCATACAACTCCTACGATTTATCTGATCTTTTACAATTCATTGTTTCAAAATATTTACTTGATTTAACCATACTTTCTTTGATCTTCCTCTACCACACCTTCTACTCACATTAACATTGTAAATAAGTATTGGTAGTCTTTCTTTATTAATTTATTTTAAGTGGCCAAACCATCTTAGCGTGCTCTTTTTCATATTACTCAACAAATCAGCATTAAGTTCACATTCATTCCTTATCACTTCATTCCGTATTCTGTCGTTCATTGTCCCCCCATTTATTCATCTAAGTGCATGCATTTATACAGCATTTATTTGGCCCCTTTCAGTATTTTTTCATTAAATGTTTCACTCCCATAAATCAAAGTTGGTACCAAAATACTGTTGTAGACTATTTATTTATTTATTTATTTATTTATTATTACACATGACAAGAAATATACACAATTTGAGAAAAAACCACAGGTAATTTGATTTGGACATATAATTTTAATGGATCTGGGTTTGTTGCCTTTCATTTGTCGTATCCCCAGTAAACTAGGCTTTTGCCTGTATCTCACTGAGGATATTTAGCATGAAAAAATAAATCGATACTTCTTTCCGATTTTTGATAACACAAAAAACCCCGTTGCACGCTCTCATCAACCTGACAAACAGTGACACTCAACTACAACTGGAAACATCCTGCGAAACTCAACTCCTCACACATTATCGCTCCAGAAAGACCAAAAATATTCATCCCACAATATACTGCACACAATCATAAGAATAAAAATCAAAACAAATTCAAAACAAAAAAAAGAAAAACACACAGAAACACAAACACAATAACAACCAAAATTAAAACAATAATAAGAGACCCACACTCACGAGCTCACATAAATCCTTTCCACTCGTCATTCGTCCTGAAAGCCCAAGTACTCAAAATCCTGTCGCAATAACAACCACGCTCCGATCGACTGTCTAAATGGTTTTCCTACCTTTACTTTTATTGAAGTCGATTACCTTAGCAGATTTTGGTACTGCGTGGTTCGAGTACACATGTTTTAATGCATCATTGACTTTGTTTACTATCACTACACCTCACTATATTTTAATTCATCCGCATGCAAAGTGTCAAAATAAACAAATAAATGAAATAATCATGAAATCCTTATCCACCCTTCTTGCGTTATCCTCATTCATACATTTATTCTCTATTTGGATAATCCCCAATTCCTAGATTTAAACCTTTCTTTATAAAGGGGATGTTTGTTTACATTGCAGACCATTTTTTGCCACAGTGGGGTGGCTAATTTATTCAACCACCTGCAGCGAGTTGTACTAAGAGAGAAGAGAGATACATAATTAAGAAAATTTCATTTTAAAGTTAAAGTTTGTTTCGTAAAGTTAATATAACAAAATACAAGGTGAAAGTATACTATAAAAATAAAGACATGGATAGAGATAGCGGGAAGAAAGAAGATGCTATGCTTAAGATGAAGGAAGAATAATTAGGAGAGGAGAGAACTTAGAAGATGATTTTGTCTTCATATAATAAATTGATTGGGTTGAATCGATCCAGTTATGTGGGGAATTATATACTATAGTTACAGGGCGTTCGCTGTTACTGGGCCTGTGTCATGTAATGGTCTTTCTCATATGTGAACATACCTAACGCCGAATGTGTTTCTAAATAATCTTTCAAATTGAGCGATTTTTTAAAATTCTTGGATAAAACACAGATGGCGTCGTAAACTTACCTGGGGGTTGTGACATTTGAGAATGTAATGTATGACATTTATAAAAATGGAGTCGTATACAATACAACAACGTGTTCAAATTGTTGAATTGTTTTATGTATATTATAATTTCAGGAAACGGTGATGTTGAACACCAAGATCATGTGATCTGACACCGTTGGACTATTTTATCTGGGGTTACGTGAACAGCCAGGTCTATAAGAATGACCCACGATCAATTGCTGAGCTGAAGGACGAAACTGTTCGCGTTATTGGTGAGTTAGAACCGCAATTATGCCAAAACGTCATCGAAAATCAAAAGGTGGGCATTTGGCGGATATTTTTTTTGTGTTTAAAATGTTATACATTATACTTCAATGACCAATAAAAACTTTTTTGAAATCAAAGCAAATTGTGTGTTTTATTCATGAATTAAAAAGGTTAGAATTAATAAAACCGCTCAATTCGAAAGACCCTTTATAACATATCGAAAGTTCTGCAAAGGTGTCTTTCTAGCTCGTTTTCTTTTTCTATCTTCGTTCGCTGTGGGATATTAAAGGGTATTTTGATTTTTAAAATTAAAATTACGTAATTTTAGAAAGATTTTTATTTCTCAAAACTCTTATATCGTAAAACTATGCTTACGAACTATAATTTATATTATACGATAAATACAATGTTACATTTATTTTCTATGATACAAGTAAACCTGTTAAATAACTAAATCTCTAAAATTGTTAACAAAAAATATATAACAAAAAAAATATAAATTAAATACTATATATGTTTAGTAAATTTGACTATTCACCAAGATTGGCACTTTTTGTAATATATTGACGGAGGTGATAGAGAAGTTTAATACAAACAAAAATGCTTCCCAATTTATCCTAAGTATGTTAGAACCTTTCTTCTGCATGTTGTCAAAAGTCTTTCGGCAATCGCTTATTCTTGGAATAGTTTCTTCTCAACGTTCGTCCGAAAAACTATATACTCTCATTGAAAGTAACGACTATCTGCAGTGAGCGGGGAAAGTAACGACTATCTGCAATGAGCGGTGAAAGTAGTGACTATCTGCAATGAGCGGTGAAAGTAACGACTATCTGCAATGAGCGGTGAAAGTAACGACTATCTACAGATTAGGTACAAACCAAAGAATTCTCAGTTGGCATATCAATAAGAAATATATTATTTATAATTAAGGCATTAATTAACATTGTGGAGGTTTAAAGATATTGTAATTTGTTTTATCAAACACTGTTTATTCCACTTTTTATAACGGTATAAATCTATTGGTTTCAAGACTTTCCCCTCATCTTCAGAAGAGCACAAACAAATCTTGTTTGTGCTCCCCTGATGATGAGTTGAAAGCCTTAAACTCGGTAGGTTTATATTGTTATAAAAAGTGGAATAAACAGTATTTTTAATGAAAAAAAAAAAACAAATTACAAGATCAATAAGAAATTGTATTCGTTGCTAAAAGTTTATCAATAATTTATGTGAACAATTTATATTAGACAATTTATTGTAGAATATACAAATGGCGAATTTATTGCCAAATGGTAACCTCTTCCAACTAACCAGAAAAGAGCCGCTTTCAACTAACTAACCAGAAACCACTCTTGTTTTTTACGTCGTCCTTTACTGTCCATGTACTGAAACTAGCTTCGTCCTTGGCATGCTTTAAAATGCGACTAAAAAAACTCTTAATTTCAAGTCAGTTATATAACGTGTTTTATTCCTGATTTTTCTTTTTTCTCTACCATCCTTTCCTTTTCCTTTTATTAATGATATTTCACTTATATTTTTTATGTCCATAAATTTCAATAATATGAATACTCTATTGGTTTTTTTGCGACCACATAACCTGATTTACTTATTTTTCCTGGTTGATCGTAAGAGATTGCCACCTCGCAATACATCCGCCAAATTGTATTTCCAATGAAGGGTTAAATAAATAAATGTATATTTACTGCAACGCGAGTCAACACTCTTCTCCCGCGATCATCATCATCAATGGCACTACAGCCCATTGTGGGCCCCGGCCTCCTCCAGCAGTCGCTGCCATTCCACCCTATCCTGGGATGCACTCCTCCAGCCCCTAATGCCAATCACGTTTGCATCATTCTGCACCCCATCCATCCACCTAAGCCTTGGTCTACCCACGCTACCTTGGGGCTTGGAAAAGAGTACTTTGTTAGGCATTTCCTCTTCTCCCATTCTTGCTACATGCCCCGCCCAACGTAGCCTCCCAATTTTGATGTATTTTATGATGTTGGGCTCTTTGTATATGCTGTATAACTCAACATTATATCTCACTCTCCAAGATCCATTTTCCTGTATGGGTCCGAATATTTTTCTGAGTATTTTTCTTTCAAATATTAGAAGGGAAGATTCGTTCTTCTTACTCAATACCCAGCATTCAGACCCATATGTGAGGACAGGTCGTAGCAGTGTCTTGTAAATGGTAAGTTTTGTCCTTCTGGACAACAACCGAGATATGAGGTGTTTTCTCAGACCAAAGAAGCATCTATTTGCCATGAATATTCGACGTTTAATCTCGATAGATGCATCATTAACACTTGTCACTATGGATCCCAGGTAGGTGAAGGTGTTTACACGTTCTATTGTATGAGAACTTATATTAATCGTGGTAGGTGTCTGGTTATTACGGGGTGCTTTAGTGGCTATCATATATTTGGTCTTATCGGAGTTGATGCGATGTCGGACCATAATATTAATAAAATGAGAATTAATATAGCGCCTTTAAGAGAGCAAACTCTCCTCAAGGGCATTACAAGAACCTAATGTCCGTCGTCGTTGCTATTATTTTCAGTCAGTTATGTCCCCACTGAGAGAGCCCTTTTGTTGTTCCTTCTTCGTCACTAAGTAACGTCGCGCGATTAATATATGATATATAATATAAAGAAGATTTTGATCATCTAGTGTAGATCGCGCTGGATAGGTAATTTTTTCCCATAACATCATGGGTAGTGATCGAATTGAACTGTATGTAACCCCTTTATCACCTCTTTGAATGCGTCACGTTAAGAACCAATCCCCCTTTTTTATTATATTCTCCATAATGATTGGCACATTTTCTTAAAAATGGATCTTTGACATTCATTTGAGAGGGAGGATTAACAAATTTAAGTGAAAGCAAATAAAAATTGTTCATAATTGTGCGTTTATATTCAATGCTGTCCACGCTAAATCGCGTGGTGTAAAACATAGGCTATTTTTTAAATTTATTGTATAAAAAAGTTTTTTGTGCGCACTTTGAAAATATGTAATTACATTTGTACCTCATAAAACAAAAATCGGTATGCACTTTAAATATCTTTAAAAGTATCTATGCATTTAAATTGGTTCTCACTTTTAAAATCTGCAATAGCTTTTTTTTTAATAATATTTGTATTTCATAAAACATAAATTGGTACTGACTTTGAATATCTTTAATAATATTTGTATTTCATTAAACATCCATTAGTTCTGACTTTGAATATCTTTGATATTTTTCTTTTCATAAAACATAAATTAGTACAGACTTTGAATATCTTTAATAACATTTGTATTTCATAAAGCATAAATTAGTACTGACTTTGAATATATTTAATAAATTTTGTTTTCATAAAACATAAATTAGTACAGACTTTGAATATCTTTAATAATACTCGTATTTCATAAAATATAAATTGGTACTGATTTTTGAATATTTTTAATAATATTTGTATTTCATTAAACATCCATTAGTTTTGACTTTGAATATCTTTAATATTATTTGTATTTATAAAACATAAATTAGTACAGACTGAATATCTTTAATAACATTTGTATTTCATAAAACATAAATTGGTACTGACTTTGAATATCTTTAATATTTTTGTTTTCATTAAACATAAATAAGTACTGACTTTGAATATCTTTAATAATATTTGTATTTCATAAAACATAAATTAGTTCTGACTTTGAATATATTTAAAAATATTTGTAATTCATAAAACGTAAATAAGTATTGACTTTGAATATCTTTAATAATATTTGTATTTCATAAAGCATAAATCGGTACTGACTTTGAATTTCTTTAATATTTTTGTTTTCATTAAACATAAATAAGTACTGACTTTGAATATCTTTAATAATATTTGTATTTCATAAAACATAAATTAATTCTGACTTTGAATATATTTAAAATTATTTGTTTTTATAAAACATAAATTATTAAAGACTTTGAATATCTTTGATAATTTTTGTATTTCATAAAACATAAATAAGTACTGACTATGAATATCTTTAATAATATTTGTATTTCATAAAACATAAATTAGTTCTGACTTTGAATATATTTAAAAATATTTGTTTTTATAAAACATAAATTAGTACAGACTTTGAATATCTTTAATAATATTTGTATTTCATAAAACGTAAATAAGTACAGACTTTGAATATCTTTAATAATATTTGTATTTCAGAAAACGTACATTTGCACTCGCTTTAAATATATATATATATTAGAATATTTACTAATAAATCACTGCGTTGTTTATTCCACGAATTGTATTTATTCCCGTGACACGTGTTTACCTTTTATCACAATCCCAATCTACCTGACGAGAACCTTGACATAGGAGGTAGAAACACGTGTCCCGGGAATTAATATTGTTAGTCGAATAATAAAAAAAATTATCATATTTTTTTAAATATAGAGTTTCAAAAGGTTAAAGCAGAAACTATTGATAAATCTCTCATAAGCTTAATATTTCACAAAAGACAAGGTGATACGTACTTTGAAAAATTGTAATAATATCTGTATTTCACATAACGGTAATAAGTACGCGTTTTAAAAATTTACTAAAAACGTTTGTTATTCACAAAACAGTTATTAGTTTCCCTTGGAAAATCTTTAATTATATTTATATTTCATAAAACAGGAATTGAAATGCACTTTGATAATCTGTGATAATGTTTAAATTTCGCAAAACAGTTATTGTTACGCATTTTGAAAATATTTAATAATGTTTGTATGTCACATAACAGTAGTTGGTTTGCACTGTTTCAAAGTTTGGAATAATGTTTTTTTTTTTCGCAAAATAGTAGTCGACACGCACTTTGACAATCTGTAATAATATTTATATTTCACAAAACAGTATGATCGTACTTTGAAAATCTGTAATACTCGTATATATATGTACGAGTATTTCACAAAAAAGGAATTGGAAACCACTTTAAAAAACCATAATAATATTTTTTTTTTAAATTGGTACACACTTGTAATGTCATTTGTTTTTCATTTGGTATGCACTTTGAAAAACTACAATGGTATTTGTTTTGAATTTGGTACACACTTTCAAAAACTGTAATGGAATTTGTTTTTAATTAATGCACTTTTAAAAACTGTAATAGTCTTTGTTTTTTTAAGTAACTAAAAGTAAGGGCATACGTTGTAAAGTATAACTTAACCGTTATAACTATTTTCACTTTGCTCCCCAATAATGTCTATGTCACTATCGCTGTGGTTAGACATCTCCGAGTCTGGTTCTGTCACAGGTTTGAATCCTAACGAAGCGAAACCCTCTCTCGAAGGTCCTCCTTGGGTTTCCTTAAGTCTTTGAGTTGATCCCATCTGCAATAGAAAATTTCACTGTTTTTTTATGAAAGCCTTAAATTTTGTTAGTAACATTAATGATATACCCTTCGCTGAGTTATCCTGTTACGAGAATGATAGATATTCACTATTAAAATATTAGTTACCATATACGCGATTTATCTGGAGAATATTAGTTACCATATACGCGATTTATCTGGAGAATATTAGTTACCATATACGCGATTTATCTGAAGAATATTAGTTACCATATACGCGATTTATCTGGAGAATATTAGTTACCATATACGCGATTTATCTGGAGAATATTAGTTACCATATACGCAATTTATCTGGAGAATATTATCTATAAAAATATTTTTTCCAGCCACCCAGTTTATTTTAAATTAATGAAAGATTTTGAAAAAAAATAAAGGGCACTGAAAAAATGCTGTAGAAATACATGCACTGAGAAGAATATTTAGAATGACAATGTATGATATAGTACGGAATGAACTGATTATGAATGAATGTTAATTTAAGGCTCTTAAATATTATGACTTAGAACTTTGTCAGATATCGGGAACTGACTTACAGCTTGTCATACTACACGTTCCTTGTAGGCCCACTCGGCAAAATGTTTTGTTCCATAGTGAAATTGTTGCAACTCATTATTTGTTTAATTCTTGCATAACAAGACTGCATAGGTTGGGTATCAATATGAGCATTGTATGGATGCTTATATGCCTTAAGCTATTTACTGAAGCCAAGTGAAGAAGTGCTTCTTACCGCGATGAATCGGTTGACCTGTATGGATTCGCTTTGTTGTGTTGTTCGACTTGTACTGTTTTTCTATTGTATAAAAAAATATATTTCTATCAAAAAAGCCGTTTGACTATTGATATAAATGATGAAAAGCACTCTGATGATAAGACGGTTTGGGCACGTAAAGCATAAATGATGAAAAGCACTATGATGATAAGACGGTTTGGGCACGTGAAGCATATGAATAAAGAAATACTTACAAGACTAACCCAGAACAAGATGACCTCAACACAAAAAATACGCAAACTCATATAATTAATGAAAGAAATGTTGAAAGAAGGAAATATAAGAAGTAAGTGTAACTGCATGAATATGGAGGAAGTGAAGAGAGTCTATTGAAACGAAAAGATTTTGCATAAAAGGAAAAAAATAAGTAAAATAAAATAAAAAACTTATTTTATATTTTTGTGTTCACCACAGGTTTAATTTAGGTTCAACTTAGTTTATATTCACCTGACAAAGACGACGGTGGTCTTCGAAACTAGTTGTGAACCTAAATTAAACCTGTGGTGAACACAAAAATATAAAATAAGTTTTTTATTTTACTTATTTTTTCCTTTCATGTGAAAAATGACACTACAAAGTGAAACTATAGTCTTTTCGAAGATTCAAGAAAAGGTTTTGCGTTATATCCTCTTTGCCATCTGTATCGGACGTGTGCCATCACCCGTGTGTGTGTGTATGTGATACGAAAAGACACTGTGTGTAGATCTGTATTATTGAACTTGTATGCTATTCTTTGCTCTTGTATAATCTAATGTTCCTGTGTTTGTCTATGTAAATGTTATATCATGTATGCAAATATGTGCGTGTTATAATTCATTCTAACGTTTCTGTATATGTATAGGGTGGATGTGAACTTGTATTTGTCTGTTTCCATACCTGTATATGTATAACTGTCATGTAATTCTATATTCGTTGTAGTAATGTGTAGAATTTCCTATGTAAAATATATGTCTGTTTGACTCCGATCGTACTCGCGACCGCGTTGGAAATATGTAACTTGCAAAGCGGTGCGATCGGGGGTAGGTCCAGGTTCAGTCGGCGTAAGCATGGCCCGGACCCCGAAAGTTGTCGTATTTCGCGGACAATGGGCGCTGCTGACGGCCGACTGACCATTAATATAGAAGGGGCTGCAATTTGTAAAGCACTTCTCGCTACCACTCCGTTGAAATATATTCTCAGTAATACCGACTTTACCGTGTTTTTACTTGAGACCCGCTTCCCTACATCGACTGCCTGAGAGGAATCTCTCCCTGCTCTTCTTCTTCTTCTGCTGGATCTTCGAAACGGAATTCGTTACCTCGATTCTCGGAGCGCGACGCGGCAACCAACAACCTATTGCTACAGTCTTTGTACCTGTCTGGTACAAAGTGGTCCTTCGAAGCCGGATCTGCTGCGTCACCTCAAGAATAATCTTCAGAAGCAAAGCGTCGTAATCGCCACCTTCTGAAGTTTGAGATATACAATCGTTTAGATATCATCGTCATCTTCAGAAGCGAAGCGTCGTAATCGCCACCTTCTGAAGTTTTGAGATATACAATCTATTAGATATCATCGTCATCTTCAGAAGTGAGGCATCAGCCGCTGTGGACTATCGTCATCATCAGCCGCTGTGGACTATCGTCATCATCAGCCGCTGTGGACTATCGTCATCATCAGCCGCGGTGGACTATAGTCATCATCAGCCGCTGTGGACTATCGTCATCATCAGCCGCTGTGGACCGTCACTTTCTGAAGTATACGTCAGCATCATCATCATCGTGAGAAGTGACCAACGTGGAGCATCGTCATCGGTTGCGAGGAGCATCATCATCACAGCTGCTGTTGACTAAGCATTGTCACCAGTTTGAGTGTGGGTGATCATCACTATCTGTTGTTGACCAGTAGTGTCACCAGTGAGTGGATCACCATCACCAGCTGTCGTTGGCTTGCATTGTCACCAGTTTGAGTGTGGGTGATCATCACTATCTGTTGTTGACCAGTAGTGTCACCAGTGAGTGGATCACCATCACCAGCTGTCGTTGGCTTGCATTGTCACCAGTTTGAGTGTGGGTGATCATCACTATCTGTTGTTGACCAGTAGTGTCACCAGTGAGTGGATCACCATCACCAGCTGTCGTTGGCTTGCATTGTCACCAGTTTGAGTGTGGGTGATCATCACTATCTGTTGTTGACCAGTAGTGTCACCAGTGAGTGGATCACCATCAACAGCTGCTGTTGACTAAGCATTGTCACCAGTTTGAGTGTGGGTGATCATCACTATCTGTTGTTGACCATCAGCGTCACCAGTGAGTGGATCATCATCACCAGCTGTCGTCGGCTTGCACTGTCACCAGTTTGAGTGTGGGTGATCATCACTATCTGTTGTTGACCAGTAGTGTCACCAGTGAGTGGATCACCATCACCAGCTGTCGTTGGCTTACATTGTCACCAGTTGAGTGTGGGTGAGCATCACGAGCTGTTGTTGACCAGCAGTGTCACCAGTGCGTGTGGGTCATCGTCACCAGCTGTTGAGCATCGTCATCCTCAGCCACTGACGCAACCATGCCTTCTCTGCGTTCCGGGAAAGCTCCCGCTAAGGAAGCGAGAGCAGAGAGCGACCATACCTCAGAGGCCGACTCGGTGACCTCTTCACAGTCACACGCTGACTCAGAGGACGAGATCAGGAGGCTTCAGAGGGTGCTCCGCAACACAAAGCGGAAAACGGCCGCTCTTCAGAGAAAGCTGAAACTGCAAGCTGCGACGGATGACGCCATCCGTGGACCATCGGAGGAACGCGTTCCTGATGCTCTGGCAGCTGATCCCCTGCGGCTCACCGATGATTGGGTGAGCCAGCCACAGGATCCATACGTGCAGATGGCAGCGATGGTTGCGGAGCTCATCCGATCTTCACAGGAAAGGGGAACCCTAACAGCACCAGCCTGTGAAGTGGTTGCACGGATGATCGCGCTGATCACCGCGACTCGCGACCGACATTGCGCGAGTCAAGGGCGGATTGGCGCGAACCAACACAGGACGTGTCCGCGAGATGAGCGGCACGCCGAGAAGCAGCGGATGTGCCAGGATACAGCGGAGCGCAATGCGCGATCCGCGTCGACACATCACGCCATGATGAAGGACGTCCTCGCCAAGCCAAATGAGAGCGAGACGTCCGAGAAAATGGCGGCGCAAAATTGCCCGCCCAGCTCTGCTGCTGTGAAACCTGGACGGGTCGCCCATGGAGGGAGGAACCCGCCCACGGAAGGACAGAGTACCGTGAGGAACTGCGCTGACGGAGCACTGACGTTCTCAATGCCACGAACGGACACAGGATGCCGGGCGCAGGAAACCAAGACGCGGCCTCTGCCTACGAAACATTGCGCAAACCTTTCGTCGGTTTGCGCAACTCAGCGTGACGCAAAGCAAAACAATGCGTGGCCGCGAGACAAGCGGCGCGCCAAGAATCGGCGGATGTGCCAGGATGCGGCGTCGCGTGACCAGAATACGCGACCCGAGCTGACACATCAAGCCGAGAGAAAGGACGCCGCCGCCGATCCACAGGAGAGCGAGGCGTCCGAGAAGGATTGCGCAAATTCTGGAAAGATTTGCGCAAACCAACATTGCGCAAGTCGGCATTGCACAATGCTGGAGGATAACGACGCGTCACCACGAATGGAGCGGCGCGCCGAGATGTGCCAGGATGCGGCGAAGCGCGAGGTCAATGCGCGACCCGGACTGACACATCACGTCGAGAGAGAGGACGCCGTCGCCGAGCCAAAGAAGAGCGAGGCGTCCGAGGTTTGCGCAAATAAAGCAAAGATTTGCGCAACCCGAGATTGCGCAAATACAATAAAGATTTGCGCAAATAGACATTGTGCAACCCGAGATTGCGCAAATCTTGGAATGATTTGCGCAAGTCGGCATTGCACAATGCTGGAGGATAACGACGCGTCGCCGCGAATGGAGCGGCGCGCCGAGATGTGCCAGGATGCGGCGAAGCGCGAGGTCAATGCGCGACCCGAACTGACACATCAAGCCGAGAGAAAGGACGCCGTCGCCGATCCACAGGAGAGCGAGACGTCCGAGAAGGTTGGCGCAAATCTTGGAAGGATTTGCGCAACCCGAGATTGCGCAAATCTTGGAAAGATTTGCGCAAACAGACATTGCGCAACCCGAGATTGCGCAAACCAACATTGCGCAAGTCGGCATTACGCAATGCTGGAGGAGAACGACGCGTCGCCGCGAATGGAGCGGCGCGCCGAGATGTGCCAGGATGCGGCGAAGCGCGAGGTCAATGCGCGACCCGGACTGACACATCACGCCGAGAGAGAGGACGCCGTCGCCGAGCCAAAGGAGAGCGAGGCGTCCGAGGTTAGCGCAAATCAAGGAAAGATTTGCGCAACCCGAGATGGCGCGAATAAAGCCGAGAATTGCGCAAATAGACATTGTGCAACCCGAGATTGCGCAAATCTTGGAATGATTGGCGCAAGTCGGCATTGCGCAATGCGGGAAGAAAACGACGCGCCGCCGCGAATGGAGCGGCGCGCCGAGATGTGCCAGGATGCGGCGTCGCGTGACGAGGATACGCGACCCGAGCTGACACATCACGCCAAGACGGATGGCGTCGTCGCCATACGGAGGGAAGGCGCGACGTCTGGGGGAGAAATGGCGGCGCGACGATGCCCACCGCGCGGTGTCGTGGTGAAACCGCGCCAGCCAGGACGCCGAGAAAAGAGGTCGCGGCAGAAACCGGACCACGCCCCCTCGACAGTGAAAGCGCAGGTGTCACACGTTGGTGTCACTTGCGCCACTAACGCGATATTGACACGCGCCACCAGATGGATGAAACGGTGCGTGTCAAACTGCCGCCGCCCTAGATACCAGAGGACCAACGGCGCGCAGACCACGGAGGAGCTTCGAACCGCGGAGCTTAGGTTAAATGGGATTGCGCAGGAAGAAACCTTTCGCGCTGACCTAAGAGCTCTGCGGTGCAGCGAAAGTCTCCCACCTGGAACCAGACTGGGGGGAGTGACGCCGTGGCTGGACGCGGATGGCGTGCTGCGTACATGTGCCCGCCCGATGACCCCGGAGGGCTCTTACACGAGTGTGATTGCCCCAGCAATATTGGGTGGCGATCACCCGTGTACGAGGCTGTTGCGACAGCATAATCATGAGGGGGCGGGACATCCGAGCGCGAAGAGGAGGGCGAGGCGACTCACCAATAAGGATACGCGCCCAACCTCTCCCCACAGGACGTTGCGCAAATCGAGGACCGATTTGCGCAACCGCAAGACGTTGCGCAAGTCGAGGAATGATTTGCGCAACCACAGTACATCGCGCGAATCGGCAAATGATTTGCGCAACTAACGGACAAACAGACGGATCTGCACACCTGCCAGGAAATTGGCGTACCACATGCACGGCGAAGACAAGACGACGATCGCGGCTGGCGCCCTTACCGAGAGACGCGTGATTTCGAGGGCGAGACCGGGAGACCACGCCGGGAGGAGATTGGCCTCTGCGATGCGACAACACACGTCCTTGCTGACCATGAGATGTTACTCCGAAGATGATACTATACGGAGGTAACATCGGGGGGAGTGTATCGGACGTGTGCCATCACCCGTGTGTGTGTGTATGTGATACGAAAAGACACTGTGTGTAGATCTGTATTATTGAACTTGTATGCTATTCTTTGCTCTTGTATAATCTAATGTTCCTGTGTTTGTCTATGTAAATGTTATATCATGTATGCAAATATGTGCGTGTTATAATTCATTCTAACGTTTCTGTATATGTATAGGGTGGATGTGAACTTGTATTTGTCTGTTTCCATACCTGTATATGTATAACTGTCATGTAATTCTATATTCGTTGTAGTAATGTGTAGAATTTCCTATGTAAAATATATGTCTGTTTGACTCCGATCGTACTCGCGACCGCGTTGGAAATATGTAACTTGCAAAGCGGTGCGATCGGGGGTAGGTCCAGGTTCAGTCGGCGTAAGCATGGCCCGGACCCCGAAAGTTGTCGTATTTCGCGGACAATGGGCGCTGCTGACGGCCGACTGACCATTAATATAGAAGGGGCTGCAATTTGTAAAGCACTTCTCGCTACCACTCCGTTGAAATATATTCTCAGTAATACCGACTTTACCGTGTTTTTACTTGAGACCCGCTTCCCTACATCGACTGCCTGAGAGGAATCTCTCCCTGCTCTTCTTCTTCTTCTGCTGGATCTTCGAAACGGAATTCGTTACCTCGATTCTCGGAGCGCGACGCGGCAACCAACAACCTATTGCTACAGCCGGCTCGAAGGACCACTTTGTACCAGACAGGTACAAAGACTGTAGCAATAGGTTGTTGGTTGCCGCGTCGCGCTCCGAGAATCGAGGTAACGAATTCCGTTTCGAAGATCCAGCAGAAGAAGAAGAAGAGCAGGGAGAGATTCCTCTCAGGCAGTCGATGTAGGGAAGCGGGTCTCAAGTAAAAACACGGTAAAGTCGGTATTACTGAGAATATATTTCAACGGAGTGGTAGCGAGAAGTGCTTTACAAATTGCAGCCCCTTCTATATTAATGGTCAGTCGGCCGTCAGCAGCGCCCATTGTCCGCGAAATACGACAACTTTCGGGGTCCGGGCCATGCTTACGCCGACTGAACCTGGACCTACCCCCGATCGCACCGCTTTGCAAGTTACATATTTCCAACGCGGTCGCGAGTACGATCGGAGTCAAACAGACATATATTTTACATAGGAAATTCTACACATTACTACAACGAATATAGAATTACATGACAGTTATACATATACAGGTATGGAAACAGACAAATACAAGTTCACATCCACCCTATACATATACAGAAACGTTAGAATGAATTATAACACGCACATATTTGCATACATGATATAACATTTACATAGACAAACACAGGAACATTAGATTATACAAGAGCAAAGAATAGCATACAAGTTCAATAATACAGATCTACACACAGTGTCTTTTCGTATCACATACACACACACACGGGTGATGGCACACGTCCGATACACCATCTACAACAGGAAAAATAGCATGATGATATCTTCTTCGTCATGACCTCAATATTGAGGAACGTGATCCCCAAATTGTTGAGCACATTCGTGTGATTTCTCGTTTCTTTTTAAAGTTATTTATTTTCTTTAACTTTGACAACAAAATTTCTTAAGTACTCCTCTGTCTAACTAAGCGTTTGTCCGTCCTAAGGTAGGCGAGTTTCATAAAACAAGAAAAATAAAAAATAAATATATAGAACAGTTATATGTGTAAAAAATCTCATCACAATCACATAAAATTAAAAAGAAAGCATTTGAATTAGAAACGTTGTTTTTTTACAAAGGATCCTTTCCTGATTTTTACACACAAAATGGCACTCATATAAATCCACAAAAATCAAGGAAAAGGGAACTGTACATGAAATACTTCTCGATTGTAAGATATTAATTTCCACACCGCAGTTTATGTTATAGGAATTGTATACATGTTGCATATATTGTGAGCCTTGCTGTCAATACAGTATTTTGGGATGTAGTAAGGTCCCTGAGAAAGTGTGCACTTTTTATACTGTATATAACGAAAGTATTAGGTGTTATAAGTTTCATGAATAATATGGTTTAAGCGGTCCTTATCGAAGTCAACTGGTCGTCCGGTAAGCTCCATGTCTTTCAGATCAAAATTGCCGTCTTTGAAATGCAAAAACCATCGACGAGCTGTCCTGTAATTCATAGCATCTTCACCGTACACTTCGCAAATATCGCGAGCAGCTTTATTCCCTCGATTGAACGCGAACAGAAGGAGGTGTCGAAAATGCTCACTTTCGTCTACTTGACATTCCATTTTGAAGGCTTGTAATCAAATAAAATAATATATGTAACGTAAAAGCAAACACAATATCTTGTAGAGCAGAAAATTTTCTTTCGAATCACGTATAACATTTACCATTTTGTTTTACTTTTGGTGCTCACTTTTTAAATTGGAATAAAAACCGGACACAACTTATGTTAACACCTAATACAATTTATTTATTTATTTGTTTTCTTTTACAAAACAGTATCCAATTATATTGGTTATTTCAATTACAAATTAAATATACGTATGTTGTTTTATTTATACCCCACTTGTATGTAAAAAAATATTATTCTCACCGTCTTTAAAATCAGGCATAGACTCAGCGTATTTTTAGTTATTGGTAAAAAATATTTCTATTTACTTTGATATAGTCGACAATAAATGTACGGCACCGGTACAAAGGACTGTAGAATAGGTGGATAGCTGCTGCTCAATGCTCGGAGATTTTGGCTCACTTTATGCTTTTCGGTGAAAATTAGCAGGGTGAAGAGATTCCTCTCTAGCAGGCAGTAGATGGCCGCAAATAAAAGGCAGTAGACTGGAGTGAACTGAGAATGTATTTTTTTACTTTTGGCCCTCCTTGTGTGCGGCCAATTGCTCATCGTAAGCGCCTGTTTTTGCTCGTGCATGCCGTCATGACTTGCGAAATATCACAATTCTCACAAATTTTCGCATGCATGGGCCGTTCGACTTTTGATACATTTCAGTTACGGTCGTGACACAGCACGGACCTCAACAAACATAAAATTATACATAAAAAATACCAAATAACATCAAAATATAAATAAACAGGAAAAACAAATACATCATATATTTTCGGTGACGCATACGTCCGATACAATAAAATAGTTGTTTTAATTCCCTGGTAATTAATTATATCGCATCATCAAAAAAGGCTAAAATGATCCGAAAAAATATTGTGAAAAGTCGTGCACTAAAAAAAATCACGGGTGGACGATGACGAAATAGGGAATGAAGTGATTAAGAATGAATGTGAACTTAAGGTTGATGTGTTGAGTAAGATGAAGAAGAATGAAGTAAGATTTAATGGGCATGAGAATGAATGACTAACAAACTGTGAACGGAATCCGTGGTAGAGGAAGATCAAGGAAAGTATAGTTAGATCAAGTGAATGATATGTATACCGTCTGGCTTACCTGAATTCTGTCTGGTGAGTTCTGTCCAGGTATGAATCCCATTGTTGCGGATTCTGTACGAAAAAAAGAAAAAAGGCACATGAAAACATATTAAAAAAAACATTGTTAATGATGTTTTTTTGTTAAATTCAGAGAAATGTTACAATAAAATTAAAATAAATTTTGTTTATGTCAGAAAACTGATTATGCTAGATTGCAATTGAATTTTTGTGTGACATTTAGTTTGATAAAAGATTTTTTTTTTGAATAGTTTAAGTATTGTTTTTGAGTTGAAGGTTAAATGTAACTAATTTTGTTTATTTCTGTCATGTTTGTAATTTGTGAATATAAATTGTAAGGAAGCGTGTTGGTATATGTGGGTACATTTCATATTCACTATATTGAATGTGTCACAATGCTCTGAATGTATTTTGTACAGTGTTGTTACAAGTTTGTCTTGCCCTTTATAAGAGCTAACCATGATACATTTCATACTCACTATATTGAATGTGTCACAATGCTCTGAATGTATTTTGTACAGTGTTGTTACAAGTTTGTCTTGCCCTATATAAGAGCTGACCATGATATATTTCATATTCACTATATTGAATGTGTCACAATGCTCTGAATGTATTTTGTACAGTGTTGTTACAAGTTTGTCTTGCCCTATATAAGAGCTGACCATGATACATTTCATATTCACTATATTGAATGTGTCACAATGCTCTGAATGTATTTTGTACAGTGTTGTTACAAGTTTGTCTTGCCCTATATAAGAGCTGACAATGTATCATTTGATTCCCGCATTAAATAAATTTAACAGTATACATTATTCATTTACACATATTCACAACATAAGGGGATTTGAAATTAGAAATAAAAGTTAATTATGTCGAAATTTAAACAAATTGGTATATAATACAATAATAATACCACATAATAATAATAAGTAGGCAATTTATATAGCACCGTTCAGAGAGTAAACTCTCGTCAAGGAAACTCTAACTCAGGATATCAACCCACAAGGGAAAACGAACTACAAAAATAAACCTTTGTAGATTGTCCTATATGTGATAGTAACACATTCAGCTTCAGGTTTAAAATAGTGTATTGTTAGTGTTCAAATAACACCAAAACTTTTAATAAGAAATACTAAAAAAAACGTTGCCTTTAAGCGCTACCTAAAGCTGCATACACCACTCATATCTCTAACACTAAGAGACAGACAATTCGACTTTATAGGACTAGCAATGGCAAAAGTTTAACCATAATACTCCTCTTATTGGATTGACTTGGAACAATCAATTCATTAAATAGAGACGAAATCGACCTTCAAGTTTTAAAAGCTTTCCAAATTGAGCGGTTTTTTTAAAATTCATTTTTTTTAATTCTTGAATAAAACATACAATTTGCTTTGATTTCAAAAAACTTTTTGTAGGTCATTGAAGTATAATGTATGACATTTAAACACAAAACAACAATATCCGCCAAATGTCCATTTCTTGTAGCTCCACAGATGTCCACTCTTTTGTCAAAATTTTCGATGACCTTTTGGCATAATTGCGGTGCTAACTCACCAATAACGCGAATAATTTCGTCCTTCAGCTCAGGAATTGATTGAGGGTCATTCTTATAGACCTGGTTTTTCACGTAACCCCAAGAAAATAGTCCAACGGTGTTAAATCACGTGATCTTGGTGGCCAATTAACATCACCGTTTCCGGAAATTACAATACATAAAATAATTCAACAATTTGATCGCGTCGTTGTATTGTATACGACTCCATTTTTATAAATGTCACTTCTCAAATGTCACAAGACCCAGGTAAGTTCACGACGCCGTCTGTGTTTTATGCAAGAATAAAAAAAACGCTCAATTTGAAAGGCCCTTTACTTCTCTCCGAAGGAACATCCCTCAAACACAGATTCAAAAGATACAATGGAGACAACCCATTAAGGGACTTGAATACAAAGATACCAAGTTTAAATCCAATCCGTTCTCCACACTTAAGTCAGTGTAGACTTTTTAGAAATGGAGCAACATGGTTATATTTATGATTACAATATATCAGTCTAGCAGCTGCATTGAAACCATACTGGAGTCGAGAAACTTGTGATTTAGGCAAAGCAGAATAAATAGTTACAATAATCCAGACCCGACACAACAAATAAAATAACATGAGTTTTTATTTCCCTTGCTGGAAGACACTGACCTACAAAATTGAATTCTCTAATACTATAGAAACCTGAAGAAACCATATTACTTGTTTGTTTTTCGAAGGACAGCTTGCTATCAAGACAGACACCAAAAAATATGATCCTGTTTTTTCGAAAAATACTAAAAGTCATAACTGATAAAGCATCCCAATTGAAAATATCTTATTTACGCTGTGAAACCCTTCAGAGAAATTCCGTTTTTCTTGGATTTCATTTTTATTTATTACATCTATGTTTTATAGGACGATTTACAAACAAGAGATTGCCTAGCAATACCAGTATCCCATCATGAGCAGCCAGCTATGCTTTTTTTATTCGATTAAATAAAATAACAATTTATAAATAAATGAGGAAGATCCTGGGAAGGAAAACGGTTTGAGAAATTCTGCACTAATGTAAGACAATTTTCTTTAAGACGGCATCCATCTTGGTTTCCCCCCGACGCCCCTCCCACTGCGGGAAAGTGATCTCTGATTGGTCCAGATGCTCCCCACTCCAGAAAGCTGTTTTCTTGGAAAATCTTCAGCCCCTGAAGGAGGCGAGTGGGGTGATGGAAGGTAATTCGTAATTCACGACATCTTCGACGATGTTTATGTGCAGTCGAAATGTACAGAAAAGTCTCTCTACTTGGATTGCCATTTTTGTCTAATTTTTTTATTAGTTATATCATAAACATCTTCGTAAGCTAATTGCTTTCCGCCTAGTATTTGAGGGTATAAGAAATTTATGACTTCGGTCAAACCATACTCACCCTTCTTCGTCTTCGTTATTCTTGTGAGGATATTGTTGTTTATAGTTAAGGCATTAACGTTGTCGAGGTTTAAAGACATTGTAATTTATTTTTATCAAACACTGTTTATTCCACTTTTTTGTGATGGTATAACCCTACCAGTTTTAAGGCTTTCACCTCATCTTCAGGGGAGCGCAAACAAGACTTGTTTACGCTCCCCTGAAGATGAGGTGAAAGCCTTGAAACCGGTAGGGTTATACCGTCACAAAAAAGTGGAATAAACAGTGTTTGATAAAAATAAATTACAATGAGGATATTGTGATGTAATAATGCATATGTGATGAGATTAAACTATGAGAATGGTGTAGGAATTAGATTCTAGCATTAGGCTAGGCCAACGACAAATCAGAAGGACCATCTAATTCCGGTGATTTTGGTTTGTTGAATGAACGGAAAGATGATGACCATTTTGATGATTAACATGAGATAAATCTTTGGGTTTTTGGTAGGACACTTTCATCATTGGTAGCACTGATTCGATAAGATTTGAAAAACAACGTGAATAAATGGAACCCCAGATACAGATCAAGTAGATAACGGGGCAATGCTATACATTTAACGCTCAAATACTTATATCCAGTAAAATAAAATAAAAAAGACAAAAATAAATGCCATCATTAACTGTGCGTAAATGAAACTTCGAACTCAATGTCTCAAAAACTTTCGCTTAGAAGAAGTAGCACCATTTATCGAACCAGGATTGAGATGGCACGAAACTGTTCCTTCAAAATGAAAATTTTTATCTGTAATGGAGACGTCAACCTCAAATTAGGAACGTGCATTATACGAGGTTACACCTTTTTAGTACTTCTTAATGGCGTGGAGATTTGAATACTCACCTAAGCCACTCAAAAAAAATTGAAATATTTGTAAAGTGGTGCTGCAAGAAAATGTTAGTAATTTCCTGGGTTGACAAAATGCGCTACAAAGAGGTCCTCAGATGAATTAAAAAAGACAAAGAAGTACTCACTTGCATTAAAAAGAGAATATTGGAATACTTTAAAGATTTCATAAGAGGAAACAAATATGAAATCATTTCAATTCATATTGCAGGAGATACAAGGAAAACGGAGTGTTGGAAGAAAAGGGAACTCTTGGCTAAATAATCTAAGAAAGTGGTTCCACTGTAACACATGGACACTGTTCAGAGACAAAATTAAAATAGCCATAATGATTGCTAACCTACAAAGTGGAGGAAATCGCTTAGAATTTTTTTTTGTTGATCAAAAATGCTATTAACATGTACGATCAATAGCTAACGAATAACTGAAACAAATATAATGTTAGATGTATTGTATTACACTTTCACTGTATATAGTACAATCTAGCGGGTTTATTGCCACGTGAAAATGTCTTCTAACTAACCAGAAACATGTTAAAGATGTTTTAGCCAAAACAAGGCAGGATTCCTTTTAATCATAATGTGGATACCAAACGGGAATCGAATCTGTAACTTCCATATTCGATGAGAGCCGTTTTACCAATTAGTGATATTTCGCTTTATAAAAAAATATACACTCTATAAAGAATCTGTTTGTTTTATTAGATGCTATATTTTGGAAAAAATACTATCCTTAGATATTCTTGTAAACGAGTTAATAAAATATTAAGTAGAGCATCTTTTCAATATACTCGAACACTTCCCTGTTAGGGGTTGTAATTTAATAAGGAAAGCGTTGTATGGAGGAAATTAGTTTGATAAGGGGATGCTCTGGCATAGAGTATTATCCCTCGGGGAATTTCGTAGGGGAATGGGTCGGCCTGAAAACCTCTTTTCAGCAGATTCTGAAATACAAACTGAGGAGCCAAAATGGTTTGAAAACGATGTTATTTAGCTACGTTATCGAATAAAAATTATTTTTTTTATCAAATGTAACTCATTTTTACTATCAAATGCAAGATATTTTTACTACCGAATATAAGAAACTCTAGAAACTGTTACCAACTAATATATTCAAGTCAGTCATTTTATGGGTTTCACTGCCTATTTTTCTTTCCTCTTTCTATTTCCTTTCTTTATTATTAGATTGATAATATCTCATATTAATTGCTGCTATTCATATAACACATCGATTAAAAAGTCTCAGGACTAACCAACAGATGGCGCCTCTAATAACAAATCCATACCATTTTCAGTTAGTACAAACCTTTAGAAGGTACGTGTCAAACTTTCATGACATTCCGACATTGTGTCATTGAGTTACAATGTTTTAGTGACGCTACTTTTGCTATTTTCAAAACAATGGAAAAAACCGAATTTCGTGTGTTGATAAAACATTGTTTTTTAATGGGAAAAATACCGTTCAAACTCAGCGATGGCTTGAAAAGTGTTATCCGGGCTCTGCTCCGTCGAAAACCACCATTTGTCGGTGGTATGCTGATTTCAAACCCGGTTGTATAGACACAAATGATGCTGAACGCTCTGGTCGACCAAATGAGGGTTTTACACCAGAAAAAATTAAAAAACCCTCAAAATCGTGATGGAAAATCGCAAAATAAAGTTGACATCCTGAAGATATCATTTGGTAGTGTTTACACTATTTTGCATGAACATTTGGTCATGAAAAAGCTTTTTCGAAATGGGTGCCGCGTTTGCTCACAATGGAACAGAAACAACAACGCATCGATGATTCAGAGGGCTGTTTGGCACTGTTTACGCGAAATAAACAGGAGTTTTTGCATCGGTATGTGACAATGGATGAAACTTGGATCCACCACTATACTCCGGAATCAAATCGGTAGTCAGCTGAGTGGAGAGCAGCTGGTGAAAGTCGTCCGAAGCGACCAAAAACTCAACAGTCGGCCGGGAAGTTTATGGCCTCCGTATTTTGGGATGCGCATGGTATAATATTCATCGATCACCTTGAAAAGGGAAAAAACCATCAATAGCGAATATTACGTAGCGTTATTGGAGCGTTTGAAGGCAGAAATCGCAAAATAACGGCCCCATATGAAGAAGAAAAAAAATATCTTTAATCAGGACAATGCACCGTGTCACAAGTCGATGGTAACGATGGCCAAATTGCATGAGTTGAACTTCGAATTGCTTCCGCACCCACCGTATTCTCCAGATTTGGCCCCCAGCGACTATTGGCTGTTCACAGACCTCAAAAAGATGCTCCAGGGAAATATATTTGGCGGCTCCAATGAAGAAATGATTGCCAAAAATAACGCCTAGTTTAAAACCAAAGATAAATCTACACGTTTGGTATAGAAAGTTAGGAAAGCGTTGGAATGAATGTATCGCTCTTGAAAGAGACTATGTTGATGAATAAAGAAGAATTTTGGCAAACAAATGTTGTTTTAGTAGTTAGTCCCGGGACTTATAGATCGATGTGTCAGTTGGCTGGAAGAGATCAATCTGGTGGGCGTATTGCTGCCTGGCAATAAGCCCACCAGATTGTTTTTTGCAATTAAGTGTTAAATAAATAAAGATGTACAATAAGGCATAACTTTAAAGCATTTAGTATCAGAATCATTTTGTTTTTTTGGGTTCCAACGGCAGTAGAACCAAATATTGTTTTAGTAGTTAGTCCTGGGACTTATTGATGGATATGTTAGTTTAGGAATATTAATAAAATTTGAAATAATTTTAATAATGATCCGAAATTACGATACGTTCGCGGATATATTCAAGTCAAGAAAAATCGTCTTTAAAACTAATTTATATGGATTTAATTAAAAGTTTAATGTATCTATCAAGTGGACATGTCTAACAACTCTTCGTCATACACTCTATATCCGCATCAGTCATTTACATGTTTGTGTGGAAACCTCCAAAAGCTGTTCACTTCTTGCTCTCCCCCTGTCAAAAAAGTCAACTTGTTACCTTTTTTTTTAATAAAGGGCTCGATATTATTAAAATCGCCACATTCCTCCCATTTCATTAATTTTCAAATATCATTCAGTATTTTAAGGAACCTCTTAATTGCACAATGCTTGCTTTCAGTCAACTATAGTTACAATCCAGATCGTCTGTTCCATGTTTCAGGACTAGTCATTGTAAAAAGTCGATCGAACTAGACTGAACTCTCACTACAAATCGATTATTATTAAATAATATAAAATCGATTGTAGATTGAAGGTTATAGATTCGTGTGTGAAGGAATTACAGAGTGGAGTAAGTAGTGTTCAAATGTTGAAAGGAAATGTGTACTGTATGCTGATGACAAACAACAAATATTTAAAATTGTGCGAAAATAGCGGACCGCAATGTGTTTCATTGTTTTTGGGGAAAATCTAACATACTCGTAGAAACCAATATTGTAATTTATGTTTATCAAACACTGTTTATTACACTTTTTTGTGACGGTATAACCCTACCGGTTTCAAGGTGCACACCTCATCTTCAGGGGAGCGCAAACAAGACTCCCTTAAGATGAGGTGTGCACCTTGAAACCGGTAGGGTTATACCGTCACAAAAAAGTGGAATAAACAGTGTTTGATAAAAATAAATTACAATGTCTTTTAACCGCCACAACGTTAATGCCTTAACTATAAGAAACCAATATTATTTTCATTTAATATAAAATAATTTTTTTAATAAAAATATGCCTAGGAATAGATTAATGTTATGGATGTTCAACAAGTGTAATTGTTTCGAGTGACAAAATTGCAATTCCTGGCATTATTTTACATTGGCAACATTATTACGTGTTGTTATTACTATCTGACATAACCTCAAAATTGCAACTTAAATCCCGAAAATAATAATCTTAATAACATAATCCAAAAAATTCTTGGATTATGTTTAATTTTTTCAATGTTTACAATATTTTTTTATTCATTTTTTATGTTTACAATTTTCTTTGAGTTTTTTTATGTTTAATCTCTACAATATTTACATATATCATATCATTTCATTTAATCATTCAATAAAAAATAACATTGTCTAAACTATACTTTAGCAAAGTCATACAATCAACAACTGAAAAGGCTGTTCTGTAAAATCACCATCGATGTCCCGAACCAGTATCTGAATCACTATAGAATATCTTCAGCAATTGTATGATGCCAGCGATTATAAAAATCACCTCGAATTCATAGTAACGAAACCTCTTATGTAACATTCTTAATTAAAGAAAATTATAAAATGTAGTCAGGGTTTGTCCATTTCTTCAACTTCGATTCCACCTAAAATACCGCGACTTCACGATTCCAACTCCACAGCCCGATTCCAGCTTCACGATTCCAACATCATTAGTATACCGCGACCTCACGACTCTAACTCCACAGCCCTCCTTGATCAATAGAATGCACTCGCTTCTATCATTAGAATACCGCAACTTCACGACTCCAACTCCACAGCCCTCCTTGATCAATAGAATGCACTCGCTTCTATCATTAGAATACCGCAACTTCATGACTCCAACTCCACAGCCTTCCTTGATCAATATAATTCACTCGCTTCTATCATTAGAATACCGCGACTTCACGACTCCAACTCCACAGCCCTCCTTGATCAATATAATACACTCGCTTCTATCATTAGAATACCGCGACTTCACGACTCCAACTCCACAGCCCTGCTTGATCAATATAATGCACTCGCTTCTATCATTAGAATTATTAATGTGTGGTGGGGTCATTTTCAAACTCGGTCTTATTAGGTAAGCTGTCAAACTTGCTCGTCTGACAGATCTTGTTTGTTCACGATGTGACCAGTTCGCGTCGGCGAGTTCACACACTTACCAGTTAAATCATACGCGTTCTTTGACACGCGGTTCGCTCCTGACCGTTCTCGGGATGCTTCGAGCGGAACTCCCTAAAGATTTGTTTGTTCCGAAAATAATGGCCGATTTTGTAATTTCAAACGTTCTTTGTAAGGAAATGTTTGTACATTTGTTTTTGTTTGACAATTAGGCATCTGCCGTATGTACAATATTTATTGAGTCAGGCAGTTAATTTGCATTACTTTAGTTTTTTAGAAATGGAATTGAACAATACGAGAAACGTGCATAATATCGTGCAATCTCGCTTTACGATAACGCGCGACCTCGCATTGTGCAATTGATAATTAAAAAAAAATGAACGAGTTGGGCTACGAAACATCACCTCATCCGCCTTACTCACTCGATCTATCACCAACCGATTTTCACCTTTTCAAGCACCTCAATAAGTATTCTCAGCAGAAAAAAATCAATAACAAAGAAACAACAAAACATGCTGTCAAAGATATATTGGATTCTAATGACATAAATATATGTTTGTAATTTGTTGGCCCAAATTTGTAAGATTAAAGGACTTATACTTTAATTAATAAAGTCTCAAGTTATGTTTGATTGAATTTGAAGGTTTAAATCGACCATTACTAATCCTTGTCGTTGTTTCGTCCTCACCTTGTCGTTGTTTCATCTTCTCCTGATGCTGCGCCTTCCTGAGCTGCTTCTTGTGTTTCATCCTCCTGTTCTGGAACCAGGTCTTAACTTGCGTCTCCGATAGGCTCAGGGCTCCCGCCAGTTCCACCCGCTCTGGGGTGGACAGGTAGCGCTGTGACTCGAATCTCTTCTCCAGACCTGATCAAAGACAATAATTACTGAAAACATTCCCAAAATTTAGATTTTTCGAAAGACTACGTAGGATATTTTATTTACGTTGAATCGTATATTAACTTCAACAAATACATCGTCGTTCCTAAACCTCGTAGTCTAGGATCCCTTTGTTACTTCAACGTCAATCTTGAGCTGCTCTTACAGAAGATCATGTGATCTTCTGTGAGAAAACAGCGCGATCCTAGATGCGCACTCCCTCCCGCAAATGTCACAAACATGTGAACCCTGCTGAGCCGCCTGGTCATGCTGACGCATGTTCGCAGTACGCTGACTGTTTCTCACACGTCTAGCCGTTGAGACGTACGAAAGGACGCAGGTTTGAACCTCGCATTGAATGATTGTCATTTTTTCCGCCTAGTATTTGAGGGTATAAAAATACCTATAACTTCGGTCATGACTTTCTTTCAAAAAGAGTAAACAAACATACTGGTGTGTCTCGATCCTCTCACTTTGATGTACACCGGATCCAGTACAGTGGTGGGACCTGAGGGTTTGATGGAGTGAAATGGCTTACTCACTTAAAAAAACTTCACGGCACGGCTTCCCTTTCCAATAACTAAACATAGGAATGATAAGGGGATCCTTGGCTATGAGGATCAGCAATGACGATATACATACATACCATCAAGCCATTTCCCTATCAGATTAAAAGATTGTCAGACCCGCACTCCTTTAAGGGTCCGAATGATGGACGATGTATAACTCTTACTCTAGGCAACTAGAAACTGCTGAAATGCGCATGCTAAGATGGTCAGCTGGTGTGTCCCTAAGAGACGAAATAAAAAGCTCAAGCATTCGTGGAAGCCTAGGTGTTACAGACATCAAGAGCAAGATGGAGGAGAGGCGATTGAGATGGTATGGGCACGTTGGACGCAGAGCACCCGATCACATTGTGAACCAGGCAATCTCCATGGATCTTCCTCGAATAACAACCAGAGGAAAACCAAAGAATTCATGGGTGGTGTAAAAAGACAACCTGATGCAGAGGCACGGCCTGGGGGACGTAGCATACAATCTGAGGATTAGGAGAGCTGACCCCAACAGTCTTCGCAGACAGTGAGTTGGAATGGTGCGAGGGAGAAGAAGATTAAATGAGTATATAAGACAACGCAAAAATAGTACTAAGTAAAAATAATGCAGCAGATTAAACCTACCGATCATCTTGGAGCTTTGATCTCCTTACCATCGGAGATTTTTGTTAAATCTTTAAAAAAAAACAACGGTTGGCTTGCTGAAGTGCAACAGCTTGCACACAATAAACAAATACAAACACAGTTGTGTTCTATCTGCAAAATGCTAACAATCACACTCCACGACAAGATATATCAGGATCGCTGTTCGTTTGTAGTCGAGACGCATCCCAAAGGAGGATAATCCATAATGTGATTTGTACTGCTTATTTATCTGAATATTTCCACTATTTATGTACTTTGGATAATAACCTGTTAATTGTGGATCTGAGAAGACTGTTCTCGCTTTTCTTCTTCTACAGTGCTTCAAGGCAGACAGTGACAGATCCGATGGACCGAAGAGGGCGTGGTAGGGAAGTCCTGGAAATAAAATTAATTAATTCATATTTTATTTATAATTAAGACATTAACACTGTGGAGGTTAAACCTGTACACCGCGTTAAAAATCAAATTCCACGAATCCTGTGCGCGGCACAATTTGGGCGTTTTTTAATTTCTAAGTATAAATGCGTATTTTTTTTAGAACCACTGATATTTGATTACACCACCAAGTAAACATGACATTCAAGTAATTTCCTGATAATAAATAATAGTCATTACTCTTAAGGAGACTCATTAAATAAAGGAGGTAAACTAAACATTACGTAAAATACACAAAGGAATGCTACAGATCAGATCACAGGCGTTTGTGCTTCCCGCGAGGAACACGTTAAAGACATTGTAATTTGTTTAATCCAGCATTGATTTTTCAGCATTGATCCACTTTATATAATATAAGAGTATATATAATATAACCCTACCGGTTTCAAAATTTTCCCCTCATCTTCATTAGGAGAGCACAAACAAGACTCTTGTTTGTGCTCCCCTGATGATGAGGTGAACACCTTGAAACCAGTAGGGTTATACCGATATCTAAAGTGGAATGGACTAAATAAATTATAACTTCATGCATTATGAAAATTCATTTGAGATACGTAAAATTCTACCATTTTAGTAAAATATATCGTTAAAAATATTTTAGAAGTCTTTTCGTCTATACAAGTCTGCCTGCTTCAAAGTGTTGAGAAATGGGTGTCGTGTCCAGCTCTAGAAAACAATTCTCTTTGTGAGATATCAAGTAAACAATAGATGAACATTATGCACACATATTACACTCCACATAAATCCGAATGTGTTACTAACACGTATCGACAAAGATTTCTTTATAGTTTTTCTCCTTAATAAGTTTTCTTTGATTTTTTTACCATATACGTTTTTCTAAACATATAAAGGGTCTTTCAAATTGAGCGTTCTTTTTTATTCTTGGATAAAACACAGATGGCGTCTCGAACTTGCTTGGGTTTTGTGACATTTGAAAAGTGTAATATATGATATTTATAAAAATGGAGTCGTATACAATACAAGAACGCGTTCAAATTGTTGAATTACTTTATGTATTGTAATCTCCGGAAACGGTGATGTTAATTGGCCATCGTGTGATCATGTGATCTGACACCGTTGAACTATTTTCTCTGGGGTTACGTGAAAAGCCAGGTCTATAAGAATGACTCTCGATCAATTCCTGAGCTGAAGGACGAAATTATTCGCGTTATTGGTGAGTTAGAACCGCAATTGTGCCTAAATGCCATCGAAAATTTTGAACAAACAAGACTTTTTGTACTCCCCTGAAGATGAGGTGAAAGCCTTGAAACCGGTAGGGTTATACCGTTACAAAAAGTGGAATAAACAGTGTTTGATAAAACAAATTACAATGTCTTTAAACCTCCACAACGTTAGCGCCTTAACTATACACAAAATATCCTCAATTTAGTATTTTCGTGTCATAAATCCTTGAGCTATCAAAAAAATATAAACTGTCTATTCAACTTTTATTTAAATTTATTTAACACTTTTATTGCAAATACAATCTGGCCGGATTATTGCCAGGCTGCGATCTCTTCCGATCAACCAGACAAACGTAAATGAAGCAAGTTACATGGTCGCATAAATCATTCAAATGACTATCCATCCCCACGAAATCCATAAACACATACGTGAGCATATGCCCATGAACCCTACAAAGACGGACAATCACCCGAACATTCTTTTTCATATAAAGTGAGATATTATCAATCAAAAGAAAAGGAAGGGATGGTGGAGAGGAAAGGAAAAAGAAAAATCGGGAATGAAACAAATTATTTTACTGACTAGAAATTAAGAGTTTTTTCAGTCGTTTCTTAAAGCATGCCAAGGACAGAGCGAGTCTTATATTGGTTTGTAACTGATTCCAGAATCTCACTGCATGGACAGTAGAGGACGACACGTCTTTCAGGTTGAAATTACCATCTTTGAAACGCAAAAACCATCGACGAGTTGTCTTTTTATTCATAACATCTTCACCGTACACTTCGCAAATATCGCGAGCAGCTTTGACTGCTTTATTTTCTTGATTGAACGCGAACAGAAGGAGGTGTCGAAAATGCTCACTTTCGTCTACTTGACATTCCATTTTGAAGGCTTGTAATCAAATAAAATAATATATGTAACGTAAAAGCAAACACAATATCATATAGAGCAGAAAATTTTCTTTCGAATGACGTATAACCTTTACCATTTTGTTTTACTTTTGGTGCTCATTTTTAAATTTGGAAAAAAACGGACATAACTTGTGTTAACACCTAATATTTGAAAGCGGAGACATTAGTTTGTCGCCAGATTCATATGTCAAAATCTTTAGTTTGTCTCCAGATTCATATGTCAAAATCTTTAGTTTGTCTCCAGATTCATATGTCAAAATCTTCTGGAATATGACACTTCTCTGCACACTGATGTTCCAATGTTAAATCTCCTCGATTTGGACGGTGCAACATTAAATCTAAATCGATCCATATATGCCTGTATTGTCATTATCTATGTCAGGTTTATCCATGTCAGGAATCAGGAATAAAAAAATTAGGATACTGTTGTTTAAAGATTGAATTGTTAGTAAAAATGTTTGCTTATTGCCAGTAATATATCCTTTTTTGGAAGATATATCGACCACGTGAAAACACGGAACCGGGACTCAATGCAAATCTAGTTCCATCACGTTAATCACGGGTTCAGGATTCAGTGTTAATAAATGTTGTCTTTTGTAATAAGAGCCATTACCGTAAAAACGTAGGTAGCTTGGTTTTGGTTTGTTTTCAAACCTGTACAAAACTCATAATACTAAACCATTATAGTTCGGAAATTCTAGAATGAGTCCTGTGACAGTTCACAAATTTGCCCCAATACAACCTTGTAACGATGTTCAGTAATTTTAATTATTTTATCAACTTTAATATAAGCCTCAATTCTAATAAATAGCAAGTTATTTAGGTAAATACATTACATAAGGTTGTATTGGGGCAAATTTGTGAGCTGTCACAGGACTCATCCTAGAATTTCCGAAATATAAAAAAGACCATTTCGCAACACAGGACCAGTAACGACAAAAGCTATATCATAATACCCCGCCATATCGGATCGATTTGACATGTAAATAAGTACTCTTATAAAACAATAAAGGTATAAATTGAAATAAATTGCAAATATAAAATGTAAGTATCTATTGCCTGACCAGTCCACCTACAGTATTAGCAGAGGACCAAGGTCTCAGTGAATGTGGTGGATATGCAAGTAGCCTAAACGAGTTAACATGTACGTGCTAAATAATTAGTTTTAAGAATTGCTATCTAGTTATAAGTATTGTGTAGGTGTTAACTATGTCTAAGAAATTATATTACTCGTAACTATGTCTAAGAAATTATATTAAGATTATTCAAAATAAAATGACACGTAGAGAATTAAAATGAAGTTGGTTTATATTTATAATATAATATTGTATATAAATTAGATCAGTTCTCAAGATATAAGTTTGTATATAGGTTTATAGTTATAATACGAGTATATAAATTAGATAATTTCTCAAGATATAAGTTTGTATATAGGTTTATAGTTCTAATACGAGTATATAAATTAGATAAGTTCTCAAGATATAAGTTTGCATAAACGTTTATAGTTACAATATATAAATTAGATTAGTTCTCAAGATATAAGTTTGTACATAGGTTAATATATATAAATTAGATTAGTTCTCATGATATAAGTTTGTACTATATTACTTTACTGAATACAAGAAACAATGTTATAAAAGTCGAAATACTTTATAAGTAAAAAACACATGAATAAAAACTCTTTTCGAGGTGGCCGGGGCCGGCGCCTTTCGGCTCTTGGCATCTTAGGGGTACAGCCCTATTAAATCAATGGCTCAGAGTACGATGGCGTAGTATAACCCTGTTTAGAGTATGACGGCGTAGTATAGCCCTGTCTAGAGTATGACGGCGGAGTATAGCCCTGTCTAGAGTATGACGGCGGAGTATAACCCTGTCTAGAGTATGATGGCGTAGTATATCCCTGTCTAGAGTATGACGGCGTAGTATAGCCCTGTTTAGAGTATGATGGCGTAGTATAGCCCTGTCTAGAGTATGACGGCGGAGTATAGCCCTGTCTAGAGTATGACGGCGGAGTATAGCCCTGTCTAGAGTATGACGGCGGAGTATAACCCTGTCTAGAGTATGACGGCGTAATATAGCCCTGTCTAGAGTATGACGGCGTAGTATAGTCCTTTCTAGAGTATGACGGCGTAGTATAGTCCTGTCTAGAGTATGACGGCGGAGTATAGCCCTGTCTAGAGTATGACGGCGGAGTATAACCCTGTCTAGAGTATGACGGCGTAATATAGCCCTGTCTAGAGTATGACGGCGTAGTATAGTCCTTTCTAGAGTATGACGGCGTAGTATAGTCCTGTCTAGAGTATGACGGCGTAGTATAGCCCTGTCTAGAGTATGACGGTAAAATTATGACGAAAAATGATAATTCCTATGAAACTGCCGAGAGTACTTGATATTTATAGTATTTTATGTTTGCAACCCCTAAATTAAAGTATCTTTATTCTGTGAATAGAAATGTGATGACCTTCGTGGTATAGTTAGAAAATGTCGGTTTTAAGCCCTTGAGGTTGTGAGTTCGATTCCGTTACTACAACGTTTTTCTAAAAAGAGGTCTACTTTGGGTTTCACTTAAGGTCTCTATAACATATTTATGATAAAACAAATTACAAAATATTTATTTATTATTTTTTCATTAAACACTTCATTGTCAAAACATTCTGGCATGAACATTGCCAGGCGGCAATCTCTTCCAACTAACCAGACAAAATTAAATAAATGAAGGTACATTGTCAATAAAGATATTCACTTGATTATTCATATTCATGAAATTTATGAAAAATAGAATCGTACATTGTGGAATTAAATTTGAGATATCATCAATTAAAAGAAAAGGAAAGGATGGTGGAGAGGAAAGGAAAATCAGGAATGAAACATGTTGTATCACTGACTAGATATTAATATCATAGTTTTTTTTTTATAAATGTATTTCACCCGGCGTGTTTATTGCCATGTGGCAATCTCTTCCAACCAACCAGAAAGATGTTTTAATGGGCCTAAGTGAAAACCAGACTGGAATTCTATTTAAAAAAATCTGGATTCCAGCGGGGATCGAACCCGCAACCTCCGGATCGGCAGACAAGCATCTTACCACCAGGTAATACAAGATTATATGACACGCACAAATATTTAACATGGTAAATCTATCGATTTGAGGCTCATGTTAAAAATATTAACTTTCACATAACTTCTTAGTGACGTCTTCATCATCTCTGTCATTGTTTTATAGAAGGGGGAGTCTTGGTGTCATAAAGGAAGTGTAGTCATTGAGAGATATGAAGAATAGAGAGCCGGAGTATGGGTGAAGAGGAATGGGGAGGAAAGGAGGAGCAATATAAGGAGGAAGTGCGCTTTCTCACAAGGGTGCTTGACCCTCTTCTCAGAAGCGGAGCTTGTCACCAGATAATGGGAGGGGAAAGAGATTTCTCATCAATTGTTTTTCATTCTTTAGATATAACATAGATTATACAGTTGATTTATATTGGTAATGAATATTTTTTAACGATTTAAAAGAACAAAGTAGAAAACCATTAATATTTTTAATGCTTTAAGACCCAACCGAAATCAAGACCTTTCCCAGAACCCGGTTGGTTTTTGAGGACTTCTGTTTTTTGTGAAAGGTTTAGTAAAATTGCTCTTTTTTAGTAAATATTAGGAAACTTGTAACGAAACATTGTATATTTGTTAAAACTTGTAACATAACATTGTATATTTGTTAAAACTTGTAACGAAACATTGTGTATTTGTTAAAACTTAAAACGAAACATTACTTTTTTTAAAAAAGTTGACTCATTTATTATGTATGTTCGTTTTGACACACTCCTTACACATGTACCGGGTCTTGCTTTTCTTCTTGTGCTTAGTACATACCTTGCAAGTTCTGTGGAGAGCTACATCACACTCCTTACACATGTACCGGGTTTCATTTCTCTTCTTGTGTGCAGCACACACCTTGCAAGTTCTGTGGAGAGCTACATCACACTCCTTACACATGTACCGGGTCTAACTTCTCTTCTTGTGTGCAGCACACACCTTGCAAGTTCTGTGGAGAACTACAGCACACTCCTTACACATGTACCGGGTCTCACTTCTCTTCTTGTGTGCAGCACACACCTTGCAAGTTCTGTGGAGAGCTACATCACACTCCTTACACATGTACCGGGTCTCACTTCTCTTCTTGTGTGCAGCACACACCTTGCAAGTTCTGTGGAGAGCTACATCACACTCCTTACACATGTACCGGGTCTAACTTCTCTTCTTGTGTGCAGCACACACCTTGCAAGTTCTGTGGAGAACTACAGCACACTCCTTACACATGTACCGGGTCTCACTTCTCTTCTTGTGTGCAGCACACACCTTGCAAGTTCTGTGGAAAGCTACATCACACTCCTTACACATGTCTCAGTTCATCAGGTCTCAGTTCTCTTCTTGTGTGCAGCACACACCTTGCAAGTTCTGTGGAGAGCTACATCACACTCCTTACACATGTACCGGGTCTCACTTCTCTTCTTGTGTGCAGCACATACCTTGCAAGTTCTGTGGAGATCTACATCACACTCCTTACACGTGTACCGGGTCTCACTTCTCTTCTTGTGCTTAGCACACACCTTGCAAGTTCTGTGGAGAGCTACATCACACTCCTTACACATGTACCGGGTCTCACTTCTCTTCTTGTGTGCAGCACATACCTTGCAAGTTCTGTGGAGAGCTACATAACACTCCTTACACATGTACCTGGTCTTACTTCTCTTATTATGTTCAGCACATACCTTGCATGTTTTGTGAAGAGCTACATCACACTCCTTACACATGTACAGGGTCTTACTTCTCTTATTATGCCCAGCACACGCCTTGCAAGTTCTGTGGAGAGCTACATCACACCCCTTACACATGTACCGGGTCTTGCATTTCTTCTTGTGCTTAACACATACCTTGCAAGTTCTGCAGAGTTTTTCTTTGTTGTTAGTTGATGGAATACACATCAACATGACACGTTCTTTGATAACCTGTTTGGAGTATCCTGCAAATTCCTTATTCTATTTGGATCTGGAGACTGTATTTGGTCTTTAGATTCAAATGTCATGATCTGACACTTCAGAGCACATTGATAATCTTAATATTTACTTAAATACAGCAATTTTAGATAACACTTTACGAAAATTAGACTTTCTCAAAAACAAATCGGACAGTGGAAAGATGAATGAAAAATGCAAAACAGTTTCTTAAACATGATTTTGTTGTTGTGTATTTTCAAAACAACATAAAGTTTATTCTTTTCTTTAATAACAATTTATGGGGTGGAAATATAATTCGTACTTATCTCCCATTATAGACAGAGTTTTAATGATTTCTGTAGAATAGTGACGAGCACATTCTGCGGGGAAAACACCATCCCCATGATAACTTCAAAAAGCCTATCGCACCAGATAACTCCAAGCCGCTTTATAAATATATTTACTGCACTTGGAGTGATTTCCATCCCCCGTGATGTGGGACCTTAGTCCGCCGTCGCTACTAATATTTTCAGATTCAGATGACCTCCGTGGTCTAGTTGGTAAAACGCTTGTCTCCCAGCCCGGAGGTGGCAGGTTCGATTCCCGTTGGAACCTAATTTTTTTATATGGATTCTAGTTTTGTTTTCCCTTAAGTAATATCTTTCTGGTTTGTTGAAATATATTGTCACATTGCAATAAGCCCACTAGGTTGTATTGTATACCAGTGCTCCGCAACCGGTGTGCCGTGGCACACTGGTGTGCCGTGAGCCGGATACAGGTGTGCCGCGGTTAAATTCAATGTACGAGTATTTGACATTTTACAATTTTTCATTATGTATTTAATACACAATAACTGGTGCCAACTGTTGAAAACTGCGTAGTGTGCTTTGTACACACCATGACCGCACCAAATTAGTCATAGACAAAGAAAAATGACCCTTATGCGCTTCGCTGAAGACTCATGCCTAATTTAATACCTATATATTTTAGCTTTTGGTGTGCCGCGGAATTCTAGGAAGAATTTTGGTGTGTCGTAGGTGAGAAAAGGTTGCAGAGCACTTTTGTATACAATGAAAGTGTAATACAATACAATGTGTCGCCACACCAGAAGGTGTTCCTTTGAGCAATTTCTTCTTAGTCACTATGTGACATCGCGGTCATAAAAACCAAAGAAGATTTCGTTCTTCCAATATAAATCTCACCGGGTGGAGACTTATTTTATTCCCCATAGCATCATAGGTGAAGGTGGGATTGCACTGAACTGAATTTAACAGTAACACCATCTAATAAATAGATACTAACGATGCCTACAAGAACAAATATCAATTTATTTAACACTTTTATTGAAATACAATCTGGCGGGCTTATTGGCAGGCGGCAATCTCTTCCAAGCAACCAAAAGTAAAAGAAGCAAGTTACATGGTCGTATAAATCATTCAAATGACTATCCATCCCCACGAAATCCATAAACACATACGTGAGCATATGCCCACGAACCCCACAAAGACGGACAATCACTCGAACATTCTTTTTCATATAAAGTGAGATATCATCAATCAAAAGGAAAGGAAGGAACGGTGGAGAGGAAAGGAAAAGAAAAATCAGGAATGAAACACGTTATTTTACTGACTAGAAATTAAGAGTTTTTACAGTCGCTTCTTAAAGCATGCCAAGGACGGAGCGAGTATTATATTGGTTTGTAACTGATTCCAGAGTCTCACTGCATGGACAGTAAAGGACGACGTAAAAAAAGAGGAGCGGTGAACTGGATAGGCCAATAGACAATCTCTGTTATAGACAATATATCAACCAACCAATACGAAAAAAGAGGATCAAAGCGGAAATGAAAACGTGAACCCCTCCCACCGATAGACACCCCATAAATATAACACGATGTTAAAAAACGCAAACGAGCAAACAACCTCAGAATGATGAATGTATAATGGAGAGTGTTTATTGATATTAAAAAAAATAGGTGACCTGGAAAGAAGTTTCGAATTTCTCGGTTAGATTTTTTTATCCGTTACTAATTTAATTCCAAACGTGCTGAATGTATATTATTATGAAAGGTTTAGCTTCTTTTTTCAGCAATTGTTTACCCAAATTGCTTGAGTGATTTTTTGGAGACATTTTGGATGCACCTTAACCCAAAAACACATATTGCAGGTTTCCCAAAAATTGATTGTAAAAATAATTAATAAACTTCCTGCCCGGTATCCCACGGCGGAGCTCTTCAGAGAGTATCAGATCCTGAACATAGCCAATTTGCATCTCAAATCCATTCTCTGGCACTACCATCGAGAGGAAGGGAAGATGCAGACTCAGCAGATACACATGACACGTATGGCAACTAATGAAATGTTCATCATCTCTAGAGTTAAAACCTCTTTTGCCCAAAGGCAAAATGCTTATTTGGCTCCCATGACATACAATGGCGTGCCGAATTCAATAAAGGAAAAGGTAGGAAAACCATTTAGACAGTCGATCGGAGCGTGGTTGTTACTGCGACAGGATTTTGAGTACTTGGGCTTTCAGGATGAATGACTTGTGGAAAGATTTGTGTGGGCTCGTGAGTGTGGGTTTCTTCTTGTTGTTTTAATTTTTGTTGTTTTTGTGTTTCTGTATATTTTTGTTTTTATTTTTATTCTTATGATTGTGTGCGGTATATTGCGGGATGAATATTTTTGGTCTTTCTGGAGTGATGATGTGTGAGGAGTTTAATTCCGCATGATGTTTCCAGTTGTAATTGAGTGTCACTGTTTGTCAGGTTGATGAGACCGTGAAACGGTTTTTTTTTTGTGTAATCAAAAATTGGAAAGAAGTATCGATTTATTTTTCATGCTAAATATCCTCAGTGAGATACAGGCAAAAGTCTAGTTTACTGGGGATACGACAAATGAAAGGCAACAAACCCAGATCCATTAAAATTGTGTGTCCAAATTGAGTTACCTGTTGTTTTTTTGCAAATTATGTATATTTCTTGTATATTTCTTGTCATGTGTTAATAAATAAATAAATAAATAATTTTGAAGATGAAAAAAAAAAAAATAATAATATTTTTTTATTCACTACCGTTTATATTTCTAATGGCGTATACAAAAGTGGTATATGATAAACATGACAACACAAGGAATAGTATTTTTTGTTAAAAATGTAATAAACAATGGTTTTTTTTTTGTTAAAATTCATGGATATGTGTATCCATGATGAGCTGGCTGGAAGAAATTGCTGTATTGCAATAAGTCCGCCAAATATACCATGTTAAATCATGTACATAAATAATGTAACTAAAAATAAAATATACTTTTATCTACTGTATTATACAATAATTCAAGTAAAAAAATTACCTTGTGATAAAAAATACGGCGTTTCTACACTTTTATATGGTCCTGGTCCAGTATTCAAATAAACTCCTAAAGCGCTCATAGCTGACTGTATGTATCCATCATGAGGCATTGCAGGACCTCTCTGAGGAAAACCTTGGCTCTCTTGCATACCGTAGCAGCTCTGGAAGCTGACCCTCTTCGGAGACGAAGATCTCATCATATCGTAAGGGTGTGACGGCACTTCTTGCATTGGCTCCTGTTGTCTTGTTGCCTTGTCTATATGCTGTTGCTGCTTTGTCCTGTTGCCCCTGAAGAGGATGTCCTCGATGAGGAAGGATGTCTTGCAGACTGGTTCTTCTGCAGATCTGTTGATATCTGGATTGTCAGGACTGTGGCGCATCGAACGGTTTGATTCCATCTTGTTTTCGAAGCCTTTCCTTAGTTCCATCGTTTATTTTTTATTTTTGGAGTGTTATTTTTATTTTTTTTAGATTATGTAAACTAACCATAAAGTATTTGACTAATATTTAATATAAAATTAACATAATTTTTCATTTATTATACTTTACTTCAACTTTGAAAGTATTTTTTAGTCAAAATGTTTTTAATGTAGAGTTTTTCATTTTGTTTCAAACACTTTTTAATGGATTTATTTCTGCTATTGTTTTAAACTTTTATTCAAATTTGAACAGTTGTCGCTTAGAAGTAATTTTTTTAGGAAAGCCTAGATTTGAACTATGTTATTGTGCTGAAAAACAGATTAAATACTGAAAATATTAAAGGGTTTTATATGTAATTTTTCAGAAAGAAACATTATTATTTACAGTTTTCAATATACTCGTAAAATGGATAGTTGAAATATTTCATTGTTTGTATTTCCATCCGTTACACAAATAAAATGTGTAAGTATACATTTTATACATTATTTAAAGTCCAATTATTAACATAGCGGAGGGCTAAAGACATAGTAATTTGTTTTATCAAACACTGTTTATTCCGCTTTATGTAACGGTATAGCCCTACCGGTTTCAAAGTTTTTATCTCATCATCAGAGCAGCACAAACAAGACTGAATTCAGTTCGAACTGGTATCGACATACACACTTCTAATGATTAAAATTCGGATTGGGGATTGTGGGAGAAGGGAGGCAGGAGACAACTTCAGCGAGGAGCGACGAGATCTTGGGAATATATGTATTTGCCAGATGTTCACACCGATGCACTGACTTGGATATTTCTAGGGCCTCTAATCTGTTCAATTTATTTCCATTACTACTGATACGTAAACATTAGGCATCATCGATAGAAAATGTATGATTTTCACAGTGAGAATGATTAGCCATTTCAGAATAAACAGAGGATTCATTAAGGTGGATTCGTGTTCACGAAATCTCTTTTCAAATGATCTTTCTGTCTTGTATGTTAAACAGTGTTCGATACAACAAATTACAATGTACAAATTTTCTTTCAAATGAATTTCCTTTGACAGTTTATTAGAAACTTACAAGCAAATATACTTTTTCAACGTAACAAATACTATGAAATGATTCAAATGTACTAGAAAAATGTATGCATCATATTATAAATCTCCATTCGAGAGAAAATGATTACATAGTGCTAACATCATGCCCGTTATATGTGAAAATAATGAAAAACGACTTGAAATGACATAATTATTTTTTAGAATAAACTGTTTTATACGTGTTTATATGTTATTTTATATATGGGTAACCAAGCTATACTAGTATGACCATTGCTAGAGCCATAAGCTCTATTTTATGAGGAAATACAATTTTTTTTAAATGGTTTAAAGCTTCGTCTTTATAGAATTAAAGACAATTTAATTTTTTTGGTCTACATAAAATAATTTTCTTTACAGATACTTGACCAGAATACCTATTTCAACATTTCTTTTTACGGATACTTGACCAGATTACCTATTTTGGGATATTTGACCAAAGTAGCAATTTCTAAATTTAGTTTTACGGATACTTGACCAGATTACCTATTTTGGGATATTTGAGCAAAGTAGCAAATTCTTAATTATAATTTTACGGATACTTGGCCAGATTACCTACTTTGGGATATTTGACCAAAGCAGCAATTTCTAAAATTTAGTTTTACGGATACTTGACCAGATTACCTATTTTGGGATATTTGACCAAAGTAGCAATTTCTAAAATTTAGTTTTACGGATACTTGATCAGATTACCTATTTTGGAATATTTGACCAAAGTAACAATTTCTAAATTTAGTTTTACGGATACTTAAACAGATTACGTATTTTGGGATATTTGACCAAAGTAACAATTTCTAAAATTTAGTTTTACGGATACTTGACAAGATTGCCTATTTTGGAATATTTGACCAAAGTAGCAATTTCTTAAATGTAGTTTTACGGATACTTGCCCAGATTACCTATTTTGGGATATTTGAGCAAAGTAGCAAATTCTTAGTTATAATTTTACGGATACTTGCCCAGATTACCTATTTTGGGATATTTGAGCAAAGTAGCAAATTCTTAGTTATAATTTTACGGATACTTGCCCAGATTACCTATTTTGGGATATTTGAGCAAAGTAGCAAATTCTTAGTTATAATTTTACGGATACTTGCCCAGATTACCTATTTTGGGATATTTGAGCAAAGTAGCAAATTCTTAATTATAATTTTACGGATACTTGCCCAGATTACCTATTTTGAAATATTTGAGCAAAGTAGCAAATTCCTAGTTATAATTTTACGGATACTTGGCCAGATTACCTATTTTGGGATATTTGAGCAAAGTAGCAAATTCTTAAATATAGCTTTACGGATACTTGGCCAGATTACCTACTTTGGGATATTTGACCAAAGCAGCAATTTCTAAAATTTAGTTTTACGGATACATGGCCCGATTACCTATTTTGGGATATTTGACCACAGCAGCAATTTCTAAAATTTAGTTTTACGGATACATGGCCCGATTACCTATTTTGGGATATTTGACCAAATCAGCAATTTCTAAAATTTAGTTTTACGGATACATGGCCAGATTACCTATTTTGGGATATTTGACCAAATCAGCAATTTCTAAAATTTAGTTTTACGGATACATGGCCAGATTACCTATTTTGGGATATTTGACCAAATCAGCAATTTCTAAAATTTAGTTTTACGGATACATGGCCAGATTACCTATTTTGGGATATTTGACCAAATCAGCAATTTCTAAAATGTAGTTTTACGGATACTTGCCCAGATTACCTATATTGGGATATTTGAGCAAAGCAGCAAATTCTTAATTATAATTTTACGGATACTTGCCCAGATTACCTATTTTGGGATATTTGAGCAAAGTAGCAAATTCTTAATTTTAATTTTACGGATACTTGGCCAGATTACCTATTTTGGGAT
>OX463866.1:21038055-21040263 GCA_949825065.1 Odontocerum albicorne | reverse complement strand
CCTAACCTAACCAAACCTAACCTAACCTAACCTAACTAACCTACAACCTAACCTAACCTAACCTAACCTAACCTAACCTAACCTAACCTAACCTAACCTAACTCCTAACCTACCTAACCTAACCTAACCTAACCTAACCTAACCTAAACCTAACCTAACCTAACCTTCCTAACCACCTAACCTAACCTCTAACCTTAACCTAACCTAACCTAACCTAACCTAACCTACCTAACCTTAACCTAACCTAACCTAACCTAACCTAACCTAACCTAACCTAACCTAACCTAACCTACCTAACCTAACCTAACCTAACCTAACCTAACCAACCTAACCTAACTAACCTAACCTAACCTAACCTAACCTAACCTAACCTAACCTAACCTAACCTAACTAACCTAACCTAACCTAACCTAACCTAACCTAACCTAACCTAACCTAACCTAACCTACCTAACCTAACCTAACCTAACCTAACCTAACCTAACCTAACCTAACCTAACCTAACCTAACCTAACTAACTAACCTAACCTAACCTAACTAACCTAACCTAACCTAACCTAAACTAACCTTAACTAACCTAACCTAACCTAACTAACCTAACCTAACCTAACCTAACCTAACCTAACCTAACCTAACCTAACTAACCTAACACTAACCTAACCTAACCTAACCTAACCTAACCTAACCTTAACCTAACCTAACCTAACCTAACCTTACCTAACCTAACCTAACCTACCTAACCTAACCTAACCTAACTAACCTAACCTAACCTAACCTAACCTAACCTAACCTAACCTCTAACCTAACCTACTAACCTAACCTAACCTAACCTACCTAACCTAACCTACCTAACCTAAACTAACCTAACCTAACCTAACCTAACCTAACCTAACCTAACCTAACTAACCTAACCTAACCTAACCTAACCTAAACCTAACCTAACCTAACCTAACCTAACCTAACCTAACCTAACCTAACCTAACCTAACCTAACCTAACTAACCTAACCTAACCTAACCTAACCTAACCTAACCTAACTAACCTAACCTAACCTTAACCTAACCTAACCTAACTAACCTACCTAACCTAACCTAACCTAAACCTAAACTAACCTAACACTAACCTAACTAACTAACAATCTACTAACCTAACCTAACCTAACCTAACTAACCTAACCTAACCTAGACCTAAACCTAACCTAACCTAACCTAACCTATCCTAACCTAACCTAACTCCTAACCTAACCTAACCTAACTACCTTACCTAACCTAACCTACCTAACCTAACCTAACCTACCTAACCTAACCTAACCTAAACCTAACCTAACCTAACCTACCTAACTCTAACCTAACTAACCTAACCTAACCTAAACCTAACCTAACCTAACTTAACCTAACCTAACCTAACCTAACCTAACCTTAACCTAGACCTAACCTAACCTAACCTAACCTAACCTAACCTAACCTAACCTAACCTAACTAACCTAACCTAACCTAACCTAACCTAACCTAACCTATCTAACCTAACCTAACCTAACCTAACCTAACCTAACCTAACCTAACCTAACCTAACCTAACCTAACCTAACCTAACCTAACTAACCTAACCTAACCTAACTAACCTACTAACCTAACCTAACCTAACCTAACCTAAGCCTAACCTAACCTAACTAACCTAACTAACCTTACTACCTAACCTAACCTAACCTAACCTAACCTAACCTAACCTAACCTAACTAACTAACCTAACCTAACTAACCTAACCTAACTACTAACCTAACCTAACTTCTAACCTAACCTTAACCTAACACCTAACCTAACTACTAACCTAACTAACCTAACCTAACCTAACCTAACCTAACTACCTAACCTAACCTAACCTAACCTAACCTAACCTAACCTAACCTAACCTAACTAACCTAACTACCTAACCTAGACCTAACCTAACCTAACCTAACCTAACCTAACCTAACTAACCTAACTAACCTAACCTAACCTAACCTAACCTAACCTAACCTAACCTAACTACCTAACCTAACCTAACCTAACCTAACCTAACCTAACCTAACCTAACCTAAACTACTAACCTAACCTAACCTAACCTAACCTAACCTAACCTAACCTAACCTAACCTAACCTAACTAACCTAACCTAACCTAACCTAACCTAACCTAACCTAACCTAACCTAACCTAACCTAACCTAACCTAACC
>OX463866.1:20683055-21033055 GCA_949825065.1 Odontocerum albicorne | reverse complement strand
AACCTAACCTAACCTAACCTAACCTAACCTAACCTAACCTAACCTAACCTAACCTAACCTAACCTAACCTAACCTAACCTAACCTAACCTAACCTAACCTAACCTAACCTAACCTAACCTAACCTAACCTAACCTAACCTAACCTAACCTAACCTAACCTAACCTAACCTAACCTAACCTAACCTAACCTAACCTAACCTAACCTAACCTAACCTAACCTAACCTAACCTAACCTAACCTAACCTAACCTAACCTAACCTAACCTAACCTAACCTAACCTAACCTAACCTAACCTAACCTAACCTAACCTAACCTAACCTAACCTAACCTAACCTAACCTAACCTAACCTAACCTAACCTAACCTAACCTAACCTAACCTAACCTAACCTAACCTAACCTAACCTAACCTAACCTAACCTAACCTAACCTAACCTAACCTAACCTAACCTAACCTAACCTAACCTAACCTAACCTAACCTAACCTAACCTAACCTAACCTAACCTAACCTAACCTAACCTAACCTAACCTAACCTAACCTAACCTAACCTAACCTAACCTAACCTAACCTAACCTAACCTAACCTAACCTAACCTAACCTAACCTAACCTAACCTAACCTAACCTAACCTAACCTAACCTAACCTAACCTAACCTAACCTAACCTAACCTAACCTAACCTAACCTAACCTAACCTAACCTAACCTAACCTAACCTAACCTAACCTAACCTAACCTAACCTAACCTAACCTAACCTAACCTAACCTAACCTAACCTAACCTAACCTAACCTAACCTAACCTAACCTAACCTAACCTAACCTAACCTAACCTAACCTAACCTAACCTAACCTAACCTAACCTAACCTAACCTAACCTAACCTAACCTAACCTAACCTAACCTAACCTAACCTAACCTAACCTAACCTAACCTAACCTAACCTAACCTAACCTAACCTAACCTAACCTAACCTAACCTAACCTAACCTAACCTAACCTAACCTAACCTAACCTAACCTAACCTAACCTAACCTAACCTAACCTAACCTAACCTAACCTAACCTAACCTAACCTAACCTAACCTAACCTAACCTAACCTAACCTAACCTAACCTAACCTAACCTAACCTAACCTAACCTAACCTAACCTAACCTAACCTAACCTAACCTAACCTAACCTAACCTAACCTAACCTAACCTAACCTAACCTAACCTAACCTAACCTAACCTAACCTAACCTAACCTAACCTAACCTAACCTAACCTAACCTAACCTAACCTAACCTAACCTAACCTAACCTAACCTAACCTAACCTAACCTAACCTAACCTAACCTAACCTAACCTAACCTAACCTAACCTAACCTAACCTAACCTAACCTAACCTAACCTAACCTAACCTAACCAGTTGTGATCATACCTTGGTCGAGGAAGCATCGTTGTTTCGACGCTCCTCATTTTGGTTCACAATTGGTGTTTAAATCTGTTTTACAGAGTTAAAATAGCTTGTGTTTTGTGCGGAATTTGACGATCTATCTTTTAGTGTTTTTATTTTTTCTGTGGCTTCAAAATTGACGGAGATATTTAAAAATAACTTCTGTGAAAAATTACGATAAATTTGACAGTTCAATTCTGACAATCGGAATTTCATAGAAGTGTTCCAGGGATGATAGGATGGGTAACTAAATAATATATTTCATTTATTATTTTTTTTTAATATTATTTAAAATTTTCTAGGTGAGCTGCTCCGTATTCCGTGGCGCTTCTTTCTGACTGGGCGACGGCCCCGGTGGAGTGGTGAGCAGTCGTGATCCAAGAGAGTGGCCAGGAGTCGCGATTCAAGAGAGTGGCCGGGAGCCAACTCATGTGCTGCGTTCTGTGAACACTGTTTAGTGCTTTGGGACCGGAAACACTGTTTAGTGCTGTTTAGTGAACACTGCTTAGTACTTTGGGACCGGAAAATTGTTGGAGAAAATTTTCCGGGTTTTTCCGGCATTTTTCCGAGCTTTTCCGACTTTGTAGGGTTTTCGAAAAATTTCAGGAATTTTCCTGGATCTTTCAGGATTTCAGGAATATATTTTTTTTTCAGGAACTTCAGGATATTATTTTTCAGGAAATTCAGGATTTTTTTTTCAGGTTGCAGGAATAACAGCTTAGAGTTGAACTTGATGAGAGGAGACCTCAACGAGTGGAGCAACTAGCGATCGCAACATGTCGGGGACGGAGGAGAGTTCCGTCACCGAAAACACGCCTAGGCCCCCACGAAAGAAGCGAAGCAGAGTAGCCAAAACCGACCGGATGGAGAAGAACGACACGGAGAGCAGTGGGGACGAGACCAGCGCCAGGGATAGGGCTGTTCAACTTTGCGAAGTGGTCTTGAAAAAAGCCAAATCCCAGGACATCATAAGCGCTATCCTGGAGTTGAAGACCATTATTAATGGCTGGGAGAAGACCCGAAACGGGGGGGATGCGAATGCCGGGGCTACCGACAAGGGAACGGGTGTTGAGGACGCCATCAAGGTCCTCAGCGAGAAGATGGACGAAATAAGGGGGGAGGTGGCTCTCCTAAAAAAGGAGAGCAGAGCGGCTAGGACCCAGCCCCGTCCGGGACCCGCTTCAAGTATGACCGGTGGAGGGAGAGCCCACTCAGGGCCCGTAGTGGGCGTAGGAGGAGTGGCACACCCATCGGAGGTCCCGCAAAGGGAAAAAACATATGCATTGGTCGTGTCAAGCACCAATAAAGAGGAGACATCGGAGGCCATCAGGAAGAAGTTAATCTCGTCTGTCAAGCCGCAAACGCTCAAGATCGGGATTCAAAAGATGACTGGGGTCTCGATGAATCGAGTAGTGGTGACCTGTCCCGAGCCTGGCCATATAATAAAGCTTAAAGAGGCTATAATAAAGGATAGCGGATTACGGGCGGAGGAAAGCGGACGCAGACGACCCATCATCATCTTTAAGGGAATAGGGAAGGAGACCAGCGAGGAAGATCTATTTGAGTGCCTCGTTATGCAAAATGAGGCGATTTCTGAATCAACCGGAGAAGCGGACATCAAGCAGTCGATGCGGATTCTGCGAACGACGAGGAATCGCAGCGATAGACTGAAAAATGTAATCGCTTCGGTGGAGCCCGGTCTAAGGAACGCCCTGCTGAAGCAGGGCAGAGTCAACATCGGCTTTATTCGGGTGCACGTGGAGGACTGCTCCCCAATAGTGCAATGTTTTAAGTGCCTTGGATTCGGGCACATGACATCGAAATGTACCCAGAGCCAAAAATGCATGCACTGTGCGGGGAACCACCGTATCTCCGAATGTCCCACCAGGGAGGACGAATTAACAAAAAAATGCGCCAACTGTTGCAGGATGAATGCGAGGTCGAGCGCTAAACTGCCAGATGAGCACAGGGCAAACGATAGACAGTGCGGATACCTCCAAAGATTGGAGAAGCGAGCGTGCGAGACCATCAATTATGGCTAACGTGCACGCCGTGTGCGACCCAATCCGAGTGTATCAGGCAAACCTGCAGCGATCGGCATTAGCCCTGGACATGGCCGTTCTGGGTGACGAGGTTGACGTCTTTCTCCTGCAGGAGCCGTATACCGGGGCCACTGGTAGCGTGCGTGGATTAAGCGGCAGTGTGTTTCAAAGAACCGGGGCCCAAATGGAGAACCCAAATAAAGCCATGATCTTGATACGGTCGGACGAGTTGAGAGCAGTCCTACTGTCAGAATTTACGGACTCCAACTCGGTATTCGTGTCGGTGCACTTGGGGGGACGAAAGCTGATCCTCGGATCGGTCTACGTAGAGCCGCGTGCAAGCCTCGATACGATCCTCGCAAAGATTGAGATAATGGCGTCCCTCTACAAAGACCACCAATTCGTAGTGGGCGGTGACTTCAATGCCAAGAGCACGTGGTGGGGAAGCGCGAAAACGGACGTTAGGGGCTCCGCCATCACGGACCTTTGTGCTGAGCTGGGATGGAGCATCCTTAATGAGGGCGCGACTCCTACCTTCGACACCGTCAGAGGGAACAGAAGACTCGTCTCATTTATAGATGTGACCATGTGCAGCGGTGGACTCTTGGAGATGGTCCGAGACTGGCGGGTGGATGGGTCCACTGTCAATTTCTCCGACCACAACCCTATAGAGTTCACAATAGTCCCTGATCGAGACCAGATCATCTGCCCAAACAAAACCAGGAAGTACGCAACGCATAAGGCGAACTGGAATAAATTCCGAGGCAGTATCAGGGACTCCATCGCGAATATGGCCGACGATTGGGATGGAATGGGGACTGCTGAGGATGTCGACCGGATGTGCGGTGAGGTCGGTGAGGCCGTCCGGATGGCTTGCGAAGCAGCGATCCCACTCACGGGGAAACGCCAACGAAGGGTCTGTCCCTGGTGGTCGGAGGAATTGGGGGACCTGAAGAGAGTGACAATCGCAGCGAGACGCAAACTGCGCAACTCGGGGGTGATCCGAAGGCCTCTGACCCTTGCGGCCTATCTGCAGGCTAAGGAGGAGTTCAGGAGTGCGGTGCTCGCGGCTAAAACGGCGAGCTGGAAGGAACACTGCAGAATCCAAAACAGGGAAACGGTTTGGTCCATGCTGCACAGACTGACGGCCCGCCGAAGCGTTCCCATGCCGGCGACGATTAGGATCAACGGGAGGAGCTGCGGAGACGACGATGAAACCGCTGAAGCAATCCTCCGACATTTCTTCCCAGATGATGACATCACATCTGATACCGAGGCTGATGCACAGACCAGACAACTGACCAAGTTCCTGCCGGACTCGACAGACGAGCCGCCATTCACAATTGCCGAAGTGCAGTCTGCCATTGACGGGATCAGTCCGAAAAAAGCGCCTGGACTGGACGGAATGACATCGGACATATGCCAACAAGCAGCGAGAGAATGCCCGAAGGAAATAACGGCGATGATGAACGCATGCTTGGCAGTGGGACGATTTCCGGAGAAATGGAAGGAGTCCAGGGTCGTCCTGATACCCAAACAGGGCAAGATGTCGGATGACATCGGATCCATGCGTCCTATTGGACTTATCCCGGTCTTCGGAAGAGTGCTGGAGAGGCTTATAACGGACAGACTTTCGTGGGCACTGAGCAGTGCTGGGGCCATGAGTGACCGACAATACGGGTTTACGCACCAGAAATCGACGGAGGATGCGCTGAACCGAGCCGTGACAGTGATGAAGGAAGCCCGAAACAATAAAAAAGTGGCCCTCGTCATTTCCTTGGACATCAAAGGCGCCTTTGATCACGCGTGGTGGCCCTATTTACTGCTTCAACTGAAAAAGAAGAACTGCCCGCGAAACATCTACAAACTGATTCTGTCATACCTGACCGACAGGAAGGTAAGCCTCGTCTTCGGAAACGCCAGGGTGCAGAAAACAACCTCCCTTGGATGTGTGCAAGGCTCCTCCTGCGGACCTATGTTTTGGAACATCACCCTGGATGAACTATTACAGGAGAGCTTCGAGGATGGGGTACACATCCAGGCGTTTGCAGATGACATAATGCTCATAGCGGTCGGAGTTACACTGAGGGAAGCGGAAATTAAGGCAAATGGAGCGTTGCGGAGAGTGAAGGAATGGGGCAGCAGGAGCAGGCTTGAGTTCTCGGCGGAAAAAACACTCGCGATGTGTGTCACCAGAAAGAAGATGGTGCGAGAGGCAGATCTCTTTCTGGGCCAGTCCAGAATAGCAATGGTGCGAAGCTGCAAAGTGCTAGGCGTCATAATAGATAAGAATCTAAATTGGGCAGAACACGTCGACTCCGTGTGCCAGAAGATGGGTGGACTGTTTGGAGCAGTCTCAAGAGCAGCAAAACCCACCTGGGGTCTCTCATCCGAGATTCTTCAGGTGCTCTATAAAGGAGCTATAGAGCCCATTGCTCTCTACTGTTCCAGCATCTGGGGGGAGGCGTGCAAACGGAGGGCAATTCGCAGGAAGTTGGGTCAAGCGCAGAGGCCCATGTGCATAAGGATCTGCCGAGGATATCGCACGATCTCGCTGAATTCAGCGATGGCCATCTCCGGCGTGCCGCCTCTCGCTCTTCGAGTCCTGGAAACAGCCGAACTGTACCGCGTGAAGCGAGGAGCCCCGCTATCGACACTGCCGAGCGACAGAGAATGCATGCTGCCGGTGAAATGGGGATCTCTCCCACATCCCGCGAAGAGGCATCCTGAAGATATTTGCGGGAAGGAAACACGCGACGACGAGGAATACAACATCTTCACGGACGGCAGCCTGCTCGATGGAAAGGTTGGGGCAGCGTTCGTGGTGTATAGAGAACGAGCAGAAATTGCCGTTAAGAAATTGAAACTGGCGGATTATTGCTCAGTTTTTCAAGCGGAGCTGATAGCGATAAAGTCGGCGGTCGACTGGGTCTATAAGAAAGACATATCCGGAACGACAATACGCATCGAGTCGGACTCGTTATCGGGACTCACGGCAATGAGGGATCGCGCAAGCTTGAATCCGATCGTTAGGGAGATTTTCTCTCTCGGCGACCGGGTGAGAGATCGCGACAATATAATCTACTACCGATGGGTAAAGGGTCACTCGGGGAACCGAGGCAATGACAGGGCCGACGAACTTGCGAGAGCAGCGGGAGCGCTACGGGTGCAACCGTCATACGACAAGTTTCCAGTGAGCTTCGCTAGGAAGGCACTGAAGGAGAAAACCCGGTACACCTGGAATGTGGAATATCTGACGGACACGGCGGGAGGAATGACGAAACGCTTCTTCAAGAGCATCGAGGAGGCGCGCGCATACGCCAAAATGAGCTCTCTGAGCTTTGAGGTGACACAGGCTCTCACAGGACACGGTGCATTCAGGCAATACCTTAAGAGATTTAGACTGGCAGACGAAGAAACCTGCCCATGCGACGACAGAACACAACAGACAGTCGAACATGTCCTGCAGGATTGCCCAGCAACCGAAAGAGTACGTTTTGAGGCACGGTGCAAACTGAACAGCCAGACCATGAGGATGGAGGATATTAGAAGTTGGTTGATCGGCAAGGAGACCTCAGAAGCCATTCAATGCTACATTAAGACGGCGATCAATGTCATGGTAAGAATGAATGAAAGGGATAGAATGAACACAACGGACACTGACACAGGGAATAATGCCGAGGACTAAAGGTCACATCGGAAGGCCAGAGAGCCGGCCATCCCGACTGAGTTTACTGCGATTCCTCAGTCGTAAGGCAAATGCCGGGATAGGTTCCAAAAAAGACGTGCGCAGACGCATTCCTATCTATCCCATACACTGCAACACAGGGACAAAAGCACAAAACGTAGAGTAAACACAAGGAAAAAAAAATAAAATAAATAAATCAAATCGTGCTGATAAGCCTTGTATGTAATAAACAAGGCGGCCAAAATCAACTCACTCAAAAAAAACAAAAAAAAAAAAACCTAACCTAACCTAACCTAACCTAACCTAACCTAACCTAACCTAACCTAACCTAACCTAACCTAACCTAACCTAACCTAACCTAACCTAACCTAACCTAACCTAACCTAACCTAACCTAACCTAACCTAACCTAACCTAACCTAACCTAACCTAACCTAACCTAACCTAACCTAACCTAACCTAACCTAACCTAACCTAACCTAACCTAACCTAACCTAACCTAACCTAACCTAACCTAACCGAGTTGTGATCATACCTTGGTCGAGGAAGCATCGTTGTTCTATGCTCTTCGTTTTTCGGTTCACAATTGGTGTTTTATGTGTTTTACGAGAGTTAAATCACATGTGTTTTGTGCGGATTTTGACGATCTGTCTTTTGGTGCTTTTGTTTTTTTTGTGGCTGCAAAATTGACTTAGATATTTGGAAAAAACTTTATTGAAATACATCGATAAATCTGACAGTTCAATTCGGACAATCGGAATTCCATAGACAAAGAAGTGTTCCATGGAGGATAGGATTTCGAAATTAAATAATGTTTCGTTGTTAAAAAATAATAAAATATTTTAATTTTTCTTAGTGTGCTGCTCCGAAATTCGTGGGGGCTTCTTTCTGGCTGGGCGACGGCACCGCTCCGGTGTGGTGGTGCGTCTAGGTCGGAGAGAGCGGCCAGGAGTCGTGAGTCAAGAGAGCGGCCGGGAGCCAATTCGTGTCGGGTCCTGTGAACACTGTTTTGTGCTTTTAGCCCGGAAAATTGTTAGGAGAATTTTCCGAGTTTTTCCGGCATTTTTCCGAGCTTTTCCGACATTATAAGGATTTCGGAAAATTTCAGGAATTTTCCAATAGCTTCAGGAATTTCAGGAAAAATATTTCATAAATTTCAGGAAGTTTCAGGTTTCAAGGAAACAATAGTTTGCAACTTACTTGTTGAGGAGATCTCAACGAGTGGAGCGGTTAGCGGAGTCCCTTCAAGCAACCGTCTGCGATCGCAACATGCCGTGGCAGATTGAGACGCCCAAGTCGGGTACCAGCGCGTGCTCATTAGGGACACCTTGGTCCCCGCAGAAACGGAGGCCACACAGTGGCAAACTGAGGCTCTCAGGGGCAAACAGGTGCCTGGAAATGGAAGAAAAAGGAGACGGCGTGGGGGAAGTAGACAGGATGAATCTCCGGAGCAGAGCAGAAGAGCTGTGCGACTACATTAAAAAGAAAACCAAATCAATGGATATAGTCACCTCGGTAGAGGAGTTGCTAGGCATCATCAACAGTCTGGCGGAGGATAGGAATGTGAACACTGCGCGTGCAGGAGGCGAGACCGGATCCTCATCGGTTCCACCTAATAGCGTGAGCCAAGGCGAGCCCCCCCCAGAGGGCTTACAGTCCGTATTGGAGAGCATTCAGGAGCGACTCTCGAGGATGGACGTTAAGATGGAAGCGCTTAGTCGCGCGACGGTCTCGGCCCCAAAGACCTTTTCGGAGGCTCTCAGGGGAAACCCTGTTGGACCTTTCTTGGGACCTGACGGGGGCACCGGGAAGGTGGCTAGCGCAGTGGAGATGACGGATCGCCCCAAGAGGACATACGCTCTGGTGGTATCAAGCGACAACCAGGAGGATACCTCAGAGGTGGTCAGAAAGAGGCTAGTCGACTCTGTGAAGCCTCAACAACTTAAAATCGGGATCGAGAAGGTGACCAATGTCTCCAAGAACCGAGTGGTGGTGACATGCCCGGAGCCAGACCATATCTTGAGGCTTAAGCAGGCCATCACCAGAGACAGTGGCCTTAAGGTGGAGGAGAGCAGGCGTAGGCGACCAGTCATCACTTTCAAGGGCCTAGGAAATGAAACCAGCGAGGAAGAACTCTTCGAATGCCTGATTATGCAGAATGAGGCAGTGGCGGAGGCAATCGGAGAATCGGACATCAAGGAAAAGATGAAAATCCTGAGGACGACGAAAAACCGCAGTGAGAGGTTGAAAAATATAATTGCTTCGGTACAGCCCGAATTGAGGATAGCATTGCTTAAACAAGGGAGAGTGAACATAGGCTTCCTCAGAGTCCATGTGGAGGACTGCTCGCCTATAGTGCAGTGCTTCAAATGCCTAGGATTTGGGCACATGACGTCCAAGTGCGCTCTGGGGCAAAAGTGTATGCACTGTGCGGGAGATCATCGCATCTCTGATTGCCCCCTCAGAGAGGATGAATCGGCAAGGAAGTGCAGCAATTGCAGCAAACTCAATTCAAGGGCAAGTGCTAAGTTACCAGTCACCCATAGGGCCAATAGCAGGGAATGCCAGTACAGTCAGAGACTGGAGAAACGGGCGTACGAAGCGACCAACTATGTCTAACGCGCGCTCCGTCAGAAATCCGATTCGGGTGCACCAGGGGAACCTACAGCGGTCGTCTCTGGCTCTGGATATGGCATTGCTGGATGGAGAGGTGGACGTGTTTCTGTTGCAAGAACCTTACACCGGAGCTACTGGAAGAGCGAGGGGCTCGGGTGGCACCGTATTTCAAGCGGCGGGAACCGGGGTGGGAGACCCTAGCAAGGCAGCAATCGTCGTAAGATCAGACGATTTGAGGGGGGTTATGCTATCGCAGTACACCGACTCAAACTCCGTATTCGTCTTGACGCATTTCGGGGGACGCAGACTGATTTTCGGATCGGTTTACGTGGAACCCCGCGCAAGCCTCGATGGGATACTCGCCAAGATAGAAGAGCTATCATCCGTTTACAAAGACTGTCAGTTTGTCATTGCCGGAGATTTTAACGCCAAAAGTACATGGTGGGGAAGCAAAAGAACAGATGCTAGAGGGACCGCTATCACGGACCTGTGTGCTGCGCTGGGCTGGGTCATCCTAAACGACTGCGAGACTCCCACATTCGATACAATTAGAGGAGGCAAGAGACTGGTCTCCTATATCGATGTGACGATGTGTAGCGACGCGATTTCGGGAATGGTGCGAGACTGGTGGGTTGATACGTCCATGGCCAACTTTTCGGATCACAACCCTATCAAGTTCACTGTCGTTCCAGATCGCGAACAGAACATCTGGCCCAGCAGAACAAGGATATATGCGACGGGGAAAGCAGATTGGAGCAGATTCAGGCGAACATTCAGAAGTTCCATGGAGGACAAAGACGACGACTGGAACGAGGAAAAGTCACCGGAAGAGGTGGATGGAATGTGCGAGGCGGTCAGCAAAGCCATCCTGAATGCTTGCGACAAGACTATTCCGCGTTCCGGACCGCGTCAGAGGAGGCCTTGTCCCTGGTGGTCTGAAGAGCTGGAGAAGCTGAAGAAGGGCAAGATCGCAGCCAAACGCAAAATGCAAGGCGCCGGGGAGATTCGACGACCAATTATGCTAGCACACTACCTGCGGGCCAGGGAAGAATTCAGGGGGGCGGTACGAGCGGCCAAGACAGATAGCTGGAAGGACTATTGTAGAGTCCAGGACAAAGAAACGGTGTGGTCTATGATGAATAGGCTTACTGCACGACGAGATCTACCCATGCCGGCAACTATCAGAATCAACGGAAGAAGCTGCGGAGATGACACCGAAACTGCAGAAGCAACACTCCGACACTTCTTTCCGGATGATGATGTTGCGTCAGACACAGAGGACGACCGGAGAATTAGAGAGCTGACCACATTCCCGATGGACGCGGTGGACGAGCCACTGTTCACGGTCACTGAAGTACAGTCGGCTGTCGATTATATCAGCTCAAGGAAGGCGCCTGGACCAGACGGAATGACGTCGGATATTTGTCAGCAGGCGACGAGAGAATGTCCAAGAGAACTGACAGCGGTCATGAACGCGTGTCTCGTAACTGGGCACTTTCCAAAGGCGTGGAAAGAATCTCGAGTTATACTCATACCCAAACAGGGGAAGCCTTCGGACGACGTCGGATCCATGCGACCCATTGGGCTGATCCCGGTGCTCGGAAGGGTTCTCGAGAAGCTCATAACGGGCCGACTATCGTGGGTTCTTCAGAGCGCCGGGAGATTGAGTGACAAACAATATGGTTTCATGCATCAGAGGTCAGCAGAAGACGCACTGAACAGAGCGGTGACTATTCTGAAGGAGGCTCAAAACAATAAGAAAGTAGCTCTGACCGTCTCTCTCGACATTAAGGGTGCGTTTGACCACGCTTGGTGGCCTTATTTGCTACTGCAGTTGAGAAACAGGGGATGCCCGCGAAATCTGTACAGATTAATTTTATCATACCTAAACAATAGGACGGTGAGCCTCGTCTTCGGGAACGCAATGGTACGGAAAACAACCTCCTTGGGATGTGTCCAGGGATCGTCCTGTGGTCCATTGTTCTGGAACGTGATCGTAGACGAACTGTTGCAGGAGGAATTTGAAGACGGGGTGCATGTGCAGGCATTCGCGGATGACATCTTGCTGCTGGCGACAGGACAAACACTAGCTGAGGCGGAGAACAGGGCAAACGCCGCATTGCGAACGATCAAAAATTGGAGCTCCAGAAGCAAATTGGAGTTCTCGGCCGAGAAGACGCTCGCGATGTGCGTAACGAGAAAAAAAAATCGCTCGAGAGGCAGAACTCTTTATAGGCCCTTCAAAGATTAAGATGGTACACAGTTTCAAGGTGCTCGGTGTCATTATCGACAAGAATCTGAACTGGGCAGAGCACGTTGATTCCGTCTGTCAGAAGCTTGGGAAACTATTTGGGAACGTCTCCCGGGCGGCGAGGCCCACATGGGGACTATCATCGGAAGTATTGCGGGTGCTGTACAGAGGGGCCTTAGAGCCCATTGCTCTCTACTGTTCAAGCGTATGGGCGGAGGCGTGTAAGAGGAAGACTATACGCAGGAAACTGGGCCAGGCACAAAGATCTATGTGCATTAGAATATGCCGAGGATACCGCACGGTCTCACTCAACTCGGCCCTGGCCATCTCTGGTGTGCCTCCTCTAGCACTTAGAGTTCAGGAGGCTGCGGAGCTATATCACGTCAGGCGGGGTAAACAGCTTGCGTCGCTCCCGAGCGACAGGCTGTGCATGTTACCAACCAAGTGGGAAGCTCTCCCGCATCCCGCATCAAGACATCCGGAGGACATTTGTGGAGTAGACGACGCGGAAAGTGATTACAACATTTTCACAGACGGGAGTCTGTTGAATGGGAAGGTTGGAGCGGCTTTTGTGGTGTACCAAATGGGAGAAGAAATCATCGCAAAGAAGGTTAAGCTGGCGGACTACTGCTCTGTCTTCCAGGCTGAGCTAGTGGCGATAAGGTCGGCCATTGAATGGACCCTTAAAAAGAACATCTCCGGAGCACGCATCCGAGTGGATTCAGACTCATTATCGGGGTTGACCGCAATGAGGGACTGCGCGAGCCTTAACCCGATTGTGCGGGAGATCTTCTCTCAGACCGACAAGATAAGAGCTCGGAATAATCACATCTACTTCCGATGGATACGGGGCCACTCGGGGAATAAAGGCAACGACCGAGCCGACGAATTGGCAAGGCAAGCCGGAACCCTGAAGGTACAGCCTTTATACGACAAGTTTCCGGTGAGCTTCGCTAAGAAAACACTCAAGGAGATAACACACTGGAGCTGGAACGAGCAATATCTCAAAGACACGGCAGGAAAGAACACCAAGTGTTTTTTCAAAAACATAAGCGAGGCAATGTCATACGCCAAAACACACTCCCAGAGCTTTGAGGTGACACAGGCTCTCTCGGGTCATGGTGCCTTTAGGTCTTACTTGAAAAGATTTGGTCTGTCGAATGTGGACGGTTGTCCGTGCGACAATAGCGTTGCACAGACGGTTGAACATGTGCTGCTAGAATGTCCGGCAACGGAATTGGAGAGACACAAGACAAGGTACCAACTAAACCGGGGAATACTAGATGTCGGAGACATTGGACGGATGCTGGGAGACAAAGAGACGTCGACAACGGTGGCAGAATATATAAGAAAAGCAGTGAAGGCAATAAAGGCGATGAACGAAAGGGATCTCAAAAACACTACACAGGGAACGACACAGGGACAATAAAGCCGAGGATTTAATAATCAAATCGGAAGGCCAATGTGCCGGCCACCCCGACTGAGTTTGCTGCGATTTCTCAGTCATAAGGCAAATGCCGGGGTGGGTCCCAATCAAGTCGTGCGCAGACGCTCTCCTACCCATCCTAACACATAAACATGAATGATATAATACAAATAACTCAGGCAAAACACACTGGGGAAAAGTTCCACGCGAGTAAGACCGCGCTGGAACCAATTAAAGGCGCTGATAAGCCCTGTATGCAATCACAGTAGGGCACTCACTTACAACTCAGTCCAACAAAAAAAAAAAAAACCTAACCTAACCTAACCTAACCTAACCTAACCTAACCTAACCTAACCTAACCTAACCTAACCTAACCTAACCTAACCTAACCTAACCTAACCTAACCTAACCTAACCTAACCTAACCTAACCTAACCTAACCTAACCTAACCTAACCTAACCTAACCTAACCTAACCTAACCTAACCTAACCTAACCTAACCTAACCTAACCTAACCTAACCTAACCTAACCTAACCTAACCTAACCTAACCTAACCTAACCTAACCTAACCTAACCTAACCTAACCTAACCTAACCTAACCTAACCTAACCTAACCTAACCTAACCTAACCTAACCTAACCTAACCTAACCTAACCTAACCTAACCTAACCTAACCTAACCTAACCTAACCTAACCTAACCTAACCTAACCTAACCTAACCTAACCTAACCTAACCTAACCTAACCTAACCTAACCTAACCTAACCTAACCTAACCTAACCTAACCTAACCTAACCTAACCTAACCTAACCTAACCTAACCTAACCTAACCTAACCTAACCTAACCTAACCTAACCTAACCTAACCTAACCTAACCTAACCTAACCTAACCTAACCTAACCTAACCTAACCTAACCTAACCTAACCTAACCTAACCTAACCATGGTGAAATGAACTCCATGGTGAGTAGGGCCTGTCGGAGGTCGATGCCACCTTACAAGATCTGCTCCAGAAGGGCATGCCCATGGTGGAACGATGAGCTTGCTGAACTCAAAAAGCACGTGACTGTAGCAAGACGCAAGGTCCGGAACTCCACCGAGGACAGGAGAAGGTCCGTTACGCTCCCAGTCTACCTGGAGCTCAAGGCAAGGTTCAGAGCTGAAGTTACAAAGGCCAAAACTGAAAGCTGGAAGAGCGTATGTAGACTGCAGGGCAGGGAAACAGTATGGAGCTTGCTCAGTCGTATTGGGGGCGGTCAGCATTTGGTGCCCGCCAACATCACTGTGGGTGGAAGAACGTACGATACACCTGAGGAGAGAGTTGGGGCGGTACTGGGGCATTTTTATCCCGACGACGATACCACCGCCGAAACGGATGAACATGTGGCAATCAGGGTGGGTGCTTCTGGCCTCCCGGGGGCGGCTGATGAGCCGAAGTTCGAATGCGTGGAGATCGGGCAAGTCATTGCGGGAATGAACCCCAAAAAGGCACCGGGTTCTGATGGGTTCACGGCTGACGTCCTGGCCAGGCTGAATGAGGACTTCCCCGACCTGTTGTGTGACCTTATGAACGCGTGTCTCCGAATCGGCCACTTTCCGACTGCCTGGAAGGAGGCGTGTGCTCTCTTGGTCCCGAAGGCAGGTAGACGGGGGTCGGATGTGGCGGACTTCAGACCAATCGGACTCATCTCTGTGTTTGGCAAGCTACTGGAAAGGCTGATCATTGGGCGAGTGACCTGGCATATGGACAGGGAAGACAAATTGAGCAATCGCCAATATGGCTTCGTTAACCAGAGATCTACCGAGGACGCCCTCAACAACGCTGTCGGAATACTAAGGCGTGCGAGAGATAATAAGAAAGTTGCGATTGCAGTATCTCTCGACATAAGGGGCGCCTTTGACCACGCGTGGTGGCCATTCCTCCGATACCAGCTCCTGAAGAAAGAGTGTCCGCGGAATATCTATGTATTGATAATGAGCTACATGAGGGAGAGAAAAGTGTCCATGAACTTTCAGAGCGTCACCGCTAGTAAGCCCGCCACCAAAGGCTGTGTTCAGGGATCAGTGTGTGGCCCTAAGTTCTGGAACTTGATAGTGGACGACCTTCTACAGACACCGTTCGATGAAAATGTACATATTCAGGCCTTTGCAGATGACATTATATTAATTGTCGTTGGAGAGGAGATGGACACCGTCACACGGGAGGCGAATGAGGCGCTGGTGTTGGTGGGTGACTGGGGAAGGCGAGCGAAGCTGAGGTTCTCGGCGCCGAAGTCGCAGGCTATGGTGGTCACCAGGAAGTTGGTGCACCGGGAGCCGTGCTTGTGGCTGGGTGGGGAGAGAGTCTCGCTCGTAGAAGAGATCAAGCTCCTTGGAATCATTGTTGACAGAAATCTGAGCTGGACCAAGCACATAAAATACATTTGTCAGAAGATGGCTGGGCACTTCAATGTCCTCTCGCGCATTGCGAGATGCACTTGGGGCATAACGCCGGATGTGGCCAGGGCAGTGTACGTCGGTGCGGTGCAGCCCCTTGCCCTGTACTGCGCAAGTGTGTGGGGCGAGGCGTGTCATAAAAAGCATATTGCCAGACGACTGAACCAGGCGCAGCGACCGTTCTGTATCAGAATTATTAAAGGATACAGGACGATGTCGGCGGATTCAGCTATGGCACTCGCGGGAATGATGCCCCTTAGCCTCAAAGTGCGAGAATGTGCCGACCTATACTGGGTCAAGAAGGGGTACCCTTTGCCTGGTGTCCCGGATGATGTGGTTTATCAGGGTGTGGCGCGGAGGGCTGAGTTTCCTCACCCGGCGAGGACAGACACGGTGGTTCGTTTGAGTTTTGGCGACCACAGCAACCCATGTGCGAGCATCTACACAGACGGGAGTCTGCTGGATGGCAAGGTGGGAGCGGCATTTGTGGTTTACAAGGACCGGGACGAGATACACAGGCGAAAAATTAAGCTGGCGGATTGCTGCTCGGTATTCCAGGCCGAACTGGTGGCGATAAGGGAGGCGCTGGCCTGGATCGTGGACACAAGCGTTCCCCTGCGGATAGTTGAGATCCATTCGGACTCACTGTCTGGCTTAAGGGGAATAGCGGATCCAGGCAGCACCAACCCCATTATTCGGACAATACTCGACACAGTGAGCCGTCTGCGGAGTAGGGATGTGGTGGTCCAGTTCCGCTGGGTTAAAGGTCACTCGGGAAATGTTGGTAACGACCGAGCGGATGAGCTTGCGAGGCGGGCGGGACAACTGAGAGTGGCTCCGATCTACAGCAGGTACCCGCTTTGCTTCGCGGCAAGAATTCTTCGAGAGAGATATACGATGCTATGGAACGAGCAATATGTCTCGAACTCGGCGGGACGGACAACCAAGATGTTCTTCAGAACCATTTATGAGGCGCTGACGTTCGCGCGGAAGGCGGTCCCCACATTCGAAGTGACGCAGGCACTCACAGGACACGGATGCTTCATGAAGTACCTAAAAAGATTTCATCTTGCGGAGTCTGAGAGCTGCCCGTGTGACGAGAGTGTGGTGCAGGATGTGCTGCACGTACTGCTGAGTTGTCCCGCACAAGCCGTCAGACGAAGGAAACTGGAGAACGAGCTGGGGGTATCCCAACTTCTGCTTGAGAATCTAAGGGAAGGACTATTAATGAAAGAGAATGTTTCCGCCATATGTTTTTATATCACCGAAGTAGTTAAATCCACAAAACACATGAACACTATAACAAGGGAAGAATACCAAGGAGCAGGTCTCTTTGAAGGGCCTTCAGCCGCGTCCCGACGGAGTTTACCGTGATTTCTCCTGTTGTAAGGCAAATGCCGGGGCGCTTCCAATAAAGTCGTGCGCGGACGCATTCCTTGTCCTATCCACACACTGCACACTTGAAACACATCAAACTTATTTAGAGCAATAAATAATAAACACTTTTGGGGTATGCACTGAGGGCACAGGCATCGAAGTGGGTCTCCAAAGAACCACTTCAGAGAGTCCAAACACAATCCCGGGGTTATAAACCTGGTGCGTTATAAGCCAGGTGCCCATTAGCACAACTCCTTCTATAAAAAAAAAAAAAAACCTAACCTAACCTAACCTAACCTAACCTAACCTAACCTAACCTAACCTAACCTAACCTAACCTAACCTAACCTAACCTAACCTAACCTAACCTAACCTAACCTAACCTAACCTAACCTAACCTAACCTAACCTAACCTAACCTAACCTAACCTAACCTAACCTAACCTAACCTAACCTAACCTAACCTAACCTAACCTAACCTAACCTAACCTAACCTAACCTAACCTAACCTAACCTAACCTAACCTAACCTAACCTAACCTAACCTAACCTAACCTAACCTAACCTAACCTAACCGCGGGGGCCATAAGACTGCTGAGTGAAAAGGTGGACAGTATGAAGGGTGAGATCGCTCTTCTCAAGGATGAGACAAGAGCCCGTGGATCGCGGACGCAGCCGGAGCTTACCTACGCGAGTGCGGTTGGAGGCTCCAGGGCCACTGGGGGCATCCCGAGAACTGAAGCGACGAGACAGAGGCCACCCGAGCGCAGTTATGCGCTCGTTGTTTCCAGTGACAACAAGGAAGATACCTCGGCCAGTATCAAGAGGGCGATATTTGACGGGATCAAACCGCAACTGAAAGAGATGAGGATTGGCATCAATGGAATCACTCCGGTCTCGCAGAACCGGGTACTGATCACGTGCCCGGTTAAGGAGCATGCGGAAAAACTGAAGACCGCTGTGGACCGCGTGCAGGGCCTTAGATCTCAGGAGGGAAAAAGGAAAAGGCCGGTCATGATTTTTAAGGGCGTCGGTAAGGAAACCCCGGATGATGAGCTCGTCGAATGCATGATCATGCAGAATGATGGGGTTCACCGAGTGCTTGAGGGTAAGCCTGAGGAGGCGATTAAAATATTGAGGGCCATGAAGGGAAAAAATGAGTTCCTTAGGAACGTTGTAGTTGCGGTGACCCCGGATATTAGGGGGGCGCTCCTCGAGACTGGCCGGGTGAACATTGGCTTCATGCGGGTTCATGTTGAAGATGCGTCGCCGGTGGTCCAGTGCTACAGATGTCTCGGCTTTGGGCATACAACTGGACGATGTGCGGAGAAGAATCAGGTGTGCTCGCACTGTGCGGGACCCCATCGTTTTGCGGAGTGCACTGAAAAGGACAGTAACGAACGTAAAAAGTGCCACAACTGTATCAAGATCAACCTAAGGATGGGCCAGTCAACAGACGTTAAGCACAGAGCCAGCAGCGACACGTGCCCGTACAGACAGCGTATGGAGCGAAGAGCCTTGGAAAGCACTAACTATGGCTACTAGTGGCGCGGGTGTTATTAGAGTGTTACAACAGAATGTACAAAGGGCGAGATTGGCGCTGGACATGGTCAGCATGAGTGATGCACAGATTTGTCTTCTGCAGGAGCCGTATACGGGTGCTGCGGGGCATGTGACTTCGGCCTGCAGGCGAGTGTACCAGCGGAACGGGGGGTGTAGAGATACACCCTGTAAAGCTGCTATACTAGTGGACCGACAGTTTCCCGAGGGGGAGATTCTGGACCAATTTACTGACCTGGGAGCGGTTTTCATTAGGATAAAGATGGTGGGTCGAGTTGTGGTCTTGGGTTCGGTCTACGTGGAGCCACAGGCTGATATGAACCCTGTATTGATTAGGCTCGGTAGGCTTCTTGAAGCCGTGAATGATATGGGCGCATTGGTGTTGATCGGGGGAGACTTTAATGCCAAGAGCTCATGGTGGGGATCCAGCCGGACGGACGGAAGGGGCACTATGCTGGAGGAATTTATGGCTGAGGTGGGATGCTCGGTTTTGAACCGGGGGGATGCTCCGACCTTCGAGGTCTTCAGGCGAGGTAGGAGAATTGTGTCACACATCGACGTCACATTCTGCTGTGCGGCGATGGAGGGTCTGGTGTCGGACTGGAGGGTGGAGATGGATGACCCTGGATATTCTGACCATAACCCTATCCTTCTCTCGGTGGCTGGGGAGCCCTCGCGCGAGCGAGCCCGCAGTAGTACGCGAAGGTTCAGGTCAGATTTGGCTGACTGGGGAAGATTTTCCGCGGAGATGGGGATCTTCGTTGAGGACCTGACTGCGGCCTTGGCGGGAGCCGGGAGCGCTCGGGACCTGGACTTGGTGTGGGCCGAAATGAACTCCATGGTGAGTAGGGCCTGTCGGAGGTCGATGCCACCTTACAAGATCTGCTCCAGAAGGGCATGCCCATGGTGGAACGATGAGCTTGCTGAACTCAAAAAGCACGTGACTGTAGCAAGACGCAAGGTCCGGAACTCCACCGAGGACAGGAGAAGGTCCGTTACGCTCCCAGTCTACCTGGAGCTCAAGGCAAGGTTCAGAGCTGAAGTTACAAAGGCCAAAACTGAAAGCTGGAAGAGCGTATGTAGACTGCAGGGCAGGGAAACAGTATGGAGCTTGCTCAGTCGTATTGGGGGCGGTCAGCATTTGGTGCCCGCCAACATCACTGTGGGTGGAAGAACGTACGATACACCTGAGGAGAGAGTTGGGGCGGTTCTGGGGCATTTTTATCCCGACGACGATACCACCGCCGAAACGGATGAACATGTGGCAATCAGGGTGGGTGCTTCTGGCCTCCCGGGGGCGGCTGATGAGCCGAAGTTCGAATGCGTGGAGATCGGGCAAGTCATTGCGGGAATGAACCCCAAGAAGGCACCGGGATCTGATGGGTTCACGGCTGACGTCCTGGCCAGGCTGAATGAGGACTTCCCCGACCTGTTGTGTGACCTTATGAACGCGTGTCTCCGAATCGGCCACTTTCCGACTGCCTGGAAGGAGGCGTGTGCTCTCTTGGTCCCGAAGGCAGGTAGACGGGGGTCGGATGTGGCGGACTTCAGACCAATCGGACTCATCTCTGTGTTTGGCAAGCTACTGGAAAGGCTGATCATTGGGCGAGTGACCTGGCATATGGACAGGGAAGACAAATTGAGCAATCGCCAATATGGCTTCGTTAACCAGAGATCTACCGAGGACGCCCTCAACAACGCTGTCGGAATACTAAGGCGTGCGAGAGATAATAAGAAAGTTGCGATTGCAGTATCTCTCGACATAAGGGGCGCCTTTGACCACGCGTGGTGGCCATTCCTCCGATACCAGCTCCTGAAGAAAGAGTGTCCGCGGAATATCTATGTATTGATAATGAGCTACATGAGGGAGAGAAAAGTGTCCATGAACTTTCAGAGCGTCACCGCTAGTAAGCCCGCCACCAAAGGCTGTGTTCAGGGATCAGTGTGTGGCCCTAAGTTCTGGAACTTGATAGTGGACGACCTTCTACAGACACCGTTCGATGAAAATGTACATATTCAGGCCTTTGCAGATGACATTATATTAATTGTCGTTGGAGAGGAGATGGACACCGTCACACGGGAGGCGAATGAGGCGCTGGTGTTGGTGGGTGACTGGGGAAGGCGAGCGAAGCTGAGGTTCTCGGCGCCGAAGTCGCAGGCTATGGTGGTCACCAGGAAGTTGGTGCACCGGGAGCCGTGCTTGTGGCTGGGTGGGGAGAGAGTCTCGCTCGTAGAAGAGATCAAGCTCCTTGGAATCATTGTTGACAGAAATCTGAGCTGGACCAAGCACATAAAATACATTTGTCAGAAGATGGCTGGGCACTTCAATGTCCTCTCGCGCATTGCGAGATGCACTTGGGGCATAACGCCGGATGTGGCCAGGGCAGTGTACGTCGGTGCGGTGCAGCCCCTTGCCCTGTACTGCGCAAGTGTGTGGGGCGAGGCGTGTCATAAAAAGCATATTGCCAGACGACTGAACCAGGCGCAGCGACCGTTCTGTATCAGAATTATTAAAGGATACAGGACGATGTCGGCGGATTCAGCTATGGCACTCGCGGGAATGATGCCCCTTAGCCTCAAAGTGCGAGAATGTGCCGACCTATACTGGGTCAAGAAGGGGTACCCTTTGCCTGGTGTCCCGGATGATGTGGTTTATCAGGGTGTGGCGCGGAGGGCTGAGTTTCCTCACCCGGCGAGGACAGACACGGTGGTTCGTTTGAGTTTTGGCGACCACAACAACCCATGTGTGAGGATCTACACAGACGGGAGTCTGCTGGATGGCAAGGTGGGAGCGGCATTTGTGGTTTACAAGGACCGGGACGAGATACACAGGCGGAAGATTAAGTTGGCGGATTGCTGCTCGGTATTCCAGGCCGAACTGGTGGCGATGAGGGAGGCGCTGGCCTGGATCGGGGACACAAGCGTTCCCCTGCGGATAGTTGAGATCCATTCGGACTCACTGTCTGGCTTAAGGGGAATAGCGGATCCAGGCAGCACCAATCCCATTATTCGGACAATACTCGACACAGTGAGCCGTCTGCGGAGTAGGGATGTGGTGGTCCAGTTCCACTGGGTTAAAGGTCACTCGGGAAATGTTGGTAACGACCGAGCGGATGAGCTTGCGAGGCAGGCGGGACAACTGAGAGTGGCTCCGATCTACAGCAGGTACCCGCTTTGCTTCGCGGCAAGAATTCTTCGAGAGAGATATACGATGCAATGGAACGAGCAATATGTCTCGAACTCGGCGGGACGGACAACCAAGATGTTCTTCAGAACCATTTATGAGGCGCTGACGTTCGCGCGGAAGGCGGTCCCCACATTCGAAGTGACGCAGGCACTCACAGGACACGGATGCTTCATGAAGTACCTAAAAAGATTTCATCTTGCGGAGTCTGAGAGCTGCCCGTGTGACGAGAGTGTGGTGCAGGATGTGCTGCACGTACTGCTGAGTTGTCCCGCACAAGCCGTCAGACGAAGGAAACTGGAGAACGAGCTGGGGGTATCCCAACTTCTGCTTGAGAATCTAAGGGAAGGACTATTAATGAAAGAGAATGTTTCCGCCATATGTTTATATATCACCGAAGTAGTTAAATCCACAAAACACATGAACACTATAACAAGGGAAGAATACCAAGGAGCAGGTCTCTTTGAAGGGCCTTCAGCCGCGTCCCGACGGAGTTTACCGTGATTTCTCCTGTTGTAAGGCAAATGCCGGGGCGCTTCCAATAAAGTCGTGCGCGGACGCATTCCTTGTCCTATCCACACACTGCACATTTTAAACACATCAAACTTATTTAGAGCAATAAATAATAAACACTTTTGGGGTATGCACTGAGGGCACAGGCATCGAAGTGGGTCTCCAAAGAACCACTTCAGAGAGTCCAAACACAATCCCGGGGTTATAAACCTGGTGCGTTATAAGCCAGGTGCCCATTAGCACAACTCCTTCTATAAAAAAAAAAAAAAAAAACCTAACCTAACCTAACCTAACCTAACCTAACCAGTTGTGATCATACCTTGGTCGAAGGAGCATCGTTGTTCTGTGCTCTTCGTCTTTCGGCTTGAAATTGGTGTTTTGTGTGTTTTTCGAAGTTTAAACTATAAGTGATTTGTGCGAAATTTGACGTTCTGTGTTTTGGTGGTTTTATTTTTCTCGTGGCTGCAAAATCAGCGGAGATATTTGGATTTAACTTTTCTGAAATAAATCGATGAATTTGACATTTTGTTAATTGACAGTTCAAATTGCATAGAAATATGTACCATAGAGGATGGAATGTCGTGTTCGAATAGCGTCTATTTATCTGTTTTTGAACATTGAAATATTTTGACTTTTTTTCTTTCTCTGTGTGCTGCTCTGGGTTCCGTGGGAGCTTCTTTCTTCTTTTTTTCTGGCTGGGCGACGGCCCCGGCGGGGTGGAGCGTCGAGATTGGAGTGTGAGGCCGGGAGTCGTGACTTGAGAGAGCGGCCGGGAGTCGTGACTCAAGAGAGTGGCCAGGGGCCAAAAGTTTTTCCGGGATTTTCCGGGGTTTTCCGTCATTTTTCCGGGCTTTTCCGACATTTGGAGGTTCTTGGGGATTTTCCGGGGTTTTCCCGGAATTTTCTGGATTTTCCGGAATTTTCCGTCGTTTTTCCGGGCTTTTCCGACATTTGGAGGTTCTCGGGATTTTTCACGGAGAATTTCCCGGGGTGTTTCGGGAGAAGTGCCTCCTGAAGTTTTGTGAGTTGTGTAAGGAATTTTTTCTGTATGAAGGGACTTCGACGAGGAGTACTTTTTTTAATTCGCAACCCATATTCACTTTTATTTTGTATGAGTTGGGTTTGTGACTGTAATTTTGACTTTGTGGGCTGGAGTGGGATCTTCTTGGGGGTCGGGATCGTAAAGGCGTCCTTTCGTGTTTCCGTTTCCTTTCCGGGTCCTCCGCCGAGTCGCTGTTTGGGAATAGGTGTAGTTGGGTTCGTAGCTGGGGGCGTAGGCTGGGTTGGCTAGTGGGTGCGACGCGGCGGATTCCTTCCCGAGCCGGCCGTCTGTCGTCCTCTGAGAGGAGGTCGATCAGTTCGTGCTCGGTGGTTGTTGGGCCTGGCCGGTCACTCCTTCCCCGCTCTGCGAGGAGGGTCGTTGACCGCCCGGTGACGGCGTTGGTGTCGGGTGCCGGAGGCTTGGCTTTGTTCCTTCCCTTCGGGCCTGAACGATCGCGACATGCCTCGGGAGGTGAGGACTCCCGTATCCGGGGACCCCTTCGCGCGCTCGACTGCGACGCCTAGGTCTCCGCAGAGACAGCGCATGATTAGGGTCAATAGCAGCCCCGAACTGGAGGTGAGGGCGGACAGCAGGGGGAGTAAAACCAGTGTCAAGGTTAGGGCCATGGAGCTGTGCGACAGCGTCCTCCGGAAGACCAAGTCCCAGGACATAATAAGCGCCATGAGAGAAATTAAAAACATTGTCGAGGGTCTGGTGGAGACTCAGAGTGAAGAGAGTGTGGACACTGGTAGGGCTCGTGGGGAGGAGGGTGTCGCGGGGGCCATAAGACTGCTGAGTGAAAAGGTGGACAGTATGAAGGGTGAGATCGCTCTTCTCAAGGATGAGACAAGAGCCCGTGGATTGGCCGGCATGCAGAGGGATATGACGCAGATGAGGCAGGAGAGCAGAATCGGGATTGTCCAGTCCGGCGCGCGTATGACGTACGCAAGCGTCGCGGGGGGATCGATGGGCGGAGGAGGTGTTCCTCGCATGGATGTCGCTATCTCGGGTAACATCCCCGACAAGAGGTACGCAGTGGTGGTCTCTAGCAGCGACAAGAGGGACACAGCAGACAGTATTAAGAAGCGTCTCCTCTCTGCTGTGAAGCCAAAAGAGCTTAAAATAGGGATCACCGGCGTATCCACCATTTCGCAGAACCGAGTCGTGATAACTTGCCCGGAGGAGAAGCACCTGACAAAGCTCAAGGGGGCTATCAATTCTGTCAAGGATCTCGCCGCGACCGATGGCAGGAGGAAGAGACCACTCGTCATCTTCAAGGGCATCTGCAGGACAGAGTCTGAACAGGACCTGATGGAGGAACTCGTGCTGCAGAACGACGAGGTGTTTGAGACCTTGGGGGGTGATCAGATCCAGGAACACCTGAGGATCATCAGAACCATGCCAAACAGGAACAATACCCGGAAGAATATACTCGCGTCAGTGTCGCCTCAGTTGAGGTCGACGCTGCTTAACAGGGGTCGGGTCAACCTCGGCTTCTCCAGGATCCATGTGGAGGATTACTTGCCTCTGCTGCAATGCTTTCAGTGTCTCGGTTTCGGGCATATGACATCTCGGTGCACAGAGAAGCAGAGATGCATGCATTGTGCTGGTGATCACCGTTTCTCGGAGTGCACTGTGAAGGAGAGGGAAGAATCCAAGAGGTGCCACAATTGCTGCAGGGCCGGGGAGCGCGGCTTGAGCAGGGGAGACCTCAAACATAGGGCAAACAGTCGAGACTGCCCGTTTCTGCTGAAGATGGAGGGGAGGGCCAGAGAACGTACCGACTATGGCTGCTAACGGCACAATAGTAGAGCTTCGGGAGCCTCGCGTTGTCGGGACGGGGACCTCGCTGGCCTCTGTCAGGGTGTGCCAAGTGAATTCGGGGCGATCGTCCGTGGCCTTGGACTTGATCAAGAGGGACTCGGCGGATGTCATGCTGCTGCAGGAGCCGTACACTGGCGCAACTGGGCGGGTGCTTGGAGCATCCGGAGCGGTGTACCAGTGGCCTGAGGCTAGCGCTGAAACTCCGGCGAAGACTTGCATCCTCCTCAACAACGGCGGCATGGGAGGGGTCCTCCTCTCAGAGTTCACGGACGCAAATTCTGTGTTCGTGTCTGTGGGCCTGTCGGGGGGGGGGCTGATCCTGGGATCGGTGTACATCGAGCCGCGTGCTGACCTGGAGCCGATGCTTGGAAGGCTCAGGGAGTTGGCTAAGGCGCACGAAGGTCGCCAGATTATAATAGGGGGGGATTTCAACGCCTGGAGCACCTGGTGGGGAAGTGACAGAACAAACGCTAGAGGTGCTGTTCTGAACGACCTATGCGCAGAGCTCGGTTGGTACGCACTGAACGAGGGAAACACTCCAACCTTTGAGGCCACGAGAGGGGGAAGACGGCTCGTCTCCTGTATAGACGTGTCCATTTGCAGTGAGGGGCTAATGGAGCAAATTCACGGGTGGCGAGTGGACGCGTCGAGTGAGTTCTTCTCCGACCACAACGCCATACGCTTTGAGATATCGACGGGAGGTCTCGCGCTGTCAGCCCCCCGCGGAACGAAGATATTTGCAACCGCTCGAGCCAACTGGAGGCGGTTTGACGAGGCAATCAGGACTACATTAGGCGAGGCGGTCGGAGGTACTGCGTCGAGCTCGGAACCCTGGGATGCGGAGGGGCTCAGCGGGGCGTTCGAGTCGGTGGTGGTCTCTGCATGTCGCACTGCCATACCACTCTTGAAGCCGCGCACGAGGCGAAGCTGCCCATGGTGGTCGGAGGATCTGGCAGCCCTAAAGAGGAAGATGATCGCTGCCAGGAGAAGGCTGAGAAACTCCAGTGCGATTCGTCGGGAGCTCATTCTTCCCGAGTACCTTGAAACCAAGGAGGAGTTCAGGGCTGCAGTTGGATTGGCGAAAACGAGCAGTTGGAAGGAGTTTTGCCAATTGCAGACCGCTGAGACCGTTTGGGGCATGGTGGACAGGGTGCTCAAGAGCCGTAGGACGGCACCGCCGACTACACTCAGGATTCGGGGAAAGATTTGTAGAACCGAGTCGGAAACGGCAAAGGGCATCCTGGAGCACTTTTTTCCCGGGGATAACACCGACACAGACTCGCTGGAGAATGGAAGCGTGAGGGAGCGGGTCGGGTTAATTCCAGACACTGCGGATGACCCACCATTCACGCTGCTGGAGTTGCAGACGGCCCTGGACACGATAAGCCCTAAAAAAGCTCCCGGGATAGACGGACTCACCTCGGACATATGCCGGCGAGTGGTACAACTCCACCCGGCGGAGGCATTGAATATGTTCAACCTCTGTCTGAGAACCGGACGCTTCCCGAGGAGATGGAAGGAATCAGTAGTCATACTGATTCCTAAACAGGGCAGACCGTCTGGAGACGTGACTTCCTCGAGGCCGATAGGACTGCTTCCGGTATTTGGCAAGGTGCTTGAAAAACTGATCGTCGGAAGGCTTCAGTGGACGTTCGCGAGCGTTGGCTCACTCAGTGGTAGACAATACGGCTTCACGCAGCAAAGGTCAACAGAGGACGCCCTAAATCGTGCTGTCGGAGTGATGAAGGCGGCACGCGACGGCAAGAGAGTGGCAATAGTTGTCTCACTCGACATCAAGGGGGCCTTTGACAATGCGTGGTGACCCTTTCTGCTGGAACAACTGCGAGAAAAGAACTGTCCGAGAAACCTATTCCTACTGGTACAGTCCTACCTCCAAGATAGAAAGGTAAGGATCGGTGTTGGGGATGCGACCGAGGAGAGGTCCGCGACGCTGGGATGCGTGCAGGGATCGTCGTGTGGGCCCTTCTTCTGGAATCTCATCATGGACAGCCTTCTGCAGGAAGATTTCGGGGAAGGAGTCCACATCCAGGCCTTTGCGGATGACGTACTGGTGATCTCGGACTGTGGCACGCTGAGTGAGGCAGAAGAGAGGATGAACAACACCCTTCGTAGGATCGATCTGTGGAGTCACCGCGCAAAACTTATGTTTTCGCCCGAAAAGACATTTGCAATGTGCATCACAAGAAAGAAACTCCATAGACAAGCAAAGATTCACCTCGCACAGTCCGAGATAGCCATGGTGGACAGCATAAAAGTGCTGGGAGTCGTCATCGACAGATGTCTCAACTGGTCGAAGCACGTGGACATGGTGTGTCAGAGGATAACTGCTCTCTTTGGGATGATAGCCAGGGCTGCCAAGCCGACTTGGGGTTTGTCCTCGGAGGTTCTCCGTCAGCTTTACCGGGGAGCGCTGGAGCCGGTGGCACTCTATTGCGCCAGCATATGGGCGGAAGCGTGCGGGAGAAGGGCCATTCGAAGAAGACTAAACCAAGCCCAGAGGCCCATATGTATCAGAATCTGCCGGGGTTACAGGACCATGTCACTGAACTCAGCGATGGCGATCTCCGGTGTACCCCCGCTCGCTCTCGTGGTGCGGGAGAGGGCCGAGGTGTACGGGGTGAAACGGAGGAGGACACTTTATTCGCTGCCCGAGGACAGAAAATGCATGGTGCCGGTCGATTGGGTGACTCTCCCGCACCCGGCGTCCATGCGGCGTGAAAGCATCTGCGAGGAGGCGGGGCAGAACGCGCCGGACTTGAACGTCTACACAGACGGGAGCTTACTAAACGGCAAAGTCGGTGCCGCATTTGTGGTGTACAGGCGTGGGGCCGAGATCGCTAGAGGGAAGTTCAAGCTCGCGGACTACTGTTCCGTGTTCCAAGCGGAGCTGGTGGCTATGCGGGAGGCACTGAGGTGGGCGATTTCCAGTGGAACTACCGGGAAGGTGATCTGTCTTGAATCGGACTCGCTCTCGGGTCTGGCAGCAATGAGGGATCATAGAAGTCTAAACCCCATAGTTAGGGAGATTTTCCACATGGCTGACTGCATAAGAGAGCGACGGAACCGAATATCGTTCGCATGGGTTAAGGGACACTCCGGCAACGTTGGAAACGACAGAGCGGACGAGCTTGCGAGGGCGGCGGGAGCTTTGCGAGTGCAACCGGTCTATGACCTGTTTCCGCTGAGCTATGCCAAAATGCGCATCAGGCAGAAGACAGTGGAAGCATGGAACGCAGAATACAGTGGGGACTCAACCGGGAGCACTACCAAGAGGTTCCTCCCGACCATAACTCAGGCACTCCAATGCTCGAAAATTTGCTCTCCGACGTACGAAGTGTCACAGATTCTGTCAGGGCACGGAGCTATGAGAGCCTACTTGAAGCGGTTTAATCTGGTGACTGATGATTCCTGCCCCTGTGACGACACGACACCACAGACGGTGGACCACGTTCTATTCGAATGCCCCGCAGGAGAAAGGACGAGGCACAGGGCCGCGAAGACCTTGCGGACTAACATCCTGGACATAGAGACATTAAAGGCTGCATTGATTGACAAAGAGACAGTGGGAGTGGCGCAGGACTTCATGAGGAGGATCGTCAGACACATGATTGGGATAAACGAAAGACAGAACATGGGCACACAGGGAACACAATAGGTACACATAATCACTCTGGGGACAATGCCGAAGGAACAAACACCAGATCGGAAGGCCACTGGGCCGGCCACCCCGATTGAGTTTTCTGCGTTTTCTCAATCTTAGGGCAGATGCCGGGGTGGACACCAATAAAGACGTGCGCAGACGCCTTCCCACCCATCCCTGATTAGAGCCAAACAGACACAATAATACAAAGAACACTGACACCGCTGTCAGGGAACAAATAAAGGGGAAAATCCACGGCGAGCCAGTTCGCCGAGGTAAATAATAAAGAATAAAAAATTCGATCCCGCAACCTTGTACGCGATAAGCAAGGTCTCCCACATCGCAACTCTCACCTGATTCAACCTAACCTAACCTAACCTAACCTAACCTAACCTAACCTAACCAGTTGTGATCATACCTTGGTCGAAGGAGCATCGTTGTTCTGTGCTCTTCGTCTTTCGGCTTGAAATTGGTGTTTTGAGTGTTTTTCGAAGTTTAAACTATAAGTGATTTGTGCGAAATTTGACGTTCTGTGTTTTGGTGGTTTTATTTTTCTCGTGGCTGCAAAATCAGCGGAGATATTTGGATTTAACTTTTCTGAAATAAATCGATGAATTTGACATTTTGTTAATTGACAGTTCAAATTGCATAGAAATATGTACCATAGAGGATGGAATGTCGTGTTCGAATAGCGTCTATTTATCTGTTTTTGAACATTGAAATATTTTGACTTTTTTTTCTTTCTCTGTGTGCTGCTCTGGGTTCCGTGGGAGCTTCTTTCTTCTTTTTTTCTGGCTGGGCGACGGCCCCGGCGGGGTGGAGCGTCGAGATTGGAGTGTGAGGCCGGGAGTCGTGACTTGAGAGAGCGGCCGGGAGTCGTGACTCAAGAGAGTGGCCAGGGGCCAAAAGTTTTTCCGGGATTTTCCGGGGTTTTCCGTCATTTTTCCGGGCTTTTCCGACATTTGGAGGTTCTTGGGGATTTTCCGGGGTTTTCCCGGAATTTTCTGGATTTTCCGGAATTTTCCGTCGTTTTTCCGGGCTTTTCCGACATTTGGAGGTTTTTGGGATTTTTCACGGAAAATTTCCCGGGGTGTTTCAGGAGAAGTGCCTCCTGAAGTTTTGTGAGTTGTGTAAGGAATTTTTTCTGTATGAAGGGACTTCGACGAGGAGTACTTTTTTTTAATTCGCAACCCATATTCACTTTTATTTTGTATGAGTTGGGTTTGTGACTGTAATTTTGACTTTGTGGGCTGGAGTGGGATCTTCTTGGGGGTCGGGATCGTAAAGGCGTCCTTTCGTGTTTCCGTATCCTTTCCGGGTCCTCCGCCGAGTCGCTGTTTGGGAATAGGTGTAGTTGGGTTCGTAGCTGGGGGCGTAGACTGGGTTGGCTAGTGGGTGCGACGCGGCGGATTCCTTCCCGAGCCGGCCGTCTGTCGTCCTCTGAGAGGAGGTCGATCAGTTCGTGCTCGGTGGTTGTTGGGCCTGGCCGATCACTCCTTCCCCGCTCTGCGAGGAGGGTCGTTGACCGCCCGGTGACGGCGTTGGTGTCGGGTGCCGGAGGCTTGGCTTTGTTCCTTCCCTTCGGGCCTGAACGATCGCGACATGCCTCGGGAGGTGAGGACTCCCGTATCCGGGGACCCCTTCGCGCGCTCGACTGCGACGCCTAGGTCTCCGCAGAGACAACGAATGATCAGGGTCAATAGCAGCCCCGAACTGGAGGTGAGGGCGGACGGCGAGGGGAGTAAAACCAGTATCAAGGTCAGGGCCGTGGAGCTGTGCGACAGCGTCCTCCGGCGGACCAAGTCCCAGGACATAATAAGCGCCATAAGGGAGATTAAAATCATTATCGAAAGTCTGGTCGAGACTCAGAGCAAAGAGAGTGTGGACACTGGTAGGGCTCGTGGGGAGGAGGGTGTCGCGGGGGCCATAAGACTGCTGAGTGAAAAGGTGGACAGTATGAAGGGTGAGATCGCTCTTCTCAAGGATGAGACAAGAGCCCGTGGATCGCGGACGCAGCCGGAGCTTACCTACGCGAGTGCGGTTGGAGGCTCCAGGGCCACTGGGGGCATCCCGAGAACTGAAGCGACGAGACAGAGGCCACCCGAGCGCAGTTATGCGCTCGTTGTTTCCAGTGACAACAAGGAGGATACCTCGGCCAGTATCAAGAGGGCGATATTTGACGGGATCAAACCGCAACTGAAAGAGATGAGGATTGGCATCAATGGAATCACTCCGGTCTCGCAGAACCGGGTACTGATCACGTGCCCGGTTAAGGAGCATGCGGAAAAACTGAAGACCGCTGTGGACCGCGTGCAGGGCCTTAGATCTCAGGAGGGAAAAAGGAAAAGGCCGGTCATGATTTTTAAGGGCGTCGGTAAGGAAACCCCGGATGATGAGCTCGTCGAATGCATGATCATGCAGAATGATGGGGTTCACCGAGTGCTTGAGGGTAAGCCTGAGGAGGCGATTAAAATATTGAGGGCCATGAAGGGAAAAAATGAGTTCCTTAGGAACGTTGTAGTTGCGGTGACCCCGGATATTAGGGGGGCGCTCCTCGAGACTGGCCGGGTGAACATTGGCTTCATGCGGGTTCATGTTGAAGATGCGTCGCCGGTGGTCCAGTGCTACAGATGTCTCGGCTTTGGGCATACAACTGGACGATGTGCGGAGAAGAATCAGGTGTGCTCGCACTGTGCGGGACCCCATCGTTTTGCGGAGTGCACTGAAAAGGACAGTAACGAACGTAAAAAGTGCCACAACTGTATCAAGATCAACCTAAGGATGGGCCAGTCAACAGACGTTAAGCACAGAGCCAGCAGCGACACGTGCCCGTACAGACAGCGTATGGAGCGAAGAGCCTTGGAAAGCACTAACTATGGCTACTAGTGGCGCGGGTGTTATTAGAGTGTTACAACAGAATGTACAAAGGGCGAGATTGGCGCTGGACATGGTCAGCATGAGTGATGCACAGATTTGTCTTCTGCAGGAGCCGTATACGGGTGCTGCGGGGCATGTGACTTCGGCCTGCAGGCGAGTGTACCAGCGGAACGGGGGGTGTAGAGATACACCCTGTAAAGCTGCTATACTAGTGGACCGACAGTTTCCCGAGGGGGAGATTCTGGACCAATTTACTGACCTGGGAGCGGTTTTCATTAGGATAAAGATGGTGGGTCGAGTTGTGGTCTTGGGTTCGGTCTACGTGGAGCCACAGGCTGATATGAACCCTGTATTGATTAGGCTCGGTAGGCTTCTTGAAGCCGTGAATGATATGGGCGCATTGGTGTTGATCGGGGGAGACTTTAATGCCAAGAGCTCATGGTGGGGATCCAGCCGGACGGACGGAAGGGGCACTATGCTGGAGGAATTTATGGCTGAGGTGGGATGCTCGGTTTTGAACCGGGGGGATGCTCCGACCTTCGAGGTCTTCAGGCGAGGTAGGAGAATTGTGTCACACATCGACGTCACATTCTGCTGTGCGGCGATGGAGGGTCTGGTGTCGGACTGGAGGGTGGAGATGGATGACCCTGGATATTCTGACCATAACCCTATCCTTCTCTCGGTGGCTGGGGAGCCCTCGCGCGAGCGAGCCCGCAGTAGTACGCGAAGGTTCAGGTCAGATTTGGCTGACTGGGGAAGATTTTCCGCGGAGATGGGGATCTTCGTTGAGGACCTGACTGCGGCCTTGGCGGGAGCCGGGAGCGCTCGGGACCTGGACTTGGTGTGGGCCGAAATGAACTCCATGGTGAGTAGGGCCTGTCGGAGGTCGATGCCACCTTACAAGATCTGCTCCAGAAGGGCATGCCCATGGTGGAACGATGAGCTTGCTGAACTCAAAAAGCACGTGACTGTAGCAAGACGCAAGGTCCGGAACTCCACCGAGGACAGGAGAAGGTCCGTTACGCTCCCAGTCTACCTGGAGCTCAAGGCAAGGTTCAGAGCTGAAGTTACAAAGGCCAAAACTGAAAGCTGGAAGAGCGTATGTAGACTGCAGGGCAGGGAAACAGTATGGAGCTTGCTCAGTCGTATTGGGGGCGGTCAGCATTTGGTGCCCGCCAACATCACTGTGGGTGGAAGAACGTACGATACACCTGAAGAGAGAGTTGGGGCGGTTCTGGGGCATTTCTATCCCGACGACGATACCACCGCCGAAACGGATGAACATGTGGCAATCAGGGTGGGTGCTTCTGGCCTCCCGGGGGCGGCTGATGAGCCGAAGTTCGAATGCGTGGAGATCGGGCAAGTCATTGCGGGAATGAACCCCAAGAAGGCACCGGGATCTGATGGGTTCACGGCTGACGTCCTGGCCAGGCTGAATGAGGACTTCCCCGACCTGTTGTGTGACCTTATGAACGCGTGTCTCCGAATCGGCCACTTTCCGACTGCCTGGAAGGAGGCGTGTGCTCTCTTGGTCCCGAAGGCAGGTAGACGGGGGTCGGATGTGGCGGACTTCAGACCAATCGGACTCATCTCTGTGTTTGGCAAGCTACTGGAAAGGCTGATCATTGGGCGAGTGACCTGGCATATGGACAGGGAAGACAAATTGAGCAATCGCCAATATGGCTTCGTTAACCAGAGATCTACCGAGGACGCCCTCAACAACGCTGTCGGAATACTAAGGCGTGCGAGAGATAATAAGAAAGTTGCGATTGCAGTATCTCTCGACATAAGGGGCGCCTTTGACCACGCGTGGTGGCCATTCCTCCGATACCAGCTCCTGAAGAAAGAGTGTCCGCGGAATATCTATGTATTGATAATGAGCTACATGAGGGAGAGAAAAGTGTCCATGAACTTTCAGAGCGTCACCGCTAGTAAGCCCGCCACCAAAGGCTGTGTTCAGGGATCAGTGTGTGGCCCTAAGTTCTGGAACTTGATAGTGGACGACCTTCTACAGACACCGTTCGATGAAAATGTACATATTCAGGCCTTTGCAGATGACATTATATTAATTGTCGTTGGAGAGGAGATGGACACCGTCACACGGGAGGCGAATGAGGCGCTGGTGTTGGTGGGTGACTGGGGAAGGCGAGCGAAGCTGAGGTTCTCGGCGCCGAAGTCGCAGGCTATGGTGGTCACCAGGAAGTTGGTGCACCGGGAGCCGTGCTTGTGGCTGGGTGGGGAGAGAGTCTCGCTCGTAGAAGAGATCAAGCTCCTTGGAATCATTGTTGACAGAAATCTGAGCTGGACCAAGCACATAAAATACATTTGTCAGAAGATGGCTGGGCACTTCAATGTCCTCTCGCGCATTGCGAGATGCACTTGGGGCATAACGCCGGATGTGGCCAGGGCAGTGTACGTCGGTGCGGCGCAGCCCCTTGCCCTGTACTGCGCAAGTGTGTGGGGCGAGGCGTGTCATAAAAAGCATATTGCCAGACGACTGAACCAGGCGCAGCGACCGTTCTGTATCAGAATTATTAAAGGATACAGGACGATGTCGGCGGATTCAGCTATGGCACTCGCGGGAATGATGCCCCTTAGCCTCAAAGTGCGAGAATGTGCCGACCTATACTGGGTCAAGAAGGGGTACCCTTTGCCTGGTGTCCCGGATGATGTGGTTTATCAGGGTGTGGCGCGGAGGGCTGAGTTTCCTCACCCGGCGAGGACAGACACGGTGGTTCGTTTGAGTTTTGGCGACCACAACAACCCATGTGTGAGGATCTACACAGACGGGAGTCTGCTGGATGGCAAGGTGGGAGCGGCATTTGTGGTTTACAAGGACCGGGACGAGATACACAGGCGGAAGATTAAGTTGGCGGATTGCTGCTCGGTATTCCAGGCCGAACTGGTGGCGATGAGGGAGGCGCTGGCCTGGATCGGGGACACAAGCGTTCCCCTGCGGATAGTTGAGATCCATTCGGACTCACTGTCTGGCTTAAGGGGAATAGCGGATCCAGGCAGCACCAATCCCATTATTCGGACAATACTCGACACAGTGAGCCGTCTGCGGAGTAGGGATGTGGTGGTCCAGTTCCACTGGGTTAAAGGTCACTCGGGAAATGTTGGTAACGACCGAGCGGATGAGCTTGCGAGGCAGGCGGGACAACTGAGAGTGGCTCCGATCTACAGCAGGTACCCGCTTTGCTTCGCGGCAAGAATTCTTCGAGAGAGATATACGATGCTATGGAACGAGCAATATGTCTCGAACTCAACGGGACGGACAACCAAGATGTTCTTCAGAACCATTTATGAGGCGCTGACGTTCGCGCGGAAGGCGGTCCCCACATTCGAAGTGACGCAGGCACTCACAGGACACGGATGCTTCATGAAGTACCTAAAAAGATTTCATCTTGCGGAGTCTGAGAGCTGCCCGTGTGACGAGGGTGTGGTGCAGGATGTGCTGCACGTACTGCTGAGTTGTCCCGCACAGGCCGTCAGACGAAGGAAACTGGAGAACGATCTGGGGGTATCCCAACTTCTGCTTGAGAATCTAAAGGAGGGACTTTTAATGAAAGAGAATGTTTCCGCCATATGTTTATATATCACCGAAGTAGTTGAATCCACGAAACACATGAACACTATAACAAGGGAAGAATACCAAGGAGCAGGTCTCTTTGAAGGGCCTTCAGCCGCGTCCCGACGGAGTTTACCGTGATTTCTCCTGTTGTAAGGCAAATGCCGGGGCGCTTCCAATAAAGTCGTGCGCGGACGCATTCCTTGTCCTATCCATACACTGCACATTCGAAACACATCAAACTTATTTAGAGCAATAAATAATAAACACTTTTGGGGTATGCACTGAGGGCACAGGCAAAGAAGTGGGTCTCCAAAGAACCACTTCAGAGAGTCCAATCACAATCCCGGGGCTATAAACCTGGTGCGTTATAAGCCAGGTGCCCATTAGCACAACTCCTTCTATAAAAAAAACCTAACCTAACCTAACCTAACCTAACCTAACCTAACCTAACCTAACCTAACCTAACCTAACCTAACCTAACCTAACCTAACCTAACCTAACCTAACCTAACCTAACCTAACCTAACCTAACCTAACCTAACCTAACCTAACCTAACCTAACCTAACCTAACCTAACCAACCTAACCTAACCTAACCAAGTCGTGCGCAGACGCTATCCTACCCATCCCAATACATAAACATGAATATTGGAACGAACAAATCAGGCAAAACACTCTGGGGAAATGTTCCGCGCAGGTAAGAGCGTGCTGGAACCAAACAAAGGCGCTGATAAGCCCTGTATGCAATACTAGTAGGGCAATCACTTACAACTCAGTCCCAAAAAAAAAAAAAAAAACCTAACCTAACCTAACCTAACCTAACCTAACCTAACCTAACCTAACCTAACGATATGGTATGATGACAATACAATAACATACCTCCCTTACGAGTATAATGTACGAGTAATATGTGATATGGTATGGTATGGAATGGTATGGTATGGTATGGTATGGTATGGTATGGTATGGTATGGTATGGTATGGTATGGTATGGTATGACGGTCGGTAATAAAACTATAATAATATAATAATTAAATAAGCTGTGATCAGAACAGAATCAAGCGCAGTTAGAGAGAACATAATATCGAAATTTCACAACACCTCCCTCTCCTAACGTCGGTCGGTAAAAATAATGATAAACAAATAATAATAGTACATTTTTTATTTTTTTTATTTATTTTTAAGAAATATACACAATTTGTGAAAAAACAACAGGTAATTTGATTTGTACATACAATTTTAATGGATCTGGGTTTGTTGCCTTTCATTTGTCGTGTCCCCAGTAAACTAGGCTTTTGCCTGTATCTCACTGAGGAAATTTAGCATGAACAAATAAATCGATACTTCTTTCCGATTTTTTGTTACACACAAAATAAAACCCCGCTGCACGTTCTCATCAACCTGACAAACAGTGACACTCAATTACAACTGGAAACATCTTGCGAAATTCAACTCCTCACACATCATCACTCCAGAAAGATCAAAAATATTCATCCCACACTATACCGCACACAATCATAAGAATAAAAATTAAAACAAAAAATACACAGAAACATAAATACAAAAACAACCAAAATTAAAACAACAAGAAGAAACCCACACTCACGAGCTCACACAAATCCTTTCCACTCAAAATCCTGTCGCAATAACAACCACGCTCCGATCGACTGTCTAAATCATGGGTGGCCAACCTTTTCAGCAGCCGGGCCAGATTTTAGAAATGAGATTTCCTACCGGGCCATACAACAAAATTTATTTTATTATTCAAAGCAAACAAGAAATATATTGTTTTTTTAAGAAGATATAACAAAAATGAGAATCAAACATATTTATTAGATTAGAGTTAGGCAATACAAAAAATAATAATAAAAAATAAACGAAATACTCGTATAATCAATTTTAGTGAGATGTCTGATTTTGTTTGTCAGAACTAAGTGCATCAATGTTGATAACGATTGATGTTGTTGCTACACGCAAACAGTTTTCCAAATGCTCATCAGTGATTCGTGTTCTCATTTGAGATTTAATATGCTTCATTCGACTAAAAAGCTGTTGACACGTGTAAGTGTTTCCAAATAGCGAAATCCTCGATAGAGCATGTTTGTAAAATGCAGGATATTTATCCTTGTCCAAATATGTTTTGTAAAACTCTTCCAAACCAACCTGATTGAATTTCTCCTTTAACTGTGCATCACAGCACATTTCACAATGTTCCATTTGTAAAATTCCTGGCAATAAATTCACGTCTACGGAGAATGGCGTTGTAAATGCGGCAAAAAGCACACAATGCTTTTTAAAATCTTGAAATCGGTTTCCAAATTCCAGGTTCAAGTCGGATATCAACGAAGCGTATTTATCCACCGCCATGTGTGTGACGTCTGGCTGCAATAACAATGTAGGAAAGTGAGTGAAGATTTTTGTCCTTAACTGTTGTTCCCAAAGCCCAAGTTTCATTTGGAATGCGGAAATAAGATCATACATGTTATTAATTAGTCGATCTTTCCCTTGTAGACGAGTATTAACAACATTTAGGTGGCTAACTTTATCGACCAGAAATGCAAAGTCGCTAACCCACTCCTTGTCTTCAAATTCTGGGATACTTTTTGACTTGCTTGCGAAGAATGATTGTACTATATTTCTTGCTTCAAATCAAACACTCTTTTCAACATTTTGGCACGGGTCAGCCATCTTACTTCTGCATAAAATGTAACGTCATTATACTCTGAATCCAAGGACTTGAGAAACTCTCGGAACTGACGGTGATTCAACCCCTTCAACTTAATAAAGTTCACTGTTTTGATGATCACCTTCGTGACATGATCCATTTTAAGGGACTTGGAACATAAATTCTCCTAAATGAATAATGCAATGAAAATTTAGCATCGAAGTATTACCAACTTTACAGGCCTCATTTTCAATCAATTTTACTAAACCTTCGTGTTTCCCAACCATTGCTGGAGCACCATCTGTTGTCGAGCCCGATAGGTTGTTGAGTTGTAACGAAAAGCGATGCAATGTCGATGTAACAGCTCCTAACAAATCTCGTGAGCAAGTAGTGTCCTTAAGTGGATACAGTGCCGCTAATTCTTTTATTTTGTTAAAATGGACATCAACGCCCTTGATAAAAATCGCCACTTGGGCGGTATCTGTTAGGTCTGTGCTTTCATCCAATGCTAGAGCAAAAAATATGAACTTGGATGCTCGATTTTTCAAATTATCTTCAATATGTTTTCCAATGTCGTCCACACGCCTAGTAATAGTTTGACGAGACAGGCTTATTTTTGAGAAATCCGTTTTCTTTTCAGGGCACAGAATTTCAACGACACTCTCCAAACATTCCTTAACCATTTTCGATTTTTTTGCTAGTATCATGGCTACTGCATAACTAGCTTTTACATAGCATGTTGACTCTTGAGCCGCTCTAGTAAATATCCGACGTTGTGCAGAAAGTTTTCTTTTTAATTCATTTACTTGGTCTTGTCAAAATTGCCCTTCGTACTTATCAAACTTATTTGCATGTTTAGCCTCGTAATGCCGTTTAATGTTATACTCTTTCAAGAGAGAAACAGAATAATTGCATATCAAGCATATTGACTTTGTTTTAAATTCCTTCCATATATGGGATATGATACGAACTACGCACGATAGAATGTTCTTTTGGTGGTTTTATGTACACTAAAAGAAAAAAGTGTGTGCATATGCTCCGCGGGCCACAAGTAGACACCCAGCGGGCCGCGGGTTGGCCACCCTTGGTCTAAATAGTTTTCCTACCTTTACCTTTATTGAAGTCGGCACGCCATTGTATGTAATGGGAGCCAGATAAGCATATTGCCTTTGGGTAAAAGAGGTTTTAACTCTAGGGATGGTGAACATTTCATTAGTTGCCATGCGTGTCATGTGTGTCTGCTGAGTCTGCATCTTCCCCTCCTCTCGATGGTAGTGCCAGAGAATGGATTTGAGATGTAAATTGGCTATGTTCAGGACCTGATACTCTCTGAAAAGCTCCGCCGTGGGATACCGAGCAGGAAGTTTATTAATTATTTTCGCAATCTATTTTTGGGAAACCTGCAATATGTGTTTTTGGGTTAAGGTGCATCCCCCCAAACTGATATACCGTAAGAAAGTGCTGACTGACATAAGGCGAAGTATATACTTTTAAGAATATTTTCACTGAGCACATTTCGAATCATACGGAATATGTATCCTAGTTTTCTGATTTTTGCGCTCAGTGTTAATATGGACCTCCCAACGAAGGAACTGATCGACATAAACTCCAAGGTACTTTATACTATCATCAACCCTTTCCAAGGAAACACAACTACAGTCAGCCATGGGTGAACAAGTGTGTAGTGTTATATATTTATTTGTAGGTGCTTGAGTTCTTATAGATATGCTTAATGTGATGTATTTAGTTTTTTAGGAAATTAGAGTCAATAAATTTGAATCCATCCATTATTTAACTACACGTAATTCTTCATTAGCCTTTGAGAATACATCATCCCATGTTCGGCCCTCGAATAGAAGAAACCGTGTCGTCCGCAAAAGTAATAATCTTACCGTAAATATGTACGTACTTACCTCTGTGTATAGCAAATAGTTATTTACCTCTGTGTATAGCAAATAGTTACTTACCTCTGTGTATAGCAAATAGTACTTACCTCTGTGTATAGCAAATAGTTATTACAACTAAAATATATTTTTAATAAGTTATCCTGGTCCACGTAACGTAAGTTATCCTTTGAATGTGGTCTGTAGATACCGCACAGACATTTTAGGTTCACACTTGCTCTGAAGGAATTTCAAAACAATCTTGTATGGATAAAAAGCCTCATGTATTTATAGTAATATTTAATGAACCTGTCAAAATATGCGTAGATTCGATACTCTGCACATGTGTTAATCGTGTTGTGACCTGTGCAAACTTCTAAATATAACCTTTGTTGATCGAGCTGGAACATACACACACACACACACACATACACTGCGGTGCTCCGTGTGGTGCACTGCGCGCATGCTGCGACTCGTTCATGTACTACTTTTTGGAAGATATCAATGTACAAATTATATATTTTTAAGACAATAAAAGCCTAAAGAAACCATATAACCTATTTATCTGTAGAAAAAGAGCTTACTATCAAGAAACAGAAGGAGAAACTTGATATCTTTTGAAAGAATACTGATAATGCAACACCCACGTCTGATAATGCCCCTCCCATCAAAAAGATACTCGTATTGTCTATGCGATGAAGCCACCTAAAACAAAGTATCACGAGTTACGTTAACCTGAGACTCGAGCACCTCCCCGTGTCAATGTGCTGACAGATAATTAGTGTTGTCATTGTTGGGACTCGTAGTCGACACTGGGGTCCCGTCACCATTCCAACATCCATTCGGTTGGAAAGCGAAGCTGTGCCGCAAAGTTTGTTTCTTCCTTCATTTTTCTTCTTTAAATGAGAGGGGTGTTGCACACCGGCAAATTCACCATCTACACCGCTGTATTTGACAAATAAGATTCGTTCCAGGTGAAGGTGTTCCAAGTGAAGACATTCCAGGTGAAGGTGTTCCAGGTGTCTGGACCCATACTCATCATACTTGATGGGAAAAGTCAAATGAAAGAAGAAAACTTTGTAAAAATAATATTTATGAAATGATCTTACATATACACAGATATACAATACAATGTAACATTACAATAACAAATGTATACATACTTGGAAGTCAGTGTCCCAAAAAAATGTATACTCACTTTGAATGATTTTAAATTCAGTCCAAATTAAAGAAGACCATATAATATTTTAGCTATCACAAGTGCGGCCGTTTTGGTCTGTACACTTTTGGTTTTGTGGCATAAATCAACGCTATCTCTAACATATACCATCTAACGCTATGTTCATCTGTTCAGCTAATTTCCTTCAACATAGACATTGCGCGTATACTTACCAGGCAACGGAGGTCTTGTTGGCCTAGTTGGTAAGATAAGCACAGACAAAGTTAAATATTGTCCATAGACATAGGCCAGGTTACTCGTACAAGTGGAACGCGGCAAAGGGACGGATGGGAACATGCAGGACTCATCGAGAGGGGGAGGGGCATCGTTCTGGATGGTGAAGACAATCTGGAAATTGTGCTGGAAGTGTCGGTGTTAGCCTGAGAAAATGATCACTGGACCTCCAATAGCCCTGATTTGTGTCGAAACAATTTTGTCCATGCTACTTTTGCTTAGAGACAATTTTGTACATGCTATACCGGGTTAGATATAATTTTGCGCAAACTTTTTTTTGTTTTTTTAAATGAATTATCGACGTAAGACTGCGCTTCAGGGCTTCAAAGTGAAGAATGTTATTACTGGTTTCCTTTTAACCGCTATTATCAGGAATGCAGTCGAGGGAGAGGGAGAGGATTGTCGAGGATGCCGATACTAGCGCAGAAGAACAAGATTAGCCTTTATTATCACGCTTAGCGAATGCCAGTTTCCAGTGTTAGCTCGCAAAGGAGATGTTACGACAGAACTCGGCCAGGAAGTCCAGCAAAAGTTGCAGTTTCTGACTGTTGAGGGCCAGCGACCGCGATACCCGGTGCATACAGTCGGAAAGGCCCTCCAGTGTCACCTGAAAAACAACATATTTACCATTACAGACATTCTCATGAGATGCTTTCAAAGGCACTTGTGAGACTAGGAAATACTAGTTCAAGTTAAAAATCAAAATATTCTTATAAAATATGATCCATACACTTTATAGTATACTCTCCTATCTTTAGTATACTATAGTATACTCTCATAGTATACTCTCCTATCTTTCAAGATATGATACTTACAATAACATAAACATACACGAGTAGCAATGCAATGCACAACAGGAGTAATCAACAATACATGGTTTATATAATATAACTAAATAAATAGAAGAAATAGAGAGAGAGAGAGCTTGATCAAAAAGTTTTAGGACCGGCCACCGTGTGGCGCTGTCAGTCACCCGATTGAAATTCTTTTTTTTTTGTTAGGTTACCACATCTATCATTGACACTTCTCTCCAAATTTCAGCGTCATAGCTTGACATTTGTAAAAGTTACGCTGTACTGAGTACATCTACCTTTGTGCGTGTTTTCGATTTTTTACAAGTTTGAAAATGGCATCAACTGTGCATCAACGAGTTTGCATTAAATTTTGTGTGAAAAACGGATTTAACGGTCCGCAGACCTTGGAAATGTTGGAGAAGTGTTTTTTGGTGACACAAACGCTTCAGAAGTGGTCGTGAGTCGGTCGAGGATGATGAACGCAGTGGCAGTCGAAAACCGATGAAAACATCGATAAAATCAAAGAAATTTTGGCCGAAAACCGCAAATTGACCATCAGAGAGCTGGCAGAGGACTTGAACATCGCTTATGGATCCGCTCAAGACATTTTGGTTAGTGATTTGGGCTTCAGACGTGTCGCTGCAAAACTGGTGCCGAAACACCTCAGTTTCATGCAAAAAAAGGACCGCGTTGAAATCGCGAAAGAAATGATTTCCACAAGTTTTTGACCAAAAACAATACGACTATTATCTAGCAGCCTTCGAATTCACCTGATCTGGCACCCTGCGACTTTTTCCTGTTCAACCGACTTAAAAAACCGCTTCGCGGAATGCGTTACAGAACCCGAGAGGATGTCATGAAAAAATCGAAGACGGCTCTGATGGACATACCGAAAATTGAGTACCAGCGGTGTTTCGAGGAATGGATCAAGCGCTGGCGTAAGTGCGTTGCAGTCGATGGGGAATACTTTGAAGGGGACCATATCGATTTTGATGAATAAACTTGTATTTTCGATTTTATGAATAAAGTCCTAAAACTTTTTGATCAAGGTAGTATACTAATACAATATATAGAACAAATTACAAATATAAAATACACTTGGATTAAACGACAATAGAATAGACAGAACAGTCCTCCAGTCGAGACCTTATATTGAGGAAATGCTGGAGAAGGGCACTCGGACCCTCCTGAACTCGACAACATCTACTGTACATTCCACAGAACCGGACAGGGTCTTATCCTTGTCAATTGCCCTGTTCTCAGGATTGATGAATAACAATGCGGAACGTGCTGTAATCAACAAATTGCTATTGGCACATTTGACTTGCATACTTATACGAGTACGAGGTATGATCCAATATACTATACATGTATAATACAACCGGACTGGCTTTAAATAAAAAAAAGATGCGTGAGACTCTCGCGCAGTAGAAGTGAAACTTCTTAGCTCCTAGGAAAAGTTGATTTTATGCATTGCTTTTTTTCCATTTGTTAACGATTTTCATAATTTTTTTTTAGGATTAGGAAATGGTTATGCAGAATTTAATTCAAGAAAATCTCTCTTAATAAAGCCCATCGAATGCTTGTCGAAGTTTATGGTGACGCTGCTCCGACTGATAAATCATGTAGGGAATGGTTTCGACGTTTCAAGGATGGAGATTTCAGCGTCGAAGACAAGCCTCGCTCTGGACAGCCAAAAAAATTCGAGGACAAATAATTAGAGGCATTACTCGAAGAAGATCAGAGTCAAACGCAAGAGAAGCTTGCAGAATCATTGGGAGTGACTCAACAAGCCGTTTCCGTACGATTGAGAGCCACGGGAATGATTCAAAAACAAGGAAATTGGGTGCCTTATGAACTGAAACCGAGAGACGTTGAAAGGCGATTTTTCACTTGCGAGCAGCTGATTCAATGGCAACAAAGAAAAGGTTTTTTGCATCGGATTGTAACTAAAGATGAGAAGTGGATATTCTACGACAACCCCAAGAAGAAAAAATACTACGCTAAGCCCGGTCAATCGTTGCCATCGACCTCAACATCAACACCAAAACCGAACATACATGGTTCGAAGATCATGCTCTGTATCTGGTGGGACCAAAGGGGTGTTGTTTACTATAAGGTGCTGAAACCTGGCGATTCCATTACAGGCGATCGATATCGGCTACAATTAATTCGTTTGAGCCGTGCATTGCGAGAAAAACGGCCGGAATACGAGCAAAGACATGATAAAGTTATTCTTCTTCATGACAACGCTCGGCCTCATGTCGCAAAAGTCGTAAAAAAATATTTGGAAACGCTCAAATGGGATGTTTTACCGCACCCGCCGTATTCCCCGGACATTGCTCCTTCTGATTACTGGTCGTTCCGAAGGATGCAGCACGATTTGGCAGGTCACCGGTTCACTTCTTTCGTAGAAACCGAAAATTGGCTCCAAACTTGGATCGCCTCAAAAGACGAGTCATTTTTTCAAGATGGAATTCGAAAATTGCCCGAGAGATGGGAAAAAGTAGTAGCCAGCGATGGACAATACTTTAATTGATCTGTTCATTCATTTTGTTTAGAAATTAATACATTTTTGAACACAAAAAAACGGACTGAACTAATTTGTACACCCAATATAATAATATTATTATTAATATTACAATATCATACATATATTATCATAATTATATATAAAATAAATAAAAAAAAAAAAATAATTCAATATAAAATAAAATTATTAAATATATTAATATAAAAATTATGTATACCAAAAATAATTATTCTTTTTATTTTTAATAATAAAAAATAATAATTTTAATAATAATATAATACACTTAATAATATTAAAATAATAATTATTATTAACAAATAATTAATAATAATTCATTAATAAAAAAAAATATTTAATAATAATAAATGATAATTTAATGATAATAAAATAATAATATAATACACCGCTCACTTTTCGCGATGTTCAGGGCAATTTGCCCTACCGCATAGATACAAGTTTCGCTTCAAAAACATCTTTATGGGCTGCATCCCCTTCCAAATACGGATAGTCTCCCCCTACATTAATAATTCTGCAAGAGCCCCCGCCACCGAGGTACTTCTTTGCTAAGCTGATAAAGTCGAGCACCGCCTGCCATTCAGCTTCAATCTCTTTGCTAAGCTGGTCAAGTCAAGCACCGCCTGCCATTCAGCTTCAATCTCTTTGCTAAGCTGGTCAAGTCAAGCACCGCCTGCCATTCAGCTTCAATCTCTTTGCTAAGCTGGTCAAGTCAAGCACCGCCTGCCATTCAGCTTCAATCTCTTTGCTAAGCTGATAAAGTCAAGCACCGCCTGTCATTCAGCTTCAATCTCTTTGCTAAGCTGATAAAGTCAAGTACCGCCTGCCATTCAGCTTCAATCTCTTTGCTAAGCTGATAAAGTCAAGCACCGCCTGTCATTCAGCTTCAATCTCTTTGCTAAGCTGGTCAAGTCAAGCACCGCCTGCCATTCAGCTTCAATCTCTTTGCTAAGCTGATAAAGTCAAGCACCGCCTGTCATTCAGCTTCAATCTCTTTGCTAAGCTGATAAAGTCAAGTACCGCCTGCCATTCAGCTTCAATCTCTTTGCTAAGCTGATAAAGTCAAGCACCGCCTGTCATTCAGCTTCAATCTCTTTGCTAAGCTGGTCAAGTCAAGCACCGCCTGCCATTCAGCTTCAATCTCTTTGCTAAGCTGATAAAGTCAAGCACCGCCTGCCATTCAGCTTCAATCTCTTTCATTAAATTGTTTTAACAGCAAAAATGTTATATGTTGATCTGATATTAGTACAGTGTCTCAGTAATTTTGCGCAGTAAAAAGTAACATATTAAATACTTTAACCTTTTACTTACAGTGCAACATTACGTGAAACATTACGTTACTTACAGTGCAACATTACGTGAAAAAAGATTAAATGAAAACAATGGACGCTTGATTAGTTTTAGTAAATAAAATGAGGCACGCTCCATAAAATTAAATTATAAAATTGAAATAACTTATTTTTAGCCACGCCCTGGTACAGGTGTAGTGTCCGACACATAAGTGGCGAGTGAAGATTTTATAGTTTGGACATTCAGCCGTCAGGCGATATGGCGGGAAATATTTTTGTGTTTAATACATACCATCGTGCCATTTCCCTGTCGGAGAGTAGACAGAGAGAACAGAGTACTAGACTTTATAATCTCGACACACACGTTTCACTTCTTATACATCCATACACTTTCTCGCACAATTTTGATTTCTTTGACTTTCTATGTTTCCTCCTTTCCATAAATCATTCACTCGATCCGACCATACTCTCCTCGGTAAGTCTAATCATTTGATCCTGCCGTACATGATCTATCACCGAAAATTCTATATTATTCTATTCTCAGTGCGCGCATCGTTCTACAGCATCGGTTCCTCTCAGTTTCTTTTTTATAACCACGTTTCACTTCCATACATGAAAAATGCCACCAAAATAGTTTTGCGAACTATAATGTTAGCAGATTTTGATAATGTCCGGTTCGAGTTGTGTTTAATGATATTTAAGTATCGGTAGGAGTAGTCAGTAGTTTTATAACAGTTCAGGAACCAACCTGAGGCCAATCCTGCCTGTACACGGCCAAGCACTGCTCCGTCAAGGAGTCTTCGGTGAGGAGCTCCATCTTGAGCGAGAACACCAGCAGCTGCGCCAGGGCGCCCCACACCTCGGGCCCGCCGGTCCCCATCTCTCCCAGGAACATCACGTTCCTACTACAGAGCAGGGAATCGAAGAACTCGTTCCTCCGTTTCTTTCTGTCTATTTCCTCTTTATTATCTAAAAGCACGTCTGGATCTGCTTTATTATCGATGATACTTTCATTCCAATCTTCCTCTTTGTCGAAACCTTGACTCAAATCTTCCTTTTTGTCGATGACACCTTCGCTTGAATCTCGCTTTTTATCGGCACTTTTGTCGGATACCTCTTCTAGCGCCGTTGTAAAACTATCGTCCAGGTCTGGTACAGGATTGTCACCGAGCACGATGGCCTGGAACATCGACTGTTCGTCGTCTTTCACACTTTCCGGAGGCAGCAGAGGTAAGAGGATGACATCCTCCGGAGCCTGCTCGTCTCGCAGACAGTTGCTCCACACCAGCATCAGCATCTCTAGCAGTTCAGGCTTGACAATGTCAGGGTGCAGTGCAACTGAAATAACAAAAAAGTAATAAATAACCGATGAATGAATGCATAAGGTTTATCATCTGGGGCAATAGATTGTTACAAGTGTCACACTAGACTTAGGAAATAACAAGACAGCCTCCGCTCCGGCCTCTCCAATTGATAGACTTAGCATTCCAAAGTGGACCGACCCTCTGTAAAAAACTTGTCTTTTAATTTTTAAATGTCTTTTTTTCGATTGGATTATTTCTTTTATAGATATTTTTCCATAACTTCTTTCTAAATAATCTTTGGTTGCAAATACAATACCTACACTTCAGACCTCCATAAAATACAATACCTACACTTCAGACCTCCATAAAATACAATACCTACACTTCAGACCTCCATAAAATACAATACCTACACTTCAGACCTCCATAAAATACAATACCTACACTTCAGACCTCCATAAAATACAATACCTACACTTCAGACCTCCATAAAATAAATTCAACATATTAATTAAACTTCTTCTGTTAAAAGATGGCCCTGTATCCTGTATCCACCATCCACCTGTTTATACGTACATAAATTGGTAACGGGAAAAATAGCAACAAATATCCCTTTGTTGATCGATAAATTATTATTTAACATATCGGACAAATATGTACAAATATGTCCGTTGGAAGTTCGTCATGGCAGCCGTCACGAAGCCTATACTCGGAGCAGACTTCCTGAAGCATCATAGACTCCTCGTCGACGTCGCTGGACGCCGCCTCATGGACCAAACGACGAACCTCTATGTCAGGGCGCCAATGTACAGTTATGCACAACCAACAGTACGAACGATTGATATGGAGCAGAAGTACCACCGAATTCTCGCAGAATTCCCCGACGTCACAAGACCATCACCTTTCAAGGAAGTCTCCAAACATCAAGTGGAGCATTACATCGAAACAACTGGCCCACCATTATATGCGAAAGCAAGGCAAATACCACCCCACCGCTATCAAGCAGTCAAAAAAGAATTTGAGGAGATGATGCTTCAAGGTATATGCCGCCCCAGCAAGAGCCCTTGGGCAAGCCCACTTGTTGTCGTACCAAAAAAAAACGGTGAACTACGAGTCTGCGGCGACTACAGATGACTAAATTCCGTCACAAAGCCCGACAGGTACCCCGTACCACGCATGAAAGATTTCACATACCAGCTCGCAGGAAAAAAAATATTCAGCACGCTAGACCTAAACCGAGCCTATCAACAGCTACCAGTCCTGGACAAACATATCGAAAAGACAGCCATCATCACACCTTTTGGCTTATTTGAATTCCCTCGAATGTGCCCTGGATTGAAAAACGCAGGCCAAACTTTCCAACGATTTATACACCAAGTACTTTCCGGCCTAGACTTCGCATTTCCATACATCGATGACGTAATAATCGCATCTGAAAACGAAGTCCAACACGAAGAACATATGCGGAGAATCTTAAACCGTTTCAACGAATATGGGATTACTATCAATCCAGCAAAATGTGCGCTAGGGAAAAATAATGTAATCTTTCTCGGGTACAGCATCGACAAAAATGGAATTAAACCGCCCGCGATAAAGACTAAAGCCATTGACGATTTCCCCAAACCAAATTCTGTCGAGCAGTTACGTAGGTTCCTAGGAATGTTGAACTATTATCGCGAGTGTATTCCGAATGCCGCCCAAATTCAAAATCCACTACATGCATTTTTGCAAAAGTCAAAAAAACGAGACAAGACGGAAATAAAGTGGACTGAAGAATCGACCAGTGCATTCAATAAATGCAAACAATCCATACGCGACGCAGCTCTACTAAACCACCCACAGAACAACGCCTCACTATCCCTCTTAACCGACGCATCGGACACAGGGATGGGGGCAGTTTTACAGCAAAAGGTAAACAATACCTGGCAACCACTCGGGTATTTCTCGAAAAAGTTCAACGCAGCCCAAAAAAATTACAGCACATATGACAGAGAGCTAACGGCAATATACATGGCAGTGAAACATTTCCGGAATTTCCACGAGGGGAGACAAATGACCGTCTACACCGATCACAAACCACTCGTTTACGTATTCTCAAAAAAACCATCCGACAACGAATCAGCACGAAGGACTCGCTATATAACATTTATAAGCGAATTCACGTCCGACATTCGACACATCGAGGGGAGAGAAAATGTAGCTGCAGATAGCTTATCGTGAATTGAGACACTCGTAGGAGCGGCCATATTGGATTACGAACAATTGGCCGACGCTCACAAGAGTGACGTAGACATCCCAACGCTACTAAATCGGCCTAACCTAAAATTAAAAAAAACTGCTCTACCTACATCTACATCAAAAGCAAATATATTGCGAGACATCAACAGCAAATATGCGGCCCTATTTACCAATCCAATTCAGACTACAGGCGTACCACGCTTTACATGATTTGAGCCACCCCGGTATACGAAGCACCAGAAAAATTATGAGAAAAAGATATTTCTGGCCATCGATGAATGCGGACGTCGGAAGATGGGCGAAGCAGTGCATGCAGTGCCAAAAAGCGAAAATTCACTGTCACACGAGCAGCGTCGTATCTTCGTATCCACCTGCAAAACGATTCGAATGCATGCACATCGACATAGTCGGACCCCTGCCTACATCTCGGAACGGCGAAAGATATTTGCTCACGATGATCGACAGAGCCACACGATGGCCCGAGGCCGTTCCGCTCGTGGACAACACAGCGGAATCCGTCGCCCGCGCCGTATTGGAAGGTTGGATATCCCGCTTCGGATGCCCTACGACCCTCACCAGCGACCAAGGAAGGCAATTTGAGAGCAACCTATTTTCCGCCCTTATGAAACTGCTCGGAGTCGAGAAAAGACGAACGACACCATACCACCCGCAAAGCAACGGCATTATAGAACGCTAGCACAGGTCAATGAAGACCGCACTCACAGCGCGTTTAACGGATAACAAAAAGTGGATGGACGAGCTGCCTGTCATTCTCCTCGGACTCCGCGCCGCAGTCAGATCCGACACGGATGTCAGCGCCGCCGAACTGACATATGGAAGAAGTCTGCGACTCCCTGGTGATTTCTTCGCTGAAGAAACGTCGCATGAAGGGGCCATGGACAGCACATACGTGGAGCAGCTGCGTGACACTTTACACAGCCTACGCCCAGCACCCACAGAAGCCCACGGCAGTGGAAGGAAAACATTCGTCCACAAAGACCTTCAGACCTGTAGCCACGTGTTCCTGCACAACGACGCCGTAAGGAAGCCGCTCCAACCGCCATACGACGGACCCTATGCCGTGCTTGGAAGGGAAAACAAGGTGTTCACGTTGCAGCTGCCTGGACGAGTGGTCAACGTCTCAATGGACCGCCTCAAGCCCGCTTACATCGCTAGCACTAATAACGCAACGGAGAGAATACATCAACCAGCCACTACACCCTGCTACACTACACGTAGTGGGAGAATAGTGAAAGGACCCGTACGTTTCGCGTAGGTACGCACCGTACGCTACACTAGAGGGGGAGCACTGTAGCAGTAGATAGGGCATTCCATGTTAGAGTCTATGGATTCTAATTTCAAAAAGAGTGACATTTTGTTTTTGGAATATTACAATTTTGACAGATGTTATTTTTATTTCATTCGGTAAAATATATTTTGAGAAAATGTTGAATAATTGAGATATGTGTTTCATTATTGATAGCTCTCCTAAAAATATTTACGCCAATATGAATTAAGATTATTTTTGGTGCCGTATTTACGAACTGAGCTGTTAAGAGCATCCTCACTCGTGCACGGATTGACCTTATTGAATGGATTTTCCGATATCGATATCTTCCAGATCTCAGTTTATCGAGATACCAGAATAGTTTGGCCACGTTTGACAGCCATCTGAAATACTTTGACATTTGCCGCAACAATAGGAATGCTCTGCCACGGGGACTCTGCACCGGCTGAAGACTGTTTAAATGTGGCCGTACCGTACACGCGCCCGAGTACTCTTCCACCGAGGCCACGTGCTAATTGACTGCCCCCAAATTGTCTGGACCGAGTGTGTAGCCCCGAAAAGAGACTTCGAGTATGTTGAAAAATAAAAAAAATGTTTTTTCTCGCTTCTTGACCAAACTCTTCTACAGTACCCTCTTCATGAGATGAGATGAGATGCGATGAGATGAGAGAGTATGAGTGTTATATTTACAGTTTTAATCATTTCATTATTTTTTTCTTTCTCATTATTTGATGTAATAATGAGTCAAACCTGAATCAAATGTAAAATGTCCCTATCGGGGTAGGCAGAGAGAAGAGAGCGCTCCTGCCATTTCTCCCACTTTTATAATGTCCCTTCTTTCAAAATATCATACACTCGATCTGAACATACTTTCCTTAATATCCTCCACCGCACCTCGCACTCGCATTTACTTTGTCAGTATTTCTTCATTCATTCGTTCCACATGCCCTAACCATTCGAGAGTGATTTTCTTCTTAGGAAGGATACGCACCGACGATAGTTAAGCGAGGAAGTGCTTTGTACAGTTCATTGTAAAAAATAAAACGAGAGGTTTTGAAAGTGATGCGCAGATACGGACGAAGAACGAACACTAATTTGGTCTTCCGTCAGGCTGCAGTTATATCTTGTCAACAACTATACGTCAAAAATCTTCTTTTGTACGCATTTTGAAAAGATTTTAATATTTAAACGAGAATTTATGAGACGGGAAGAAACTCTTAGATTAAGAAAAATAGCATATAGCTTCAGACGGAAAAGTTAGGCGCACTCGGCTGCTAAGCTATTGGATGCATTATCTAAAGGCGTAAGAGATTAAAATAAAGGATTGGGGCCAGGTTAAGTGTGAGATAAGATCGACATAAGATATAAACGCCCGCTGAATCATAATCGTACAGCGGAGAAGTATTTCAAGCGCAATTTTCCTTCTCGTTTCCTTAAGTTTTGTGGATTGACTCGTACGTGATCTCTGTATAGGTCAAATTTCACTATAACTAATACAAAAGTAACGAAATTTTCAGAGTGAGGAATATTTATTTGTTCAATTGAACGAATCCCTTTTTAACTAAATAAATATTTGGATACATATCGGATGACACGAGCAACATTCAAAGAATGACCAGTAAACGGGGATGCTCAAAAGGAATGATAAAAAAGTAAAATATGTTAGTTTCAAATGATAATCGCTTATCCGTAGCGCATAGCGCGTAATGCAAGCCACGAGTAGAACACGTTCAAGTTGAATATTAAACCTTCGGATCCGGGAATATGGATCCGGGAGTACGTGTGCTGATAGCAAGAGAGTGACGATGATGCATCACAGAATAGAGTTACGCCCCGCCGCCTGATATAATGTGAATAGACGGAATATGCGAGTACGTGTGCTGATAGCAAGAGGGTGACGATGATGCATCACAGAATAGAGTTACGCCCCGCCGCCTGATATAACGTGAATAGACGGAATATGCGAGTACGTGTGCTGATAGCAAGAGGGTGACGATGATGCATCACAGAATAGAGTTACGCCCCGCCGCCTGATATAACGTGAATAGACGGAATATGCGAGTACGTGTGCTGATAGCAAGAGGGTGACGATGATGCATCACAGAATAGAGTTACGCCCCGCCGCCTGATATAACGTGAATAGACGGAATAAGTTTTTATCTAGACATATCTATCCTGTAGCGCTGGCAGCTGTTGAAAATGGCATTCCTCGTACGAATCAGTCCGGCTAAGAGAAAATAGCCGTAACATCATCATTTACAAAAATGATTTGTAATTAGTGTACGAGTATTTGTACAACATTTCATTCTAAAATAAAACAGTGTTTTATACTATATTCTTCTCCCATACTTGTTTTGTGAAACCTGTTTCAGTACCGCCTTAATACGCCTTAATATGCCTGGTAAGTCAGTCAGTCAGGGAAGTGTTTTGTATATTTCATTGTAAAAATAAAAATGTAGACGTGAATTTTAAAAACAAACGGCCTTCACTCTTCCCCTCTGTCGGAATTTGATTAATTTGACTGTGCCATATTTTTGTAGGTCTTCCCAAACCCTTCGCACCTTCCATACTAATCGTATAATAGATTATTTTTGTAAATCTTTCATTCATTCTGTACGACTGAACCGTCTCGGTGCTCCTTTCTTCGTCTTAAGAGCTCTGCATCTTCTTTAAATTAGTGGTATTTCTACTTTCTACTTTAGTAATGAGAATTGAACCCGGAAATGGGAACGGAAGGCGAGCGTCATACCAACTGGGCCACGGAGGTTGTCGCAGTTATATTATCAATTATATATATATCGAATATGTGCAGATGTGAGAAAGTAACCGATCTAATGGTCACATCACGGCCACTCTCTCCTACACATCCTAGTCATCCTCCTTTACCTTTACCCCAGCGGGAACCATTATATATATATATATATATCGAATATGTGCAGATGTGAGAAAGTAACCGATCTAATGGTCACATCACGGCCACTCTCTCCTACACATCCTAGTCATCCTCCTTTACCCCATCTAATGGTCACATCACGCCCACTCTCTCCTACACATCGTCATCCTCCTTTACCTTTACCCCAGCGGGAACACGGGAATCCGGCACTCCTTGTCCTCTGACATCATATCCCTACTCTCCACATATCGTACTTTGTTTCTCACCGAGCAGTACAGCCAGATCCACGCAGAGCTGCCCTATGGTCCTCTTGGAGTAGATCTGCACGTAGTTGCAGCGTCCGCACAGCGCCGCATACTCCAGGCTGGCCACGACCAGCGTCCGCACTCGCTGCGCCTCCAGCTGCCACGTGGCCCCTGTCACCAGCTGCAAGCACAGGTCCTGCGGAGGCCGTACCATAACTGTTATACAGTGGAGTGCCGATTTTAAAACATAAACAGGATTGTGGGAGGAAGAGATCGATGATAAAAATAATAATAAAAGGAAAATTTATATCGCACCGATTTAGACTCTCCTCGAGGGTGCTCTAGCGCAGGATTTGGACCCAATATTATAGGCATGTTGCGATAGATAACAAAGTCAATGGAACTTTAACTTATATACTCCAACTGGACAGAATGAAAATCTGTTCAAAGTTTAAAACAGTATTTTTGTACCGTCTTTGATGTACGGGAGTGAAACGTAGATGTAGAAGACTGGGAGGAGCCGAATAAATGCTGTAAAAATGCGTACATTGAGAAGAATACACGGGGTGACAATGTATGATAGAATACGGAAAGAAGTGATTAGGGATGAAAGTGCACGGTTAAGGCTGACGTGTCGAGTAAGATAAAGAAGAGCAAGGTGAGAAGAGCACGCGGAAGGAATGCACGGAAAAAGACTGATAAAACAATTGAAAAAGACCGAGGAAAGAATGGTCAAAACCCGAATGATCTTCATCACCAACTGCAAAAACCAAATATATGATGAACAGCTTTGCTACCTCAAAACCAATAATTGTAGATGAAAAGCCGCTGGAACTTGTCCAGGAATATGTGTATTTTGGCAACTTATTTACTTTGTAGGTGGCATATCGGAGGAAATAGCATGAAGGACAAACCTTGCATGGAGCTCATTTGGAAGTTTGAACAACATCTTCAAAAGTGATCTCCCAATATCTTTGAAGCAAAAGGTCTACAATCAGTGTGTTCTCCTAGTGCTTACGTATGGCTATGAGACATGGATGCTCACAGGAAAGAACACAAAAGCTCCAGACCGCACAAAGGAGCATGGAGAAATGTATGTTGGGATATACTAAAAGAAACTCCTGGATTAGCAACAAAACAAAGATAGACGACATAACATAATAAAGATGCGCAAGAAGATGAAGTGGCAACGGGCAGGACTGTACGATACCTTGAGCTGTATGATACATGCGGAAGAGCTGTGCACTGTCCGGTCCGGGTCTTCCTTCTCCGCAGCAGCGGAAGAGGTCTGCTCAGCGGCGGCGGGAGCCTCTCTCAGATAGCAGCTCAGTGCGTGACCACTGCGCTCCGCCTGCGCACTCAACTGCTGTTTGGGAACGCCGCGAAGGGAGTTGCTAATCCTCTTCATGTCTTCCTTCACTCTCGCGCCGAATACATCTGCAATAACAATTCATCCATGACAATTGGTGAATTGAACTCCGTGTTTTATTTTGTGAATATTTTAAATATACACATAGGTGTACGGAAGCTCGATTTATGGAAAAGTTGTCCGTAAATTGAAATTCCGTCTATCGAATCATTATTTTCCATCTAAATACATATTGAATGTGCGTGATGTATATTATGATAATAAAAGAAAACAAAATTAATGAAATATTTGGGGAAAGTTCAGAGTACATTCTGAAATATGTCAATTGGAAATTCGAGGGATCGAATTTTGCAAAAAAATTAGAATTACGAATGACATCATCACTAAAAATTAGAATTACGAATGACATCATCACTAAAAATTAGAATTACGAATGACATCATCACTAAAAATTAGAATTACGAATGACATCATCACTAAAAATTAGAATTACGAATGACATCATCACTAAAAATTAGAATTACGAATGACATCATCACTAAAAATTAGAATTACGAATGACATCATCACTAAAAAAACAATTTGAACTTGAGCGGCACTTTCCGACAGCGAATAAAGTGACTATTTTGTCGACATATTTCAGTAATATTGTGACATAAGAAAATATTTAATAGTAAAATAAATTTAAAAAATATGTATGAGGCCAGCCAACATAAAAAACAACACTATCAGGTCTGTAAATATGAAACCGGAATCTTTTTTATAGAAAATACACATTCATTGTATGAAAATGGTAAAAAGTATTGCCCATCGCTAGCTACACATTTTTCCCATCTCTCTGGCAATTTGTGGATGCCACGCCAAAAAAACTGTTGCTCTTTTGAAGCAAACCAATCATCGAGCCATTTTCGTAAGAAGTGAAGCGCTGCTCAGCAAGTGCGTCTCCCATCGATGCAAATAAGTAGTAATCGGATGGAGCCAAGTCTGGTGAGTAAGCCGCATGCGAAAGTATTTGCCAACTGAACGCCTAAATCGTTTCCTTGGCAGGTTTTGCTGTGTGCGATGGTGCATTATCATGAAGCAAAATCACTTTGTGTTGCCTCTTTTGATATTCTGGTCGTTTTTCACGCAATGTTCGGTTCAAATCCATCATTTGTTATCGGTAGCGTTCAGTTTTAACAGTTTCGCCAGGTTTTACCAGCTCATAATAGATAACACCCTTCTGATCCCACCAAACACAGAGCATTGTCTTCCGTCCATAGCAATTTGGCCTTGCAGTCGATGTCGCTGGTTTCCTCGGAGTTACCCATGATCTTAGGGAACGCTTAGGATTCTCGAAATATATCCATTTTTCATCGCCAGTCACAATTCGATGGAGAAATGATTTTCTTTTGTATCTGGCGAGCAGCATTTCGCAAGTGGTTTTTCGGTTTTCTGCTGTCACTTTCGATTTTCATTCAGTTCATGCGGAACCCATTTTCCCACCTGGATCTTTCCCATGGCTTTCAAACATATGGAGACGGCTTCTCGTGTCACATTTAATTGATCCGCGAGTTGTTGTTGCGTTTGAGCGCCATCCTCATCCAACAATGCTCGCAATTCGGCATCTTCAAACTTTCTCGGTGGTCTTCCACGTTCTTTGTTGTAAAATAGTGCGAACTGTGGCCAACATACAATATATTGACCACAGTTCGCACTATTTTCATTTCATCTCAAAAATATTTTTTAAGATATAAAATAAGGTCATTTTTAGAAAGATTAAAAATAAGTAGTGAAAAAAAATATCGTCGTCATACAAGAGAAAGTGACCAACTAACAAAATGCAAAATGTTCAGGAGAGCCATTTAACCACTTTTACACATTTGTTTTCAATTTTTTTTTTAAATAAACGTATTCAAATTTGTGATTTTTTTTTGGGTGTATAAAATGTTCATTGCTTTCAAAATAAAGGAATAATATTTTTGAAAATTTTCATACAATTTTGCTTGTAAAAAAATAAACATCAATGCAGATAGTCATTTTAAACAAGTCAAGATATTATTATTATTCTTCCAAGTTCTTGCTGGGTTATTTTTTCCAGGCCACCATTATGTTAGTAAGGTGTCAGATAGTCATTAATCACGTTTTGCGAAAAATGCACTTGGTCACTTTCTCTTGTATGACGACGATATAGTGAATCGTGTCAGTCCAAACATCATTTGAAAACAATATGGTGAATCCAGTCAGTCCAAACATCATTTGAAAACAATATGGTGAATCCAGTCAGTCCAAACATCATTTGAAAACAATAACTCCATCAATTTTAATTATTTTTCTTAAAATCCCACAGAACTAATTGTTATTGACTTACCAGAGATTGTGAAATATAACACTTGAACTTGAACAGTTTTTATTAATAAAAATTCAAATTTAAAATTCCACATTTTTTCAGGGCTATCACACGCTCATACGAGTATTTACACTAGACCAATATCCAATATGCAACAAATATTTCAGGGCTGTCACACGCTCATACGAGTATTTACACTAGACCAATATCCAATATGCAACAAATATTTCCCAACACAGTGAGATACGAAGAAGAAATATGTACGAGTACCTAGTGTAGTGTAGTGTAGTGTAATGTAGAGTAGTGTAGTGTAGTGTAGTGTAGTGTAGTGCTTGTTCACTATTGTACATTAAATAGTCCGACTTCGATATAAAATAAAGAAAAAAATTATACAAAAGCACTCAAAAAATGATAATAGTATAGTTTCCCAGCGAGGTAAAAACAATAACATAAAATTCCAGTTAAAAAGGAAAGCCCTGAACGGTGACACCTACAGCCGTCAAGTGGAAATATGTCGATAAGTGATTTGAAACAATATGAAATGTTTGTATAGTTCCAGTGCACTTCCCCGTACTTACAATAATAATCTTCAGATATTTGGATACTGAATCTTTGGATATAAAACGGGAGCCGCGTAATACTAGTAGATCCGGGATTTGCGTGGAAAGTTTTCAATTAGAACAATTATGAAACACGCCCTTTTTCCAACATTTTTTTGTGAGAAGGCAATTTCATGAATAGAAAATGTTACAAAAATGTAATTACGAATTATCATTGTTTTAATGAATGGACTTTTACTGTGAGATTTCATATCAGAATGAGTGAATTGGGAAGCAGGTATGTAAACTTTCTGTTTTTCTCTTCAAACTTTTAGCTGCCTACTCAGATAACAATGTGTCATCTCATTCACTTTGAGCTGCCTACTCATATAACAATGTGTCGCCTCATTCACTTTGAGCTGCCTAATACTCGTAACAATGTGTCATCTCATTCAATTTGAGCTGCCTACTCATATAACAATGTGTCATCTCATTCACTTTGAGCTGCCTACTCATATAACAATGTGTCGCCTCATTCGATTTTCAAGAAACTTACCGAGTTTCTCACTTTAACAGGATCGTATTTTATTAGAGTGAAAACATGCCACCTCACCGTTATGGAATTGTTTAAACCACACACACACACACGATAGCTTATTGCATTATTATTACATTACAGTAGCACTTCCTCTGTGTATAGAGGAGTCGAAGCGAGAATGTCACGATAGAAAAGCTCAGTAATAAAGTGATACCTTTATTAGTGTGAGCGTGTATCCAGTCCGCCAGCGCGGTGAGAGCAGTCCGCGCGCTGATCTGCGCCAGGAGATGCAGGCAGCGCGGCTCGGTCCCGGAGGGCAGCAGGCCCCCGAGGGCCCGAGCGCTACGCTCCTCCGCGACGCGACGCCCCGCCTGCATGCAACGCGTCCTGAACACGCACACCAGCTCCTCGTACAGCTTCGTCACCTCCGACTCGCTCGTTGCCTGGAACGATTTTATCTTTATTGGATAGGACACACACACACTATAGTAGAGACCATTTCCAGAATAAATGATAATGCTGAAGTGATCAGGGATGAATGTGGACTTGATTGAGACTGATGTATCGAATAAGATGGAGAATGTTTGTGTGGAAGTATGAGTGGAAGAGCAGATGCGGTAGAGCAGAGGAAGACCAGAGAAACTACTGATGGATCTAGTGGATATTTTTTTAATGAAGTTAGAGAAATCATTATTATCATTGTATTAGGTGTATGGATATGGAATAGGCGAAGGATGTATGTCGAGAGAGCAAAATCTGGTGTTTTGTCCTCCATGCCTACCTTGACAAGAAATACGCTTGATGGTATATGTACGTAAAAGATACATACCGGTCTCCGTATGAGCATTGCGCGAACAGATCTAGCGGCGAGCGCCTTCAGTGCGGGAAGTTGTGCGCGAGCGAGATGCACGAGTGTCGCGCCCACCCGCTCTCCCACTAGACGCAGTGCGCGAGAGCTGCCCGCCCACTGAGAGCCGCTGCGGAGGAACCACTCCTCCAGCTGCATCTGTGAGCAGATCGCAACACTGATAAGTACGAGTATTATCTTCTCTCGTACGGACTGTTCCCTTCGTATGGTGAGGCTCACTGTTTATGTTAAAGAATGAAGCCAGGATATAATAATTTCCTTATATTATTTATAGTTAAGGTGTTAATACTGCGGAGGCTTAAAGACATTGTAATAAAACATTTTTTTCTATTTAAGATAGTATGACCATACCTGTTTCCAGGTTTTAACCTCATTATCAGGAGAGCACAAATGACCGGGGTGGCACTGAACGACTAGACACATCTAACGATCAGAGTGGAGGTTGTGGTTGAACGGAGACAGGAAATGACTTTGACAAACAGAGAGGAGACCGTGGAGACAGAAAACACGTGTTTACCTTTGATATATCCAGGACTTCTAATCTGTCCAAATTATTTCCATAATTATTGATATGCCAGAATTTGCTAGAATTTGACATCATAAATAGAAAATATGTGACTTTTTTGGTGACAATAATTAGCCATTTCAGATTAAATTAGGGGAGTCATTAAGGCAGGTTTGTATTCACTGTGTTGCCTATATGACGATGCGACGAAAATCTGGAAACCCGTATGGTCATCATAATATTATAATATTTTGAGGGGAAAAAACAATGTTTCAGTCAACCGATTCCAATATTTCCTTTGGCAGCAGCAGCAGCAGCAGCAGGGGAAATACATATATCGGAGTAGACACTACCATACCGCACCACACCGTCACCCTACAATGCAATGCAATGCATCACCACGCACATCTAGCTAGTGTAGCGATGAACAAATAGCAGCATCAAAGTAAACACTACCATACCGCACCACACCGTCACCCTACAATGCAATGCATCACGGCACACATCTAGCTAGCGTAGCGATGAACAAATAGCAGCATCAAAGTAGACACTACCATACCGCACCACACCGTCACCCTACAATGCAATGCATCACCATGCACATCTAGCTAGCGTAGCGATAAACAAATAGCAGCATCAAAGTAGACACTACCATACCGCACCACAGCGTCACCCTACAATACAATGCATCACTGCGCACATCTAGCTAGCGTAGTGATGAACAAATAGCAGCATCAAAGTAAACACTACCATACCGCACCACACCGTCACCCTACAATGCAATGCATCAGCGTGCACATCTAGCTAGCGTAGTGATGAACAAATAGCAGCATCAAAGTAGACACTACCATACCGCACCACACCGTCACCCTAAAATGCAATGCATCACCGCGCACATCTAGCTAGCGTAGCGATGAACAAATAGCAGAATCAAAGTAGACACTACCATACCGCACCACACCGTCACCGTACAATGCAATGCATCACCGCGCACATCTAGCTAGCGTAGCGATGAACAAATAGCAGCATCAAAGTAGAGACTACCATACCGCACCACACCGTCACCCTACAATGCAATGCATCACCGTGCACATCTAGCTAGCGTAGCGATGAACAAATAGCAGCATCAAAGTAGACACCACCATACCGCACCACACTGTCACCCTACAATGCAATGCATCACCGCGCACATCTAGCTAGCGTAGCGATGAACAAATAGCAGCATCAAAGTAGACACCACCATACCGCACCACACTGTCACCCTACAATGCAATGCATCACCGCGCACATCTAGCTAGCGTAGCGATGAACAAATAGCAGCATCAAAGTAGACACCACCATACCGCACCACACTGTCACCCTACAATGCAATGCATCACCGCGCACATCTAGCTAGCGTAGCGATGAACAAATAGCAGCATCAAATGAAATCCCTTCGGAATTCTGCTAGGATTTTATTTGATTATGTAAAAATAATATAAGACAAGTCAAATTTTCTCCACATATTTCCGCAATATTGAGACATAATAACATATTTAATAATCAAATAAATAAAAGAATACGCACTACTTTGCATGGGTTACCAACGCGTACTGATTATAAAGATTATGCACTACTTTGCATGGGTTACCAACGCGTACTGATTATAAAGATTATGCACTACTTTGCATGGGTTACCAACGCGTACTGATTATAAAGATTATGCACTACTTTGCATGGGTTACCAACGCGTACTGATTATAAAGATTATGCACTACTTTGCATGGGTTACCAACGCGTACTGATTATAAAGATTATGCACTACTTTGCATGGGTTACCAACGCGTACTGATTATAAAGATTATGCACTACTTTGCATGGGTTACCAACGCGTACTGATTATAAAGATTATGCACTACTTTGCATGGGTTACCAACGCGTACTGATTATAAAGATTATGCACTACTTTGCATGGGTTACCAACGCGTACTGATTATAAAGATTTATGACGTGTAGATCACACTGAACGGGGACTTATTTTGTCCCTAAGAGTGCCCATAACAGTGTGGGTGGAGGTGGGATCTGAACTGAACTGCTTGCTTCATTACCAAATTATAATGTAGGATTCCAAGTTTTTGTCAAATTAATGTTTACATATTATATTATTTATAGTTAAGGCATTAACATTGCGAAGGTTTAAATACATTGTAATTTGTTTTATCAAACACTGTTTATTCCACTTTAAGTAACGGTATAACCCTATCGATTTCAAGGGTTTCCCCTCATCATCGGAGGAGCACAAACAAGACTTGTTTGTGCTCCTCTGATGATGAGGTGTGCACCTTGACACCGGTAGGCTTATACCGTTACAAAAAGTGGAATAAACAGTGTTTGATAAAACAACTTACAATGAATATCCATAGTTGTGAAATGATTCAAAGTAAAATAAAAAGGAACTTAAAAATATGTAATAATCAATATGGAAAGAACAGTGGAAACTCCCGAGCCCCGTACTGTGGATAGTGAATCATTGGATATATTCATTGGTGAGCCCCGCTCCGCCCCGAGTGAGTGCTTGCTGGCCAGTAATACTCTGACTGCTATGTGGATCAGTGGTGAGCCCCGCCCCGCCCCGAGTGAGTGCTTGCTGGCGCGTAATACTCCGACTGCTATGTGGATCAGTGGTGAGCCCCGCCCCGCCCCGAGTGAGTGCTTGCTGGCCAGTAATACTCTGACTGCTATGTGGATCAGTGGTGAGCCCCGCCCCGACCCGAGTGAGTGCTTGCTGGCGCTTAATACTCCGCCTGCTATGTGGATAAGTGGTGAGCCCCGACCCGAGTGGTTGCTTGCTGGCGTGTAATACTCTGACTGCTATGTGGATCAGTGGTGAGCCCCGCCCCGCCCCGAGTGAGTGCTTGCTGGCGCGTAATACTCCGACTGCTATGTGGATCAGTGGTGAGCCCCGCCCCGCCCCGAGTGAGTGCTTGCTGGCGCTTAATACTCCGACTGCTATGTGGATCAGTGGTGAACCCCGCCACGCCCCGAGTGCTTGCTGGCGCTTAATACTCCGACTGCTATGTGGATCAGTGATTTGGGGGGAAAATTTCCAATTATTAGAATTCATAAATATATCTTTAGCAAATAAATATTAGGAATTACAAAATATTCAGTTTTCCAAATTAATACTAGAGTTTATTAAGAAAAGTCTATTTCGGGTCCTACAAAATGGTGAAAAATATGAATTATCGTTCTTCTCATTGACGGTTTCATGCTATATTACCTACTAATATAACACAAATACCCGTACAAGGAGGCTCGACAGAGTTACCTGGACAAGTCGTTCTTTAGCGTGCGCACTATCGGCGAGTCGCATCGTAACAGGCGTAATGTGCCTGCGGGAGCTGCTGTCCGCGCCCTCCGCCCCGCGCACGACGGGCCCGCGCAACTGTCGCAGCTGCGGCCACACGGCGGTCAATACTGCGCTGGAAACCAGCTCCCGGCAGTCGAGCCAAGCGCCTTCCTCTTTGCCTTCGTCAACATCCCCGATGGTGTACCTCGCTGAGTCCGCGCATCCACCCTTCAAGTTCTCATTTTCGTCTTGCGATTCCATTCGTGAAATACCGGTCACTTTTTTATCCATATTAGTCTTTGTTAGATCTACACATCCGATGTTCGCAACTTCAGTTTCGTCTCGAGAGTCTAGCCGCAAAACACCTTCCACTTTTATTTCGGTAATTTGTGACATCACTTTAATATCTCGAGTACTTTCCGTGACGAGTGTTCCTGCATGTCTTGTATTTGTGGCAGTCTTATTTCCATCTATTTCTCTGTTGTAACTATCAGAGCTGGGGATATTGAGACTTTTCATTTCGGAAACAGTCTCGTCAGTTGTTTTAGAACTGTTGACAATGTGTTTCGTGATTATATTTGGGTTCATTCTAGTTTCTTGAAGCCATTGGTAAAAGAATTCTTGAGGAAAGTGAGGCATGTCGAAGAGCCATCCTAAACAGACCCGAAGAAAGACACCGGTACTTTTGGTCATCGCTGTTATTGATGATGCACGATCAGGAGTAAGAGTCGTTACTGTGTATACACGGAACAGACTGCAGAGCAGGCATTTGTAGTAAGGAAGGCGTAGTGAACAGTGGTCGAGAAGAGCTAGCAATTGCACGAGCCAGGGAACCGTGAGAAGAAGGCGACGACTACTCCGAGATCTCTCTAAGATGCCAAGAAGGTCCAGTGGAGGCTGCGTCTAAAAAAATGTATATTTTGGTAAATTTTTTGGCTGAACAACTAACTGCACATTTGAAAAGTTAAACACTTAAATTAAACATGTCTGCCTCAACCTCCTATAGCGAGGCTCTCATCAGGTGAACTGATAATAGTTAATTAAACATGTCTGCCTCAACCTCCTATAGCGAGGCTCTCATCAGGTGAACTGATAATAGTTAATTAAACATGTCTGCCTCTACCTCCTATAGCGAGGCTCTCATCAGGTGTCTGCCTCTACCTCCTATAGCGAGGCTCTCATCAGGTGAACTAATAATAGTTGCTTAAAGGAAGAAAGCAACGCTAAGGTTTAGTCAATATTTCATATTATTTTCTTTATTTAGAACTTCAATGCGCAAAGATATACTCGATCCAACCAGACTTTCTTTGGTCTTCCTCTATCTCGCCTCCTCTATCACTCACAAGTCTTTCTTTGTACATTCGCTCAACTCAGAGTGCTGCGGATGCGGGAGAACTAATCTTGTCTCTGATCCAGCTTCTCCGAATGATCTCTTTCAATCTCTAAACATTAAAAAAGTCTGTGGGAGCTTACGTGTCCTCTGATGTCTACAGAGGATGTCTGCGAATCCAAGTAGGGTAGGGCCAGTACGAGGCCCAGGAACTTGCCCAGCAGCTGAAGTGGCACCACGCTCTGCACGTACTGACTCCGGCTCTCTGTAACACAAGAACACACCCTGTTCTGGACTACATACTACTATTTGTAGACTAAGGGAGGGCAACGAGAGAGATATGGGGACATACTGCAAGACAGCCTCAGCAACATATTTATGTTGTTTTTGTCCTGGCATTTGCCAGGAGCAAAAAGTGGCAGATGGAGACGAATGGTGTAGAACAGTCACTAGTCGCTAGTTATCAGGAACCCGGTGCTAATGGAGAAAGAAGACAGACAGGCGGTTACTGTAAGTACTGAAGCTAGTCATCTACGGTGGCACCAATGTCAAGTACCCCTACTTATCCCCGGCTCTGTTTTATTACACTCGTCATTGTCAGGTCATTTATTTATTTATTTATTGACAGCCTTACAATAGCCTCGGTAGTGTGACAACCTTCTGACCTGTAACAGGCTTAGGTAGCCTTACAATAGCCTCGGTAGTGTGACAACATTCTAAACTTCAACAGCCTTAGGTAGCCTTACAATAGCCTCGGTAGTGTGACAACATTCTGACTTGTAACAGCCTTAGGTAGCCTTACAATAGCCTCGGTAGTGTGACAACATTCTGACTTGTAACAGCCTTAGGTAGCCTTACAATAGCCTCGGTAATGTGACAACATTCTGACCTGTAACAGCCTTAGGTAGCCTTCCAATAGCCTCGGTAGTGTGATAACATTCTGACCCGGTAGTGTATAACATAACAGACAGACAGAATGCGAGTGTTTCCCTATCGGAGAGTGCCAGACCTCCCTGTCCCTGTCCCTCTCCTTCTCTCCTACATCCGTACACATTCTCATTTAACTCTTACCATTTTTCTGACTTTCTATGTTTCCTTCATTCAAACATGATTCACTCGATCCGGCCATACTTTCCTTTGTTTCCCTCTACCACACCCGCCACTCACATTCATTAGTTCCACGTGCACAAACCATCACCACCTGACTGGTGATGGTCTTCTTCATTTAACTCGGCACACTGGCCACAAGTTCATATTTATCCCTTGTATTCTGTCAAATATATTCACCCCGTGTATTTCCCTTCTCAATAAACAACTGTATCAGGATGACACAACACATAAAACCACTCTACTTCCGTCATATAATGATGCAATACCATCTATTCATTTACATTCAACACAATAATCATTTCATATTTTCCATAGGTTACCTTTTATCACGTGGTCACATGCCAAGTGGCCAAACACAAAGGCACAACATACCTTTTTAGTTTTGTCATATACACATATATTCTTTAGCATCCTCAAAGACAATATCTGATTTGCATCTGCATCCTCTTCCGCTTGAAGAGGCTCAATATTAACTTAAATAAGTCGAGGAATGTCTTCCTCGATATTTGATTTAGGAGGAGATTAACAAATGCCTCTCCTCTGTACCAGAAGAACTTATACAACTTATTATGGAAAATCTATCAACACTGTATACGATGCATTCATCGTTAGATTTATGGTCACTGGCAATGTAGAGGGCCTGCCTCCGCCACAGAGTCAGAGGAACACCGGGAGAACTGGAGAGGAGTGTGCGCAAAATACAAGAGTTTCAGTGTGAGTCACGTTCATTAGCATTCGAGTGCCGAGTATTCTCCCCGGACACAATTGAATCAAGAAGGATCGTCACAGTTGCGTACAGCAGGAGCCCGATACATACCTGAGCTGGAGGTCAGCAACAGGCCCTGGTCCAGGCGCATGATCTCCTGCACCAGGGAATCTAGCAGATGCTGTCGGAAGCCGCTGCTGTCTGCTATCACCAAGAACTCCCTGCAACGTACGAATACATTCATTTAATGTTTCTTTGGGCTACTATTATCTTATAAACTCATTTGTCGTAATGGATTATTGTGATTCTATTGGTAAACAGACCATTCCACGCCACGGTTCTAGTAATAGCAACAGTTCTATCATAATACCCAGTCCTCGGAAGAGGAAATCAACCTAAGCGTTCTACTCCTCTCCGAAGGGAAGATACAATGGAGCCGTCAAGTGTAGACATTATAGAAGTGAACTAATATGACTACCCGTATCATATATCGGCCATCAGCCTAGTAGTTGCATTGGAAACAAATTGGAGTCCATAAATGAGCGCACTGCATGCCTCCCGAGGTATCGCTTCCATCTCTTGATCAATGTTTTGTTTCAATTCCAGCGTAGTCTTTCTAAGTATTCCCACAATAAACAATCGAGTAGGGACAAATGGAGATTTGGTCATGGCTACATAATATTGTATATCCCACTTGGTCATGGCTACATAATACATCCCATTTGCAAAATCAGTTTTCCGAGGAACATTTCATGAACCACTTCTAAACTATTATCGGAAGTGGACGTTAAATGGACCCATCCTGTTGAAACCACATCCTCCAATTGGAAATCCTTGCAATTTAAATCCTGAATAAGTTGAACTTTATAGGGACAGAATTAAAGCAATAAAATTAGTTGCGAGGTCGTACGCAACATCACCAATGCGGACGAAACAAAGGTGACTTTAAGATGTGCCGCCCTGTACGTTTATACTTGACCCATAGCTCGCATATACTCCAATAGGATCTCTTACGCTCTTTCTATTTAACTACAGCCCAATTGTACCTGAAAAACTCTTCGTGCGGTGAGAACCGCGGTGCGGTGGGATCAGAAAGAGCCGGTTGTGTCGCTGCAGTAAGCCTTCGCGCCAATTGGTTCAACCTCCTCTGGTTGGTCGGTCCCGCCAAGAGCGCCGGAGCCAGGTCCCCGGTCCCGCTGTCGGTGCATGCCAGCAGGAGCTGGTCCCGGAACAGGCGCGCCAGCTGGGGGCTGGCACCCAGTGAGAGCAGAGACCGGATCGACGCTGTCAGCTTGGATGCAAAAGACCAGCCCGGTTTGCTGTGGTTAATCTCCCACGATCTGGTGTAGATGGGAGTCAAATATTAATTCATGGAATAATACACCGAGGTCACATTGTCTGTCTCCCGACTTGATAACTTCCGAGACTATCCCTCGGGATCGAGTACGACTGTTAGTCATCTCATCTTGTAAAAAGAAGACGGCTGTAAATTTCATTATTTCATCAATGTGTTGAGAAAGATTACAAAAAGCACGCTGATCGGTTTGAGCATGTGGAATGAATGAAGTAAGTGCGGCGAGAGGAAGGCCGAGGAAAGGAATAATATTCTGAAAGGAAATGTAGAAAGTTATCTAAATGAGCGGATGTAAAAGAGGCTAAGGATGTGTCGAGATAGAAATGTCTGGCGCTCTGCCTTCTCTGCCTACCCCGACAGAGAGATAGCACGATGGTATGTGTTTCATCAAAGGTACGACATACCTTACGATAGTATTTAAAAATACAAGTATTAAGCGTTTCATTCAATACAAAACCAAATATTCCGAAAATAAAACACAATAAAAAATACATTATACTAAAGAAAATGTAGCATGGTCCCTGTGACATTTCACAAATTTGCCCCAATATAACCTTGTAACGACGTTCAGTAATTTAAATTATTTTATGAACTTTAATATAAGCCTCGATTCTAATAAACACCAAGTTATTTAGGTAAATACATTACATAAAATTATCAATAATGACAAATTAATACAACTTGTTACAAATTAGCAAAAATATGTCAATTTAACAAAATGAAATAATATTTGGCGACGTTCGTCAAAAGTCACTACGTTAGTCCGCATTGGCTAGGGATGGATGTATACGATAATTGGATTTTTTTACACATAAAATTAAATGTTCGTAACTAGTATTAATTCATAGTGGATCTTGGCGTATTTAAAGATATATACAAATCATACAATACATTAGAAAGTCAGTATAATTAAAATTAGGAATTAAAACATCAGTTTAGAGAAAACAATTTTTCGATTTATAAAAAAACTATTCTATTTGTAAAAAAAAAACGATTTTACCCCATCCCTTTGAGACATGATATTTCAAACGTCACAGGGACCATGCTACATTTTCTTGAGTATAATACAATAAAAAATTCAAATAACACATGTTGGACAATAGGATACGAGACAGGATCTCTTAATACCAGCCCGCACCTCACCTGACCCGACCCCAACGGGCGATGCCTGCCATCACTCTCCACATTTAGCGATGTATCGGTTTGTAGTCTGTCAGACCATAGTCGCAAGCTGCGAGTTGATCGGCAGGTTCGTACACATAACGTCACGCCATTTCCCTGTCGTGGTAGGCAGAGAGAACAGAGCCCCAGACTTTCCTATTTCCGCACACATCCTACGCCTCTTCTACATCCGTACACCTTTTCATAGAACCCTTGCGATTTTTTTAAATGTTAACATTTCCTTCTTTCAAAACATCATTCACTCGATCCAACCATTCACTCGATCCAACCATTCACTCGATCCAACCATTCACTCGATCCAACCAAACTTTCCTTAGTCTTCTTCTCAAACGCCTTCCGCTTACATTTGCTCTATATATTTGTTTTGTTAGCTTTTCTTTATTCATTTGTTCCGTGTGCATAAACCATCTTAAAGTGCTCTTCGCTTCATTCCGTATTCTGTCATACATTTACATCCCGTGTATTCTTCTCAATGTGTGCATTTCTAAACCATTTATTCAACTCCTATCGGTCTTTTTCCACATCCGTGTTTCACTCCCATACATCACAGTTGGCACTAAAACACTGTTGTAGGCTATCCATCTTAGCAGATTTTGATACTGTCTGACTGGAAACATAGTTTCCTACTGCTAGTGCTGCTAGTGCTAGTGCTTATGCTTATGCTAGCCGTTCCATATCCCTCTTAACTCTTCCATTATCTGAGATTGATTGTACTATACTCGTACTACCCAAATACATAGCAGAATTCCTCAACCTGCTTCCATCTTTCATTATTCACTCAAATATCACATTTATTTATCTTCCTCTGCGATGGAGCCTTCAATGGAGCCAAATGGTGTAGAAATATTGCTAATTAACAGGGAACCGGTGAAGAAAGAAGACGCAGACAAGCTATCGTGAGTACTGAAGCTTCTTGCCCTATAACATATATGCCTTGCACAATCAGACCTGATCCTTGATCCTTCACTTTGTATCGTACATTGGATGGGTATTGGAATATTTGTGTGTCCAAAGTATCATAAGATTATTCTCGCACACAGCACGGACAGATGCATCTCCACTCCGATGGATGGAGCAAAATATTACCTGAAAATTTGATAGAAAAGATCTCTCTGCTTCTTAAATGAGTAGAAACACTTCTCCGACTGGAAGTTTTCCACGCTGTCAGTCTCAGTGATGAAGCAAACGTTCTTGTTATCAATTTGCGATGCGGGTGCCAGCGGTTCGAGCTGCTCATCTTTTTGTCTCCGCTGGCAGCTAGCTCCGAAATGATCGGCAAGTTGCGGCGCGAATATTTTCACTCGGGCATTCTGCTGCAGCGAGCGTAGAGTGCTCACATCCAAAATTATATCTAGCGTCGGCGCCTGGTGCTCTAAAGTCTTTAAAGCGAAGTATACGCAATTGTGAACCGAAGACATAAGTGCGCTCATATCGAAGGTCTTGGCCTCTTCGGCGAGTGAATTAGACTCTTTGGTGTCTACGACAGTTGTAGAAGAAGTTGGTCTTGTTTCTACACGAGCCGTGTTCTTATCATCTTTTACTTCCGATTCGTCAAGAAGAGTTTCTGTTTTTCCCGCAACATCCATATCAGCTTCTTTTAAAGCAATTTTACAATCGAGAGAATCCATTATTCTCGTGTCTGTAGAAATTGTGTTAGAATTATCGACACTATTTGTGACCGACTCTTCAATACACTTCCCTTCACTTGCCTTGACCACAGTTTCCTTTGTGAATTGTTCTGAATCACCTGTTCTCGGTTCTGCTACTGCTACTATTCCTGCATTACTTATTTCAATATTTCTTCTTTCATTACCGAGTGTCTCTTCTAAGTTTTTACTTTCACAACAATGTGCAGAACTATTTCTTGTTTTTATAATTTTTTTTTTACTATCACTAGAAATCTCATTCACAAATTGAATGTTGTCCGTAATCTGCATAACATCTAAAGGTAGTTTCATCACAGTTTCCCTATCTTTTATAAGTCCCTCACTTTTATCCAGCTCACTCATGTCATCGACTGTCATAATTGAATTGATATTTTCACTCCCTGTTCCTTGATCACTGCTGAGCATTATCGTTTGGTTCACAGGTACTGTAGATTTTTTTTCCATGGCAAGCGGTTCAGATTTATCCACGTCAGAGACAGTTTGTTGAGAAGCTATCAACGAAAAAAGAAACGAAACTTCGGAAGTGACATTCACAACTAAATTCAAATCTATCAGAGTGCTGTATACCATCGCTAATATATCTAAAATGTCTGTATTAGCAACGAGAGCCGGATCCGGATTGACGAACTGCGCTTTATTGACATTTCCTTTAATGTCTTTAGATGGCGTATGTCTCGTCAATATCTGTACAACAGCTTTCGTACTCGGATTAGAATCTGTGTTATTTAAATCGTTAAACTTCTTTAATAGTTTTTCTTTCTCCATTTTCAATAAGTTCCTCTCAGCGTTGAATCCGTCAGCCTGCTCTTTAGGCTGGAAAACTGGTGTTTTGAAAGCTTCGTGCTGATGTTCCGCCTTATCATATTTAACTCCAAACTTAATAGGTGTCTCTCGTGACGTTACTCCAGAAATAACACCTAACTCCGGTGTAGTGGTGTTCAGTCTTGTCGGGTTAATCCGTCTTCTAGTGCCTTGTTTATTATTAGGTTTGTTTGTTCCGATATCAGGAAAAGAATTTTTATCTTCAATATTGATAGTGTTTAAATCATCTTTATTCAATCTCTGCCCGTACGCTTCACTCGTATTATGTTTCGAAACCAGCTTATCTTCCATCGACAGACTGATGTACTTTGAATGTTTTTTCTTTTTACCTCCAGTTTTATCGTTATGATTGTTCTTGGGAACGATAAAGTCTCCGATACAGACATTTGTCTTGGTAGAAGAGGGCCTCTCGGATACCGGCTGCAATGGATTGAATCCGCTCTGTGGCTGTCGACCACTCTGTGGACTAGACGTACGGAACCCCTCTCGGGAGACATAGTGAGAACGGTTTAGACTGGAATCGTGAAAAGAGCCATCCGAACTGGTATAATAACTTCTCGAGTGATCTCCTTTCCCTCTGAAAGATTGCTGGCCTTGCGGAGTACTCTGGGGGGTCTGCGTATGATTGTAGACTCTAGGATGATGGTGCACGTTATGAGATCCTGGTACTTGCTGACTTCGCTGACTTGCATTCTGTTGACTATGGTGAAGCTGTTGAGCTGAAATGCTTTGGTTTGATCTTATCGGAGTTTGAAAGTTTTGCCGTTGACTAGTATTATTAGGTGTACTGAGTCTACTAGAAAAACTATTAGAAGTTGTATTATTGGCTGCTTCGACTGGACTAAGGATGCATTCTCTTTCAAAAAACGTAGCTCTTCCTCTAGGTGTCGAGTAATTGACTTGTGGAGAACTAATACTTCCAGCGATAGATGGGTTGCTTAGATCCGTGGAAGATCCGCTATCATTTCTACTGATCGAGCGTTCAATATGATCAATCTCTCCTATCGAAAAGTTGGGGTTTACGGCTGAAGATTTATTTTGGTTTTCTGGGAAGAGTTCAGTGTTGATTCTCTTGACTGCGGGATCGGCTCTAGGTGTGCCGGTGTTACTGTGATGCTCCTGCGGTGTGACACGCCTGGACTTCCTGGGGGAAGTCCTCACTAGCTGCGGTGGTGCGGCATCCTGCTTCGTAGGTAAAGGGATTACATCCTGGACAGATGGTTTCTCCTGGAGCAGCTTGCTCGGAGTGGAACTTTCGCCAGATTGGATGGAGTAACGCAATAAACTGCAAAATAAGTCAAAGTTAAATATTTGAATACAATTTAATTTATGAATTCAACTAATTATATAAATATTATCGGAGTCGGTTCCAGATTGACAAAGTTGTGGCCTCGGAAGTCGACAATGCATTCTGTTCTATGAGAAGGTTCTCTTTTAGCCAAATTCCAAATTCCCTACGCAAAGCTTGTAATGTGGCAAGTAGCCTCATATTATTGAAACTATACACTTTTTAATGCAATTCTTCGTCGGTGCAACTCCAGGAAGCAAAATCTTTCCAACATCTCTAAATAATGCTGACTAATAATGCACTCAGTCAATACTGCACACCATACGTGTATAGTGGCCCGCTCTGGATATCATTTTTGGGAATTTTCCATTGTCGAAATACGACAGTTTTGCTTGTTAACATTGCAGTCAAGGCCGAAATATGCCTAGTTTGACATAAACGAGAGATTAATAAAGTTTAGATCATCCTGTCCAAATGGCAACAATTCTAGGTGAATTGGGAGGTCTCTGGGATTAATAAAGTTTAGATCCTCCCCCGCAAATGGCAACAATACCAGATGAATCAGGAGGTCCCCGGGATTAATAAAGTTTAGATCCTCCCCCGCAAATGGCAACAATACCAGATGAATCGGGAGGTCCCCAGGATTAAAGTTAAGTTTATATCACTCTCCGTAAATGGCAACAATTCTAGATGAATCGGGAGGTCCCCGGGATTAATAAAGTTTAGATCCTCCCCCGCAAATGGCAACAATACCAGATGAATCGGGAGGTCCCCAGGATTAAAGTTAAGTTTATATCACTCTCCGTAAATGGCAACAATTCTAGATGAATCGGGAGGTCCCCGGGATTAATAAAGTTTAGATCCTCCCCCGCAAATGGCAACAATACCAGATGAATCGGGAGGTCCCCAGGATTAAAGTTAAGTTTATATCACTCTCCGTAAATGGCAACAATTCTAGATGAATCGGGAGGTCCCCGGGATTAATAAAGTTTAGATCCTCCCCCGCAAATGGCAACAATGCCAGATGAATTGGGAGGTCCCCTGGATTTAGGCTGTGTGCCTGGGTTGAATTTTGTAAGGGAATAAATTCAAATCCTTTGTGTAATATATACGGGACACACTAATCTAATGTCAATTGTCTGCTTGAAATTGTCAGATCATTTTGAATGGCAGCGGCCACTGCTATTATTATTATTATTTGTTGTCCGAGTTGTCCAGTATCGTTCATAGTTGTCCAGTATCGTTCATAGTTGTCCAGTATAGTTCGGATATTTCCTGTCTCGTTAAACCACTCCACAATCCGTATCATGGTCCATCTGCACGGAACATCCCATCTTACATCCTCAATGAGTGTTCTACTAAAATCGCGGACTTTAATTCAAAATACAGTTGAACTACCCAAATTCCTTCTGGGCTGAATAATTCTCTATTATTAAAAATTTTATTTATTAAAATTATTCTGAAAACAGAAATGTAAAAAACATATAGACCATAAGATGCACTTTTTTTTATACTAAAAAAAATCTAATAAAAATTGGAGGGTGTCTTATAGTTTGGAGGGTGTCTTATAGTTAGAAGGTAGGTGATAAGTGGTAATAGATTCGTGGCAAAAATAATTTTATCTACGAAAAGAGTAGACCTATGCATGTATTTCATTTTTATACCTACGTATAAGTGGCACGTTGGATGGTATGGAATATAAGTTAGTTTTTAAAGAGGGTGACAACAGGAATGAGATGAATGCTGCTGGTACAAGTTATGGTCATAATAATTGAAAATGAAGACTTTAGAAATGTTGTGTTTTTGTATAATAAAATATTATTCTCATGGTTCGGTGCGTCTCATGGTCCGGTGCGTCTTGTCATCAGAAAAATCAGGTATTTAAATTTATTATCGTAGCGAGATTCATACCCCACCCTGCATTTGATTTTGGATTGAAATTTTGAAAGGAGTTGTTATTTTGATGTGTAAAATGATGTTATGTCAATATTTGATTTAAGATCTATCTATCGGAGTAGCGTGGGGGGCTCGGCTCACCAGTGTGGCTCCGTGTGGCTGCGCAGGCAGGAGGTGAAGTGGAGCACGAAGTCAGCTCGGGAACAGGGAGCTTCCCATTCCTGAAACAGTTACAGCGCTCCACATTAGCAATTGTTACACGCACATACACGCCATCGCACCGTGCCCCTGACCTGACGGGGTAAACAAAGAGGACAAACCTCCACAGACTCTATCATGTTCTTTCCATAGAATTTTACCATTTTCGGATTTATTATTATTAATTCCGCATTCTCTATTCTGTCATACACTTAAGACGGGAACAATACACAAGAAGGGCTGACAGTGACAGTGATCAGTGAGTAAGGCTGATGAACAATACACAAGAAGGGCTGACAGTGACAGTGATCAGTGAGTAAGGCTGATGAACAGTGAACTGGAGACTACTAGTATTGATTGTGTTCAATGAGGAGAAGGTTTAGTATTTCTCAGATAGACATTGTTAGGACCAAAAAATATCACTAACTTTATTTCAAACATGCTGTTTATATATTATAATGAAAGGTTATAGTTTAGCGCATTCTTTGACCAAATTTTTTTAACATAATTTTGTAGATGGAACACGATAAGTTGGTTTTAACATCATTTTGTAGATGGAACACAATAAGTTAATTTTTTTTTAAATTTTGATAAAAAAAATGTAAAATGAGTAGTACAATGGTACTACAGTAAGCTATTGTGTGTCAAATGCAGTTTAAAACAATTCGTAATGGCGAAACGACATTCAAAGATAGTGTCCGTTCTGGAAGGTCGATTTTTACTGATGATGATCAAATCGAGGCTTTGATCGCAAACAACCAGCGCAGCATTTTACGACACGAGAGATTGGCGAAACACTGAAAATATCAAAAACCACTATCTACGAGCATTTGCAGCAATTTTAAATTGAATTTCACTTAAAAATAGGAAATAACTTTTCGGACAACCCAATAATTATAGGAACACAACACATATTAGTGTATACCAATACTTTGTACGAGGGTGAAACTAATCTCGGATTACACGCGCAGCGGGCTCGGCTTATCAGGGCCGAGCGTAGCTAAGGCAATCAATCAATTATAGAAAATTAACAATGTTCGAATATTGTGCAAAATTAAAGTTATAAAAATATACATTTATATTTGTAACAAATTAAAAAATTACAAAATTAATAAAAACTTTCAAAAAGAGTTAATGTTTTTAGTTAAAATGTACGATAAAAGTCCGTTAATTCAAATAATGATAATTTGCAATTTGCAATTCACATCATCACCATTTCCCAGATCCCTAAATCCACTTTTTGTAGGAAATTCAACTGTTAAATAAACAATTTTCACCCTTTCAACCTTTAATAAACAATTTTCAGGATAACTCTGAATATCTTGACTAATAATACTATGAGTATTTTGACTAATGAGTATTTTGACTAATGAGTATCTTGACTAATGAGTATCTTGACTAATGAGTATCTTGACTAATGAGTATCTTGACTAATGAGTATCTTGACTAATGAGTATCTTGACTAATGAGTATCTTGACTAATGAGTATCTTTACTATGAGTATCTTGACTAATGAGTATCTTGACTATGAGTATCTTGACTATAAGTATCTTGACTAATAATAAATAATGTCACATATGAATTGCACCAAAATATTTACGTGCACCTGTATGTGTATGTGAGATTTTTTTATTTCAAAAAGTTAATTTGGTAACAAAACAACCCAGAACTGAAATTGCACATAAACACACTATTATTGCGCATAAACACACTAGAGATCGCTCACTATTATTGCGCATAAACACACTAGAGATCGCTCACTATTATTGAGCATAAACACACTAGAGATCGCTCACTATTATTGAGCATAAACACACTAGATATCGCTCACTATTATTGCGCATAAGCACACAAGAGAACGCACTATTATTGCGCATAAACACACTAGAGATCGCTTGCTATTATTGCGCATAAACACACTAGAGATCGTTCACTAATATTGATAATCAATATCAATAAAATAGGTAAATTACAAATAATCCGTATAATAACAAGAAGGAGGAGCCTGGCACGAGTACACCAGCTAGACACCTACTAGGCTCCGCAGTGTGTATTTATTTATTTATTTAACACTTTTATTGCAAATACAATCTGGCGGGCTTATTGCCAGGCGGCAACCTCTTCCAACGTGTATGTTCCTCTTTCTACTCGAAACACTTACCATGTTCAACTAAATAGGATGACAACACTCGATAGGGTGGGTGACAACATGTACGAACGGTCGATAGTCGTACAATTCTTGTGATGATGCATGACTGCGAGTGTATCTATACAGTCGAGTGCATCTTCTCATTGCCCACTCCGGCTCCTAAATATTTGTTTTGTAAATCTTTCTTCCTTCTTTATCTTTATGCTGGACCATCCTTCTTCATTTTACTCGACACGTCAACCCAACCCAACCATTCATTATGTTCACATTCCCACTCATCCCTGATTACTTCATTCCGTATTCTGTCATACATTGTCACTGAACAGAATAAACCGCCTCAAAGGGAATTAGCATAAACGGAGGATTCGAAGTATTTCATATCAAAAATAAATCTATATTTATCGGTGACGAAACAGATAAGAGCTATGTGTCACCATTACAGTGTCGAAACAGATAAGAGCTATGTGGAATCATAAATAATGTTTCAATAAACGATGAAGATCAATCCTCTCCGCTTTCACAATAAGGGACGCGGCATGATGATATGCGTGTATATACAAAAGCGCGGTAAAATGTAGTTGAAAAACACAACAAAGCCAATATCGGTCTGCACTCGCCTGTGTCGCGTCTCGCTGCAGCCACCTGACCAGGCTCCGCGCGCTGACTTCTCCGGAGAGGAGCTGCTTCAGCAGTAACTCCGACATGGCGGTCACTATTATCTGCTCAGGCACATCTTTGCAATCGTTATATTTATTATTATCGTTCGCGAACTTTGCTTACAAGTCATCTGCCAATTTTTGACAACTGACGTTACTATGTAGAATCATAGACTTCAAAATGAGTTCATAGACAATATGTAACGGCTCGGTATTTACTTATCGCAATGTGAAGAAAAATGTCTTAGAGTTCAAGTCCAATTTAATCGGTGATCTCGTTAGATATATTATATTCATATGAATGACATCGGCACTATGTATTATCTCTGATCGAATACGATTAATTGATTATAAGATTTTAATATTGTTGTTGCCCTGTCCAACTGACCAGACTCCATACTAGAAATTCTTTGTGTGAGTAGCCAGGAGAAGGAAAATCTCGAACATGTATTTTTTTCGTGTTCTATAAATACTTCCCCTTTGACCTTTAAGAGACAAACAAAAACATTCCCCACAAATCTTCCCTACCTTTTGAGCCTCAATGAAACGTCCATACTTAATACCATCATTCATTTTATTAAACAAAATAAGATTAACACGTCGATTTAAACTGAAATCATTCCCTCGCTTACTACACATTTATTTCTCATCTTATTATAGATATTCATTTAGTTATAAACTTTGTAGTTTAGTTTTAACTATAATGGGAAATAGTTTTTCTACATAGTATCTCACTAGATAACAGTAGTCCCGGGCCGAATTAATTAAATGTATGTACTCAAAATATCAACTACGGATGAGTAACCGGTGCGCCGATATCGCCTATATATAATTCACGGTCATTATTCAAGAAGATGTCCCATTTGAATAGAACTAACGAGATCCTATGGAGTGGACATCACTCGACACTGGCGTATACTCCTTTCAATTATATATAGGAGTTCACGGCCATTATTCAAGAAATATTAGAAGAAAATGTGGTCTTTGATTAACGTATTCGAGTTGCGTCCATAGTTGGTATTTTTTTATATAAAACATTCGTAGAGCTCAATTTATATGGTAATATTTCGAATAGAATTTCTTGTTTCATTATCCTGGAAATGAAAAGTTGACGGGTTAACTAAATGTTTGTATTGACTGAATAATCTTCAGTCTGGAACACTGAAACACTCCCAGTCTCGTTGGAACATATTTTTAAACTGGTCTTTAAATATTCCAGCCTGTATCAGGATATAATTTTTTTGCTATTTAAGATAACGCAATCAAAATCTAGAACAATGTTTTTTATACAATAAATTTTATATGATTATAATTCGACACCATAAACGGGCGGTAGATAGGATACGTAACAACACAACTCGGAAAGACCTCAATCAACCTCGAAATACGAGTAGATTCGATTCTAATATTTCTTTTACTTAATTTATTTCCACATGAGTTTGAGCTATATCCCTTCAAGTGCAAATGCTTAATTACTAATATTCATTATTTCGTGTAAAACGTGAAAATAATTATTAATGTAAATGGTTATTATAGTTCTGAAATTCTAGGATGAGTCCTGTGACAGCTTACAAATTTGCCCCAATACAACCTTATGTAATGTATTTACCTAAATAACTTGCTATTTATTAGAATTGAGGCTTATATTAACACATTGTTGTCGGGCGGTTTTTTCATCAATCTATGCCGTTAACCCTTGCCGATCTGTGCGCGGACAAGATTGGCCATGACTCATATTTTATTTAATTTCTCGAAATATACTGCTTGCAGGGTCTTCATACTTTATGTATTCCTCATCGAAACCTCTATGATTTGAATGATGTCATTAGGAAACAAAACATTCATAGTTAATTCAACAGAAATTAATGATTTTAAATCGCGAATTGACGAAATGTCAAACACCTGCGTATGACTCATTCTTTTTTGACAGTTCATATAGCCCCGTTCCAGGGGTCGTCACCAGTTTTATAATCCTATTATTTTTTATCTTTCATCTGCGGCATACGGACATCGGGGCAAACGGTACACCCCCTTAACGTTTTACTCATGTCAAACCTAGTTATACATGTTGGCCACCATTGTGAGTATTTTTCTCAACGTCAGTAGTGTTGCGCTCCGCATAAAAACAGTAATCTGGTAATATCTCAATAATTTTTGAGATATTTATTATTCTTTGTGCCTGCCGTCTACACTGGTAAGGACCAATACACAACAACTATATTTTCGTTATAATGACATGAATATTTCTGTTTCACTGCAAGTTTTCTTTTTGAGGTTATGTTTCTATCGTGTTTAGCTAATGTCAGTGCAGTGTATTAGGGAAGGCAAAATACAACCCCGCGATGTTGCATTTTTTGCTCCATTGAAATTCAATACAACGAAAGTTGTACATTTACGTCGTTATCCAACAAGTGGAATAACCAAAAATACATTTGGATCTCTACTTCAAGAAGCATGGAATCAGGCGTTGGTAATGCTGTCAACGGCTTCAAAAACTTCAAGAAGAGGGCATAAAGGGACTGAGTCCAGAATCTTGACCACCAGCAAATTTATTTCTTAAATTTATTTCTTAAATAAATGCTCAGAAGCTACAAATATTTTTTTCTTTATTATTTCAGTTTCAAAAAAATAATAATTGAGATGGCGGAAATATCGATAGCGATGATAATATGTTAATTATTGTCTTAATTCGAATTATATTTTTATTGCCAAAAAATACACGCTACATTTTATTGTACAATTTTATGATTTTTTTTAAAAGGTTGGAGACCTCTTTTCAGTCATGCGCATTCTGAACGTTGCGCAGACCGAACGACGCAGTGGGAAAATGACATTCGTATGGAAATGTCACCTCTCTGTTTCAACTCTTATTTTATAATTTCTTACACTTATTTTATATTATTCGACATTTTATTACATAGTAAAATGATGTTTATAGCTAATTACAAAAAAAAAACTAATAGATTTTGCATAATTTTAATTAAAAACATCCATGTTTAGTGTACCCTCAGTGTCCAACACCGTTACTGGCGTAATTTTTTAGCACAGTAAGGGAAGTGTTAAGCGGGCAATTAATTTAGATTCGCGCGTGAAATTACGTTTCACGTCAAATTACTATAACTTGAGAACTATTGATCATATTTAAATAAATTTTTCAGCATTTTGTCAATAATGAAATCGTTTTTAATGATCTATTTATAAACTTATATATATTTGGGTAAACAATTATGATATTTAAGGTTAAATTACATTTTTACCTTACTGTCCATTTAGTCATTCTGTACATGTTCAACATAATATATATTTTGTAAAATATAAAAAAATAAACACCAATATTGTTTTAAAGTATGATATCGTTGAAAGCAGTTCCCTTTGTGTAATGGCACATCACAGAATTTACACATATATCGGATTTCGCTACGCGCTTTGTGGACCGCGCGCACACACAACATCTCCTTCGTAGATTCTTGTTTTTACCAGTGCTTTCAATCTTTTCCAATGTATGTTTTCTCATATCCATTGAAAGTCTTCCCGGAGAATCTGATTTTGAAGATTTTTTTCGGACACTAGATGTCGATGGTGTCGGTTCAGAGTCTTGAATATTATCCGACGAAATCTGATCAGCCACCCAGTGTTCTGCAATGTCCTTTAAAAATTGTTTATACTTTATTTTATTTTCTCTTGTAACAGAGTTATACACAACAAAGGAGTTGAACAATGCACAATTTATTAAATACATCGCCAGTCTTTTTGTCCATTTAGTAGTTTTTCGTAAGATAGAATAATAAGAAATATATAGTATTGGTCTGCTGGCAAGAAATGGTGTTTCCGTGGATGTATCATCTGAACTCCATCATCAGTATTCATATCTTCTGTCCTTACGGACTTCTCCCATAAGAAAGATAAGTCACAAAAAGTTCTTCATTTCTTGTACTGTAATGTCTTTCCGTTTGAGAGTTTTCTTATATATTTAAAATTTGTGCTTATTTTGATAATAATATCTGTTAGATTCTTGTACAAGGAATGTAAAAAAATCATCTCCTACGAATAAATTTACCGCTTCCGTTACACTATTCAAAACACTACCGGTAGTTAAACCTGGTCGACCTAAAAACTCTTCCAGGACTGGTGGATTGTCTGCTGATGACCATTCTTCTTCACCTTCGTCCGAGTCTGAATCCTAATCGCTTGAAATTGTTCATCGGAAAAATGTCCGAGGACGCGCAGTGCGGTCACTTCATTATTACTTGTTTCCAATTCGCCATCTGTATTTTTCTCAACACGAGAATAATCTGACAAATTATCAGCACACAATTCCCCATCGCTCTCATTACTATCGTAATCCATTTTTATGAAAAAAATATTCATTTATTATAAAAATACGGAACAAATAACTTTACAAACAACAGCGATCGATATCCACTATACTATATGATAAAATGATAGGTATTTTGTAATATTTTTTTAATAAAAATAATCAGCAATAGCTGAATGTAGGCAGAAACGAAAATGGAGAACGTCTTGAACTAAACAATACCGCCTCAATACTGAAGAATTATAAAGATAAAAAGATAATGTTTATCTTACAACTATTGTAATTGGAGTGCATGTCATATGCGGACAGTCTGCCACCTGACCCTAATTATACTAAGCAGGCTGTCACCCGACCCTCATTATACTAAGCAGGCTGCCACCCGACCCTCATTATACTAATCGCTTCACTTCACAAGTAACTGCAAACCCAATTTGAGATCTGTACAACGTTTTTTGGCGTCTCCCGCGCTCTACCAACAGTAAGCAAATACAACGCTTTTAAGCGTCTCCCGCTCTCTACCAACAGTATGTAAAAGACGCTTTTAAGCGTTTTCCGCATACAATGTGTCAAACTTAATAAAACAATTAAAATTACTGAACATCGTTACAAGGTTGCATTGGGGCAAATTTGTGAGCTGTCACAGGATTCATCCTAGAATTTCCGAACTTTAACGAGCATAATGCCGAAGAACAGTCTGAGTCTGTTAAAATGCTAACAACCTCCTCGGTCTAGTTGTTAAGATGGCGGACTTCCAGCTCGAAGGTTGTGGGTTCAATTCTTATTTAAAGTCTTATTTTTCACTAGAGGCCTTTTGAACATCAGTTTCTGATCAGTCGGAAGACATTGTCACATGGCAATAAGCCCGCCAGGTTGTATTGTGTACAATGAAAATGTTATACAATACAAATAGTCTTTATAAACCGCTTATTTCAGTAAAATGTAACTAATTTTTAATCAGTTTACTTTTAAGTAGAGCTAATTTTCTTGAAAAGTAAATAGCAAAATCAAATTTTGTGCACCCCCTGGCATGGAGGGAGGAATGGTTCCTATTCTTGGAGATTGGGAATGAAATTATTTCTAGTAATGCTACAAAAATATTTATAAAACCTACTATTTTATTTTGGAGAAAGGTTTTTGATGAAAATACTCGTACCTATTTCATTAGTAAAAAACAAATATAAATGAATGACTAAATTGACGAGCCCCAATATATTGATCGATAAGAAAAGATGAATGTCCAAAAGTAATGAAAGGCCAGTAAATGGTATACATGTGTGTACATGTGGTGTATCCATGTATCGCAGAATAAGAAATGTTATTCAATTATATAAGCGAGCTGAATAATAAGGGTAAAAAGAGGATATTCAGACAGAAGTGTCCAATGGATGACTAAACAAATTTATAGCAAATGCAAGCGCGAGTGAGGAACTCTTCATTTTCGGGAACAGTTGTAGGGGGCCGTGTGTGATGAATACAATGGTGCAAAATCCAGAAGTTGTTTGCTCACAATTCCGATCGTTTTCTTTGGATTGTCTCGTCTCGCGCAAACCCCGAGATAAAACTACGGCGTAGATGTACAGCCCCCGGCAGTAAGAATCCTTAGTGGACTATGCTGTTGTAATTGAAGATTGTGCTGTTGTAAAGAGAACCTTGACATTTGGCTCTTCAGGAAGTTTCCATCGGGACGATTGGGCCTTTATTTCCATGTCATAGCCATATGGTACACCCATGTTTCACCACGCGTTATGATGGATGCATTGGGAGTAATTCTGTATCATCAACTTCAGCCAATATTTGCTCAGCGATGCTGCTGTTGTTGAAAATTCAACAAATTTGGCTGCCACTTATTTTGTTCCCAAAACATTGTATATAAGCTTAAACCATTTAAGATACAATCGGTGGTTGATGTCCTAGGACGCCCATCCCTTTTGTCATCTTCATGAGCCTCTCGAGAACATTTGTACCTTTCATGAACCCTCAGTTTTGACAAATTCTTTGTCCAGTAATTTTTAAAATAAGAAGATTGCGAACATGCCAAGACGGGTTGCGTTGTAAATACTTGCCTGTCAAACACCTATCATAATATCAATAGAATTAGACAACAATGTCTAAATCTATTGATAATATGGCTATAGTGGTTTTTTGTGAGAAATACGAGTATCTGTACTTTCCTATATTTAAAAAATAAAACTAGATTGAAAAAACAACGCAGTTTTCAAATTGGAAATGATCAGAGAGAAATAAAAATGTCACAGTTTTTTCATTGTTTTATTGTGAAAAATTAAATTTAAAAAATACAATTCCTTACAGACAATATTTTTCTAGTTTACGTAAATACATATCCCGCCCTCGGCACGTCCCGGGCCCCTCGATCATTTATCCTACGGTCGGAACACTAGCGCAGCGCAATTCATCCTTTATGGCTATATACATAGCGTATACACACAACCATTACGAAAGTTGCACGAGAATAAATATTATAATAAAGTCGTAATTGTTTTCTTTTATGTGCGGATGAAATTATATAAAGACGGTCCCGCCACATCCCTATCGGGGTAGGCAGAGAGGACAGAGCGCCATACTTTCCTGTCTCGACACAAATCCTTCGCCTTTTCCACATCCATCTTCTACGATTGACTTTCTACATTTCCTTTATTCAGAATATCATACACTCGATCCTAAAATTATACGAATTTATATAAAAGGTAACCGACCGTATTTCAATTCTAAGATGCACTTTTTCCCTGTATAAATGTCTAAAACCGGGGATACGGTTTATTTTCAAATTTCCCCACGTTTTGTATACGGCAACACAAACGTCAGAAATATGAGTCTAGTCCTAGTTGCTGGTTGCCGTCTCACAACCTACCGCACCGCTGACACATAGCAAACGCCTGCATATCTCATATTATGAGATAATTTAGATATGGTGACAGCTCATACGGAAGTGATGAATACAATTAGTGTTAGTCAGTGAATTGAATTCTATTTTGATAAAAATATTTACTAGATATATTTTAGCAAATATGTTTTGAGACTTTTGCGGTTCTTCGTATTAGTTATATAAGGTCTTTCGGAGTGTTGTACCGCCCTTGGTTTGACTTACAATGCCGCAGATTGGAGTCATCAAGGTTGAGACTTGGCTATACGCCAAGTATTCGGTATTCGGCACGTATCCACATATGGCGAAGATGAAATCTGCACCATAAGTCAAATCGCATGGTACAACAGTCTGAAAGACCTTATCTGTCGATGTTACTGAAATGAAGGTTCGTCTTATAATTCAAGAAATATGGCAATTGAAGTCATATAGTAACGCTGTAACAACTCCTTATGAATAGCATAATAGCAGTTGCACCGCTACTTTGGAGTTACGTTGGAATGAGCCACTTGTTGTGACTAACAACACTGCTCAACCCTTCTACTCTAGCCCTGATTCTTCAGTGTATCAGGGCTGAACTAAAGGTCCATGCACAATTTTACTTCATATTTATCGCAACTGCCTTCGAAATAAATAAAGTACGCGCATCAAACATACTTTTCACATTGTTTATTTTATTCTTAAAACAGATTCAATTGTTTCAAATTTAGTTTTATGGTTTTTATAATTTGTTATTCCGTACAAAATAAAGAGTGGAAAAGGCCATCATTGTGTATTGGTCATCTGTCATTTTTGTTCCTGTAAGTTTATATTTTTTTCCGTACACTTTGCAAAATCGCCCTTTAAAAAAAGTAGCCTGCATGTACATGTACAAAAAGGTTGTCGAGCCCCGATATATATACCTATTGAAAAAGATTTGGGGGTGAAAGGGTTAAAAAATAATGAAAAAAAAAAAAGTTTATTTTATGAAAATATTTGTCTATTTGGCATATTCCATTGTGAACCCTAGCCCTAACCCTTCCAAGTGCGAAAGCTACTTTGGCCGAACAAGCGCCACTGTCACAGCTATAATAGTTTCCAATCTAAAGTAACGTAAACCGTGCTACTCGAGTATTCTATGTATCAATACGGACGCTACCCTCGACACTTGCACTGGGTAAAACTCTTACTTTTATTGGGGACAAAATGAGTCCCCATCGAGGGTGATCTATACAAGAAGATCCAAATCTTGTTTACTTTTTAAATGGCGCAACCGACGCCCAGATGTTTAGAGCTCTCCGTTCCGTCCGTCCGTAACAGTCTAGCCTGTGTGTTCCCGCAGGATAAATGGAGCCAAGGATATCGCCCTTATCGGGTCCGGGCAAGCGCCTCGGGAGCACTTTCACAAAAAGTGTCCCCCGCACAAGGGCAAGGGGGTGGCAGGACAGGGGAGGGGGGGGGGAATTTATTAATATTATTATTTCATATAATAATCCATATTATAAACTATTTACATCCCTTTCTGGAACCTTTTCTCTATTCAATTTGTACACCGCACCGCGCTCCTCCGTTTCTTTACAGTGCCGGGTTACGATCGGATTACAATTACAGCAAATAGGAGACAATTTGCAGAAAACATTCTTTTGGTTTCTTTAAAATATTAAAAAGTGAACACTCTTCCCGATGGAACAGAAAAACAGAAAAGGATTCCAAACCAACATAGTTAGTTTGTCTACGAGACTTGCCAGCACGGATGATGATGGGACATGCGATGGAAGTTACGAGTCTATCGCCTTCCAATATTGTATCCCGACTGCATTCATTAAAATATCCTCATCACCGATCCAATGCGGCGAAGGGTATCCGTACCGATGAAGTTCTATTTGCCTGTCAATATTTTAAAGCGATACTAAATAAAAATGATGAAAATGGTTACCGTGTTAACACGCAGCACTGTAAAGAAATGAACATTTCCGCATTACACATCTCCCAAACACTTCCATTCATAAAAATAAAAATAATCCGTACAATGTTATCCGATGGTTTACTCAAATAAATTTATCAGCGTTGTTTTTTATTAGATTAGCAGAAGTCCAGACACAAACACGGCCACTCGCCACTATTCCATTAAGAGTTCACACGAATGGCGCGACACACGGGTTTGGTTCACAATAATTGTCCACACTGCACACCACTGACACATTACACTATACACGTGATTCGCTCAGCCGTGGAATTTATAGGGAATTTTCGAGCAAATAATTTTTCATACGTAACAAATATAAAATGGTACAAGTACGAGCTTGTTTCAAATATCCAGCTTATATTGTTTCTATTAAATATATCATTTTTAACATTGCATGAAACCAAAAAGTTGCGATGCCATAATACCCTTCAAGTCACTCGTTCCGCATCAAACAGTACGGTGCTTGTTGTAAGAATGTTCTGCTTGTGATATTTCTAGGAATTAGATTTACTTTCTAGTGTAGGTAGGCCACAATATTTTAAAGATTTCTGTTTTTGTTTTAAAAAAATATTGAAAGCGATAGTTGATATTCTGTTGTGTTCTAAGTCTCCAAATTAAATTCAGGGTTGTCACTGATGTCAAATTGGATGTCCTCTAGGAGTTGTTACGTCACAAGCAGAAGCGAGCGCAAATGAGTGTTTTGACGGGCATTATTAATTTGATTGACACACTGACTGCTAAATTATTACTATTACAATAGAGCGCCGATTATCCGTGCGTTAGAATAACTGTGATCCTCTGTGGTATAAATTCTTTTAAGTAATCCCGAAAAATATTTTTTTTCAAATTTTCAACGAACGTCCAGGTTTTGATAACTACAAAGCGAGAACCTAAACTGATATTAAATCTATGGTTTACATTATGCCAATTGACTAACGTTAGTGAGTTGCCGGTGTTTCCCCGTGTTCACGCAGACACGAAAGCGTGTGGATCCGATCCGGGGCTTCACAATGTAATTGCAGCAATATGATATCGGCGTTTAGCGGTTATATGTCACGCATTAAAAAAGCTTGTACGTGTACTCATCTTATAAAGCAAAATTTATCTACCATTTCAATTTTTTGAATGTTTAATTCAATAAAAACTATTTGGAATAACCCTGTTTTTCAATTATCCGGATTCGAATGTCCCCCAATTGCCGCAGATAATTGGCGCTCTACTGTATTTGATTTTATTTTTTTCTATAAAATAAACGACTGATCTCTTAATGGTAGAACAATAGTAGAATTAGAACATTGTTTCTCGACCTTTTTAGCCTTGCGACTCCCCAAAAGATAATAAAATTAAGATTTCGCAACCTGTCGACAAATAACTTGGACTTTGTAAATGTGTTATTATAGAAACACAGGTTGAGAAAGGAACTCGAGGATAGGAAGGGACACGTAGAAAAATTAGGATGAAATGATATTATAAGAAGACTGTTCTGACCACAAATAAATATAATATGCGTCCCATCATCAGAATTTAGCTAGTACAGTATGTTTTTGCCAAATATTATGATATTGGAGACGGTATGAATGATATGTTTCGAGGAAAGGAAAGTCGTTTCGAGTATAGGGCCGTTTACATAAATAAAAAGAGGTTAATCAACTCCACAGTTGCAGCAAATCCGTGCCTTCCTTTTAAGTTAAATTAATGTCTATTTAGATTGTTGATGTATCGGAAAGCGTGTACAAATATACATATACAGTAATTCCTCCGTAAGGTATGCTGCTAGCTAGCTAGCCCCTAACCTAACATTTGTGGATGGTGTAGGGACAGGGGCACAGACCCGGGCAAATATTTTGACCTGTCGAGAAGGGCTGCATTGAGAATTGAAATGTTAGAATGGGCCGCCAAATAAAATCATTTTTTAATCCACATTATTTATAAACAAAAAATAAAAAAGTGTGAACGCGGAGGTACGAGTGATCGTGTATCGGTGAGTGAGGCTTATATACGTGGCAATGTCGAGATGGCTGTGCATCACACACTTCTACACGAGTTGCACTCTTATAATGTGACTAGACTAAAAAATAAAAAAATTAGTGAACATAAATAAATATTAGATATAGCTCGCGGGCCACCATTTAACACGGGATGGTGGCCCGGTGACCTGATGACCGGTGGCCTGATGTAGGACCATATTATATAAATAGAATGATTTAATACTCATATGTGAAAACCATTATACACAATTAACTTTAAGTGACAGGCATGTTGAGCTTTAAACAAACTATACTTAATATATGTATCGCTTACCGAGCTAATATTTTCCAATCGGTGAGCCGAGCCGAGCCGGCCACCCTGACATATTGGAAATACTCGTATCACAGAGCGGCCGGCCCTCATAAAACTTGAATACCGCAATACCGTCTTCCCGCTACGAGGGCTGGTCATTCAACATCTGGCTGGCGGCTTCCAACATGTCAGGACCATCCTGCCAGCCTCCTATTAAGCTATGTTAGTTTGACTGTACAAACACACTTACTATGGTAACCAATGTAAGGTAGGTACAGTTTGACAATGTTTTCCTAAAGGGAAACAGATCTGTCATTTTAATTGAAATGTATACTTTTTTCATATTTTAGTGTTAAATCATTCTGTTTAAATGAATGGGATAGTTTTATTTATTATTTGCACGATGGATGATACCCTACCCCACCCTACCCTACCCGTACCCTTCAACACGTGATGGACAAACTGATGACTCGGACATATTGAAGAGACAATACGCCCCTCCCCGGTGGAAGTCAAGGTTGTCCGGTTGTGGAGTGGACAACAGTCAATTAAGATAAGTCTTTATTCTTTTAACATACTTTTGTACGGATGAAATAAATTGTCAAAATACAACGAAATTGCTACACAGATGTCTGATTGCTGTGATGATATACACACGCGGTCGGATACACCAACAATATAAACAGAAAACATTTCGTCGTTGTTAAGGAAAAGTCATTAATTACCATTTTTGCTCAAAATGACATTTTTCATTATTTGAATCGAAAACACAAATTTTTATCATTCTTAAAGTAAAAAACGGCATTATTTAAGCCAATAGCGAAGTGAGGCCACTAAAAAAATCATTAACTGTAAAAATGGATTGGAAAAAGTGATTATATTACTTGATGAGCTCCGTAAAGTCTAAATGCAATTAATTACTTTTTCCTTAACAACGACAATTTGTAAGATGCCGTAAGACAAATGCTTGACAGCTGTTATTTCTTTTACACACTTTTCCATTCAAATATATATATATAAAACATCTTTTTAAAAATATATCACAAGTATTGTCCATTTTTATTTAATTCTCTACACAAATATCTCCAATCTGAAGAACCAGACACGGCGACGCGACGGTCCTCAGCAGTCGTTGCTCTCCAGTGCAGAAGTAGGCCCGGTAGTTATTATTCAATACCCGATTGTTTTCCATCAGTACACAATTATTGATAGTTATTTACATTCAGCGCACAATTACTGACTATTGTTTTCCTTCAGTGCATAATTACTGATGATTGTTTTCCTTCAGTGCACAATTACTGAGAATTGTTTTCCTTCAGTGCACAATGACTAACAATTCATATTCTTAAGTTCAGGAGTATTGATATTATTCAGCGTACGGGTATCGATATATATATATATATTGTTATCTAGAGCGCGACTTCTGACGGTTGTTATTGTGGATTGCACGAATACCGTTGGTCGTTATTCTTCAGTGTGCGAGTGTCGGCAGTCGATATTCCAATGACCGGGCGCACTAGTCGGCGTACACAATGAACTGGCGACTGTCCTCCGGAGACTCTGCGAGCTGCACAAACTGGGCTGTATTCCGGCCCTCAAAGCCAGCCACTCGACCCACGCTGCTGCTCCCTCGTGATCTGCAAATATACAAATATCTATCGATAACCAAATCAATATCAATCAATAACATACAAGTTATTCCACATGATGAATGGATAGTGGCAAGTCATATCATGTCGCTAATATTGTCTTTAATATATTTGTTCCTTAAACTGAAACAAGTGTGAATCTCATATATTTTAATGTTCTTTATAGTATCAAGAGTACATAAACTTTGAATTAGGAGTGAAATGTGGATTTGGAAAAAAGCTGAATAAATAAATGCTACAGAAATGCACGCAATACACGGGGTGACAATGTATGGTAGAATAGGTATGAATGTTCACTTAACACATGTTAGCTGATGTGTTGAGTAAGATGGAGAGCACTCCACTCTGAACAAATTAACAATGTATGGTAGAATAGGTATGAATGTTCACTTAACACATGTTAGCTGATGTGTTGAGTAAGATGGAGAGCACTCCACTCTGAACAAATTAACAATGTATGGTAGAATAGGTATGAATGTTCACTTAACACATGTTAGCTGATGTGTTGAGTAAGATGGAGAGCACTCCACTCTGAACAAATTAACAATGTATGGTAGAATAGGTATGAATGTTCACTTAACACATGTTAGCTGATGTGTTGAGTAAGATGGAGAGCACTCCACTCTGAACAAATTAACAATGTATGGTAGAATAGGTATGAATGTTCACTTAACACATGTTAGCTGATGTGTTGAGTAAGATGGAGAGCACTCCACTCTGAACAAATTAACAATGTATGGTAGAATAGGTATGAATGTTCACTTAACACATGTTAGCTGATGTGTTGAGTAAGATGGAGAGCACTCCACTCTGAACAAATTAACAATGTATGGTAGAATAGGTATGAATGTTCACTTAACACATGTTAGCTGATGTGTTGAGTAAGATGGAGAGCACTCCACTCTGAACAAATTAACAAATGAATGAAGAGACTAATAAATGCGAGTGTGTTGTGTGAGTAGTGAGTAGGTTGTGGTAGAGGAAGATCAAGGAAGGTATGGTCGGATCGAGTGTATATTTTGAAAAAAAAAAATGTAGAAGTTGTACAGGGTGTATGGGAAAGTCTGGCGCCCTCTCCTCACTGTCTACCCCTAGAAGGAGATGAAGTGATAGTACATAAATATCCTTAAACTGTTACTTTTGTTATTCTGATATCTTTCCGAGTTCCAGCAGGTCACAGATGCTACGGAGATGGCCATAGCCATATCGGATAATAGATGGACGGCAGGGGAAGGGGAAGGACACGGTACTCACTTGGCCTTGGCGTGCGTGAGAATGTGAGACTTGAGGTTGGTGCTTTGCGCAAACTTCTTATTGCAGCCGTCAAACGGGCACACGTACGGCCGGTCGCCCGTGTGGATACGCACGTGTGTCCTGTAACAAAAAAAAACACGGAGAATTATATAATCTTAACATACATATCACATTGTTATCAATGAACGTTACTATTCTCCGCCGCTTTATGTATGTGCAGTGCATCAAGTTCAAGTTGTCAATGAACGTTACTATTCTCCGCTGCTTTATGTATGTGCAGTGCATCAAGTTCAAGTTGTAAATGAACATTACTATTCTCCCCTGCTTTATGTATGTGCAGTGTGTCAAGCTCACGTTGTCAATAAACGTTACTATTCTCTGCCTCTTTATGTCTGTGCAGTGCATCAAGTTCAAGTTGTCAATGAACGTTACTATTCTCCGCCGCTTTACGTATGTACAGTGCATCAAGTTTATTGTGAAAATTTTACACGTAATTTCGGGATAAAGTAAGACGAAGATTCAAAAACTAAATCTTTAACATCGAGACTCGGTGACCTGTGACAGGTTATCAGGCTCAAACTTGGCAAACCGAGAGAGAGAGAGAGACACTGAGGGCATACCTGAGGTTGAAGTCCAGCGAAAACCTCTTTCCGCAGCCTTCGAAGGTGCACTGGAAGGGCTTCTCTCCGGTGTGCACCAGCTGGTGCCGCTTCAGCTTGGAGGACTCCACGAAAGCCTTGCCTGCAACATACAACCAACCTCTATTGTCTTCTACAACTTCCATAATGATAAAATACGTCTCATTTCGAATAATATCAAATTCCAGTTTCTCATTATAAATAAAATTAAATATTCGTCACTTAAATAAATTGATGACTAACGTTATCGGTCTTAGCCAATATCCGAAGCAGTCCTGTCAGACAGGACCAGGGCTGGGAGACCTAACTAGAGGTTGGGAGACCTCACTAGCGGCTGGTTCCTGTTCCTGCTGGAGCAGTTTAGTGTAATTGTTAGGAATATTTAACGCTTATCTTTCTAGTAATGTTGAACAGTTCACAACTCTTCCGAGTCTAACAACACGTACCAGGATAGAGATTTCTCCTTAGACTCGAGGAATTATATAATATCCGAGCGTATCCAGCTATAGTACTATATAGCAGTGCTCCGCAACCGGTGTGCCGTGGCACACTGGTGTGCCGTGAGCCGGATACAGGTGTGCCGCGGTCAAATTCAATGTACGAGTATTTGACATTTTACAATTTTTCATTATGTATTTAATACACAATAACTGGTGCCAACTGTTGAAAACTGCGTAGTGTGCTTTGTACACACCATGGCCGCACCAAATTAGTCATAGACAAAGAAAAATGACCCTTATACGCGTGACTGAAGACTCATGCCTAATTTAATACCTATATATTTTAGCTTTTGTTGTGCCGCGGAATTCTAGGAAGAATTTTGGTGTGTCGTGGGTGAGAAAAGGTTGCAGAGCACTGCTATATAGTACAGTGGGATAAAGCCGTGGATAGACACCAAACTCACTCACATCCCTTTCTAGATCGCTACGGACCAATGAGTTCAAGACCATTTCGAGCACCACATTCGCCTTTCAAACAACTAAGATTCACTCATTCTAGAGTTTTACTAGGATTTGTGAATCTAATTTGACCAAAACTATTATAAAATAAATATATATAAGGATAGGAAGGCGGTGGCTGCGGCAATTAGATTAGGTACTTCCTCGCATCTGCGTATGTTAAGAAAAACATATTTGGTAAGAAAATAAACTACAAAGAAACCTTTGCAGATCTCCCGATACGTGATAGTGACACATTCGGCTTTAGGTGGAGTGCAGTGCATATAACCATAAGACGACTTCCCAGGAGTCGCCTTCAAGAGCTTCCCAACACTTTGAGGCAGACAAAATTCTAGTTTTTTATAAAATCACCCCAATAATTGGTTCTATATATTTAAAACAATAAAAAGATGGATGCAATTTAAATATTACGAGAAAAGAAACATGAACCAAAGATAAAGGACAAAGTAATAATAAAATTAAAATAATAAGATCTGAAATGGATCAGATCAAGATCAGGATCAGGAGGTGGACGTATATTCTTAAGGAAATAGAACGGGACAAGTGAGAAGCTGCCAATGTATACTCACCGCACTCGGCGCAGACGTGAACCCTGGGCCCGTGCGTGTGCAGGTGCTTGCGCATGGCACTGTTGTCCCGGAACATCTTGCTGCAGCCCTTGTGCGGGCACGCTGCCACGCCCACACGCCCCGCGGAAACAGAGACACCCACTTTAGTACTTTAGTCTACGCTACACATATATAGTATGCACACATGCACAAGATCCCTCGCTACAGAGTCAGACCGTCAGTCGGTGCACACAACACTACAGCAAGTGAGCAGACCAGATCCCGTGCAGTGGATGGATGACGTCCGCGTATGTATAGCTCATACCTTTACAAATCAGTCTAAAGTTTGGCTATACTAATAAATATGTAAAAGGAAATGTATAAGCATTGAAATAATATAAAGATATCAACCATCAACCCCTTGAATTAACCACGAGATTGTTCCACGCATCATCTGCGATATTTCATTTTGAGTTGCCGAATGATTGTTAATCCCACACCCTTTTTGATTCCATTAACAGCACAGAGACACTACAAATGGCCTCCCACAATGATGAGTAGGTCTACACTACAGCCGAGACCCAGACAAGAGTACGGATCCCTTTATTACAAATGGCCTCCCACAATGGTGAGTAGGTCTACACTACAGCCGAGACCCAGACAAGAGTACGGATCCCTTTATTACAAATGGCCTCCCACAATGGTGAGTAGGTCTACAGTACAGCCGAGACCCAGACAAGAGTACGGATCCCTTTATTACAAATGGCCTCCCACAATGGTGAGTAGGTCTACATTACAGCCGAGACCCAGACAAGAGTACGGATCCCTTTATTACAAATGGCCTCCCACAATGGTGAGTAGGTCTACACTACAGCCGAGACCCAGACAAGAGTACGGATCCCTTTATTACAAATGGCCTCCCACAATGGTGAGTAGGTCTACACTACAGCCGAGACCCAGACAAGAGTACGGATCCCTTTATTACAATACCGGTGATGGACCGTTTCCCAGTATACCTTTACTGAATATGTAACCCGGCCGGCCACCTTTAGCACTTACTATCACCCGTATTGAGATGGTTATAGGACGCTGCTGCGTCCAAAGATGGGGTGTCCCGTTTTTTACGTGACCATACCACGAGACCCCCATTATCTTATTACTTCCTTCATTAGGCAGCAGTTAACTAAAGTATATTTAGAGCCGTATTAAACTAAACCAGTCAATCAGTGTAAACAAGTGCCAGTCATGTCAGTGCCATGTTAGAATCAAATAATCAAGTTTTTTTTACTAGTATTTTTTTAATCATAAAAATTTGTTATTGTTATTAATTTTGCCATTGAATATGTTGTCTCAATGTTGCGGCAATATGTCCACAAAACTTGACTTGACTCGGCCGGGATGTTCCCAGCCATTGAGACCAAATTCTAATTGTTTTTATGATTGTGTAATTCGAAATGATATTTTATTTGTGAAATTTGGTCCCCTGAATTTCGAGTTAACGGACTTTTACTGCGATACTTTTTTGTTCCTTACATACACCTGGCTCTTTCCATTTTAAAATTCAGAGAAGGAAGGAAGAGGGAAAGGAAGAGGTGTCGGCACGGATAAGCAACTGACCTATAGTCCTATCGAAAGAGTCCTGGGGCTGCTTCTTCACACGGACCTTATGTCCCGGCCTCGCAAACTCCGCCAGTTGCTTCGGATCTGATAAGTCCAGACCTGAAAGAATAGTATAATAATAATAATTAGCCTAGTAATAAATCCTAAGTAAGTGTTTCGATAAGAGTTGCGGCGCATACTTGACGCACAAATGGGCCATTAAGGAGTCACTGCGTCGCCACGTTAATGTGATCAGCTGCAGAATACGGAACATACACATTACAATACAATACCTATATATGACATTTTGGTGAGTGTTTCTACAAGAAAATACATGTCAAACTTTATCAGGATTGTCACTTTGTTTGTTTTAAACAAAGTTATTTTATAAAGGTATACTATTGTCATTTCTTTCCAATGCGTGTATTACATTACAGAAACAAAGTTAAGTTGAGGTACGTGGCCACGCAGTGACCCACCGGACTTCCGTGCGTAAGGTCGCCAGTTCCAGCCTCGCACTGTGCCGCTCTCCTCGGATGACAAAGGCATTTTTTTCTGTCTAGTATTTGGGGGTATAAGGATATCTATGACTTAGGTCGTATCTATTCAGATCTTTCAGCAAGAAAGCTTCAAATTCCATTCCACTTTCACCTGACTCCGCTCCGCGTTGAAACTGATGTCTTCTAGAAATTCTGCGAAATAATTATATTTGTTTTCAATGTAATTCTCTAGAATTATATGATAGTTAAGGGCTCACCGCAATTGGCAAAATAAAAAGAAAAATGACATATACCTACACTATATACAGACAATAGTCACTTATTCAAAAAATCAAAGTAGATATGAATATATTTAGATATGCGTGATAAAATAGTTTTTATTCACACATTCATAAGAATCTATCAAATTGGACAGAGTGACGAGGTAAAAGGTGTAAAGCAAAGAGAAAATGACGCAACAATACCAAAGGTAATACAGAATCTTGGAAACTGTCAGTATAGACAAATATCGCCGTACTTAATAATATGTACAAGCGGCGACACGAGGCCTATTAGCCATCCAATGTGTGCCCCCTTGTTTCCCAGTAAAACACAGTGCATCCATACCTCGCTTTGAATACCCTCTTTTAACTGAATTTCCGTACAGTGGAATTGAAAAAGCAATTAACCAATAGGCTTTATGGATATTGCCCATAATTAGTAAGAGTAAGTTGGATCAGTATTATATTATATCCTACCTACGCACGCTACTGCTACTGCTACTGCTACTGCTGCTGCAGCTGCTGCTGCTGTTGCTGTGGAATCATCTATCTTATTCTACTCTATAAACTATGCTATGCTATGCTATGCTATTCTTTATATTACTTTTACAAATCTACTAAACATGTTTTATTATTTATAACTAAACAAACATATTTCAGAAAATATTCTTAAATATTCCATCGATAATTTTTCTTCATACGTACAGAACAAGTCACGTAGATTTAACATGTCTTTCTTTATATGGAATAAAATAATTAGATTTACGGACAACTTATGCGGAACATATCTCTTTCAAAAAGCGAGGAACAGGCGTAACATATTAAAGTATGTTAGAGATGAGAAATCTCGTCCATGGCAGTGACATTATTGGTTGTTAGAACTATGTCAGGTTTAGCGCGCTAAACTTCTATGTAAAAGGTTTAATAAATAGTTTTTGTACGGAACTTTGTTCATTTGTTTGGTTCAAAAAAGAATTGTATTAACTAATTTTAGCTTAATTAATTTACATCTATCTTTTACTATTAAATGTGAAGGTACTGACCTGGTATCCCATCAGCGGGAATCTTCTTGCCCGTCATGTACTCCGTGTAGTCAGGGTCTGGCTCCGGGTTGGAGCCGTCATCTGGAAACAATCTCGTCTAATTATCTAAACTGCGCGATGTTCGTGTCTTATAATTGTGGGCTGCCCGATACCCGCTCCAGTTCTGTTATCCAGGTAGTAGGTTTAGGTTTAGGTGTGATGGGTGACTTGAAAGGGGTATTGAAAGAAGGGTAGTCAATCTATCTATTGCATATAACAATTTGACAATATTTTTGTGAAATAAATAATTACATTTTAAATGGTTTTTTTATGGGAGAAAATATTTAGGAAATACTCGGCCTGTCGGTCCTGTGTGCTGTGTGCATTTACGATATGCAAATACCCAACCACAATGCGAACGACCGGCTGTAAAACGGACATTCCGCTGCCTGGAGAATTATCAAAGTTAAATTTCTTCGCATTCATTCTAGAAGAGCCGTGTCTGACATTTTATCCCACGTGGGAAATATTAAACCTCGCTTTTTGGCAGAACCCCCGGGCTCCTGCTCCTGCTCTTTAGTGCAGGAGCAGGAGCAGGAGCCCGGGATAACCCACCCAGGAGTCACGGCTAAAATGCTGTTCAAGCTCAAATGTCACTAAACTGGCTGCCTGTTAATTAGCAATGAACGGGTGGGGTGGGTAGCCAGTTTAGTTTACTACCAATACTGAGCAGTTTAACTGAATATCTAGGTTTATCATCAAAATGTGCTTTTTTGTAAGTAAGCTATATTACCGGTACGGCAAGATGTCTCCAACCGTTTATCATTAAATGGTTTCAAATATTCTCTTCTATTTAAAGGGTAACTTTAATGATGGAAATTTAGATAAATTACTACCTTGATCAAAAAGTTTTAGGACTTTTGCAGCGACACGTCTGAGGCCCAAATTACTAACCAAAATGTCTTGAGCGGATCCATAAGCGATGTTCAAGTCCTCTGCCAGCTCTCTGATGGTCAATTTGCGGTTTTCGGCCAACATTTCTTTGATTTTATCGATGTTTTCATCAGTTTTCGACTGCCACTGCATTCGTCATCCTCGACCGACTCACGACCACTTTTGAAGCGTTCGTGCCACCAAAAAACACTTCTCCAACATTTCCAAGGTCTGCGGACCGTTAAATCCGTTTTTTTACACAAAATTTATTGCAAACTCGTTGATGCACAGTTGTTGCCATTTTCAAACTTGTAAAAAATCGAAAACACGCACAAAGGTAGATGTACTCGGTACAGTGTAACTTTTACAAATGTCAAGCTATGACGCTGAAATTTGGAAGGAAGTGTCAATGATAGATGTGGTTACCTAACAAAAAAAAAGAATTCCAATCGGGTGACTGACAGCGCCACACGGTGGCCGGTCCTTAAACTTTTTGATCAAGGTAGTATGTTGGGGGTGGGTCTTATAATATACTCGCTTGTTCAAGTTAATTAACATTCATCACGCCGCGGTTTTATAAAAATCTGAGACGGTTTCGATGATTTGAACAACAAAATACGTAATCTTCTTTATTCAAATGAACAATTTTGGTTACTTTTGTTGCTAAAAATATGTTGCGAATTTCCGACCTACTTGTTGAGTTTAAAAATCATGACACATAATGTTTTTATAAAAATGTACATTTTCGCAGTCTGTGGTGTAACAGAAGTTAAATATACACTGTTTTGTTCTTTTCTATTTCGCAGTCTATGGTGTAACAGAAGTTAAATATACGCTGTTTGTTCTTTTCCATTTCGTGATCTGTGTAACAGAAGTTAAATATACGCTGTTTTGTTCTTTTCCATTTCGCAATCTGTGTAACAGAAGTTAAATATACGCTGTTTTGTTCTTTTCCATTTCGCAATCTGTGTAACAGAAGTTAAATATACGCTGTTTTGTTCTTTTCCATTTCGCAATCTGTGTAACAGAAGTTAAATATACGCTGTTTTGTTCTTTTCCATTTGAATTCCTCTGTTTAGATCTCTTTTATTAATTAGTTAAGACTACAGCTGTAGAGTTACGCCATACTCTAAAAATAGACAAATGTTTAATTAACCTTACTAATATGTAAATGGATTTTAACTTTCAAATTTCTTTAAATTCCGATTAGAGTGATTAGAGTGAATGTGAATGTTTTAACCATTATAGTACTTTCTCAAGTCTGCGAGAATGGGCAGAAATTATAAATTTGGTGACTTCAATTTTTCTTCTTATAATAAGAGCCAACACCGATCTCTCAATGTTAAGGAATTCTCCGTAGGAATAAACTAATAGAACCCTCACCACACCACATCGGAGGGATAGAAGTCCTCCTGTCCATCTCGCTGTCAAGTTCTGAACAGAACAAACTGCTGTATTATCCAGATTCTGGTGTCGTGCGCTCGCTCGTAATATCGAAATATCCTGGACAGCGCAAGATGATATAAGGATATATGCTGGGCACAATTGGGAGCAAACAGCGGCAAGTAGAGCCAGATAGCGTAGAACTGTCGCTAGTTATCAGGCACAGGGCACACCTCACAGGACGATCTCCAAAAAGAAGGAAGAATAGTTGGGAGTCAACACTTCGAGAGAGACAGCCCTGATAATAAAAGACCAGAGATCTAACTTACGAGTATGAAGAAGAATAACTAGTATAGCTATCACCAATTGGCCTACACAGTCATCTCCGATGGCACCAATGTCAAGTATTCTGATTCCCCACTTAGTATTGTGCCTTCTATTATACTCGTAATGAGCGTTCAATTCAATTCAATTGTCCCCTTACCGTCATCCTCGCCGGTGGCCCACATGGTGACGCTGAACTCCCCTTCCATGGTCTTGATCTGCACTTGCTTCTGCTCCCACCTCCTGGCCCGTGCCTGCTGCGACTGTTGCTGCGTCTGGGCGTCGTGCACCCCCGCTGCGGTCAGGCCCTGCTGCTGGTGGTGGTGGTGGACGTGCGAGGCCTGTTGGTGGTGGCTGCTTGCAGAGGACGGCGGAGCGGTCACCACTACTTGCGTCGGGGGCCCGATGGTGCCCAGCTGTTGGAGAGTGTGCTGTTCCGCAACGGAGACAGTGCCGTCCAACTGTAGGCCATCGGAGCGACCGACCCGTTGCACATTGTGTCTGCGAAATAACAACAGAGTATTATCACTAAGAATTACTGTGAAAAGTTCTCATCGTGGACCGATGTGAGACTCTGATAAGAAGTGACTCGAGAGGTCAGGGATTAAAATGTCAACGAGTTTGTTTACCTTACCTGGTTGCATTTCGAGGAATGGAGAATGTGAAGAGGCGATCCAAAGCTGGATCGGAATGGCAAATGCGGCTACGACAAGTCTGACAAGTATATGGACTAACCGGTCTATACTGAGAACCAAAATCAGGCCAGTTAAGTCTAGTATTCTCCGTAGCACCGTATGGAGTGGAAACATGGATGATGTATGGGCCCAGGACCAGCCTAGGGAGGGATGGAGACAGGTGGTGCTCCGAGTTTGAGACATAGCAGAGGATCACGACACCCAGCATTGAGCACAGGTTGAAGATAAAAAAAATTCCTGTAGTAAAATCTATATAGACTTCCCACCCAATAAATCCCATTAAAAGCAACACTGGCCAGTCAGTCTCTCTCTCGAGTACATTGTATACATTACATTATATTCGCATCACTCCACCTAGACGGGTGGCGTACGAGTATTCGTGGAAGATTACACCTTACTAAAATCACACTTAGACGTGACTTAGAGAAAGAGAAAACAACGCTAGGATTAATATAATCAGTTATATGACAAAATAATTTATCGCTAAATATTCTAATATGAAGTTAAAACAGAAATCTTTGATAAATTAAAAAACAAAACATTTGAAAGTAAGTAGGGTGCATCGGTCGCCATCGGGTCAGTCAATGTGAAGCAAAGTACTCATTTAATCCTCTCTCTCTTACAAGTAAATGCGGCAATCAAGATCCGAAATATGTGCAAATCACCAAATTCCCTATTGAACGCAGAGCAACTTCTATTGATAATAAATGAATAACATTATCTGTATTCTCCCTGAACAGAAAACTAATACCAATTTAGGATCTACAACATAAGTTCCAATTGTGTGATTGATTCATACTTGGAAGATTAAGATACTTTATTAACTTATTTTGTATGTTTTCTAATCTACCATATTCATTTGATTTTTAATATAAATGCTTCGAAATTTTTTAATATAAACGGTTGATTTTTTTTTCATCCAATAAATTATTTATTCCTAATCAATCCAAAAGGGTGGTGTATTATGATAGTGCTTTTGGTGTTGCGGTACCGCAGTGTGGAATGGTCTGACTCTTAGTGTCAGAGACACGGGTGACGTTGTCGGGAGAACATCTCAATTTTAGCGAGTTGGAATCCCGAAATAGAGGGCCCTCGAGGAGAGTCTGCTCTCTAAACGGTGCTAAATACATTGTCCTTTTATTATTATTATCCAGTACGGGTAGCTATGTACAATATAATAGTTTTACAACTGAATGTACCGAGAATTTCACTGTTACCGTTCCACTGTTACAATGTTACCGTTCCCGATGTGAAGAAATACTCGTAACAAGCACTCTATGTAAGTGAGACAAGAGGTCACTTTTCACCTGAGGTTCTGCAACGTGGGCGCTGCATACACGGGACAGAGCGGGTCCATGCCCACCTCGGCCATCTCGACCATGTCCGGCCCCTCCTCCTCCAGCTGCTGCATGCCTATCACCTGTTCCTCCACCTCCTCATACTGCTCCTCCGTTATGTACTCCTCATACTGAGATGTTTCGATCTCCTCATACTGCAAAAAAAAATAATTAAAATATGCGGCTGAAATATTCGGCAACTCAACCCGCCTCGGGCATATCGTGCTGTATGCCTCTATTTGGCATCTCAGCCCGCCTCGGGCATATCGTGCTGTATGCCTCTATTTGGCACCTCAGCCCGCCTCGGGCATATTGTGCTGTATGCCTCTATTTGGCATCTCAACCCGCCTCGGGCATATCGTGTTGTATGTCTCTATTTGGCATCTCAATCCGCCTCGGGCATATCGTGCTGTATGCCTCTATTTGGCATCTCAGCCCGCCTCGGGCATATCGTGCTGTATGCCTCTATTTGGCACCTCAGCCCGCCTCGGGCATATTGTGCTGTATGCCTCTATTTGGCATCTCAACCCGCCTCGGGCATATCGTGTTGTATGTCTCTATTTGGCATCTCAACCCGCCTCGGGCATATCGTGCTGTATGCCTCTATTTGGCATCTCAACCCGCCTCGGGCATATCGTGCTACATGCCTCTGAATTTTGAGTCAAGAGAAAAAACTGTTTAGTTTTGGAAACAATGCTTTAAGACAGTAGAGCGCGGATTCCATACACTTTTTTTAACCTTCAATCTCCTATTTGTAATATAATTTTTTTCTGTATATATTGAGTTTTTGCGTATACTACCTTGATCAAAAAGTTTTAGGACTTGATTCATAAAATCGATATGGTCCCCTTCAAAGTTAAAATACAAGTTTATTCATCAAAATCGATATGGTCCCCTTCAAAGTACTCCCCATCGACTGCAACGCACTTACGCCAGCGCTTGATCCAATCCTCGAAACACCGCTGGTACTCAATTTTCGGGATGTCCATCAGAGCCGTCTTCGATTTTTTCATGACATCTTCTCGGGTGCTGTAACGCGTTCCGCGAAGCGGTTTTTTAAGTCGGTTGAACAGGAAAAAGTCACAGGGAGCCAGATCAGGTGAATTCGAAGGCTGCTGGACAGTAGTCGTGTGGAAATCATGTCTTTCGCGATTTCAACATGGCCCTTTTTTCGGATGAAATTGAGGTCTTTCGGCACCAGTTTTGCAGCGACACGTCTGAGGCCCAAATCACTAACCAAAATGTCTTGAGCGGATCCATAAGCGATGTTCAAGTCCTCTGCCACCTCTCTAATGGTCAATTTGCGGTTTTCGGCCAACATTTCTTTGATTTTATCGATGTTTTCATCGGTTTTCGACTGCCACTGCGTTCGTCATCCTCGACCGGCTCACGACCACTTCTGAAGCGTTCGTGCCACCGAAAAACACTTCTCCAACATTTCCAAGGTCTGCGGACCGTTAAATCCGTTTTTCCCACAAAATTTAATGCAAACTCGTTGATGCACAGTTGATGCCATTTTCAAACTTGTAAAAAATCGAAAACACGCACAAAGGTAGATGTACTCAGTACAGCGTAACTTTTACAAATGTCAAACTATGACGCTGAAATTTGGAGGGAAGTGTCAATGATGTGGTAACCTAACAAAAAAAAAAGAATTCCAATCGGGTGACTGACAGCGCCACACGGTGGCCGGTCCTAAAACTTTTTGATCAAGGTAGTATGTTGTCTTTTCAGTCCTTTCATGCGCAGGATACAGCCCTGGGCCTCAGCCTGCTGTGTTCTTGTATACATGGGGGTATTATACTTAGTAACATCTTGTGTTTTGTATTAATGCATCCTAAAATTTTAATATGTATTTTTAAATGGTCGTTATAAGACACAACTGTTCGTTATAAGAAAATAAAATAAAAATAGTAGTGTGATGCACTTGTGCACGTTAATGAAAAAAATGTGAAAATCATTCAGGTAAAAGAAACATAAAACAGTGGAGTACAATTTGTGCAGAAATTTGTGACCGGCTCTTGGAAATAATCAATTCTATAATTGGCCCAATCATGAAATCCTCTCCTCTATCTCTATCTATCCATATTCTTCTACATTCAATCTGGAACGATACTCGCTTTTCATTGCAGCTATTTTAATGTACCTAATGCAGTTTGGCAACCTTCAATGCTAATATTGTATTCAACAACTCCTTACGAGTAGAACGCGTTCAACATTTCCATCAATCATTCACTCACATACCAATCTGAAACCTCCAAAAGTTCCTCACTCCTCCATCTCTCCATGTCAAAGAACCAAATGTTACATACTGGTTTAACCTAGAATGCGCAATATCAAAATATCCTCCACTTTCGTCAAGAATGTTTTGTAAATTCTCGGTACAAGAAACTGCATATTCCTCCTCTCAAATAATGTATGAATACGTTCTTACCTTCGATAAAATGATCTCCGTTATCTAATTGGTAACACGCTTCTCCACGTCTCCCAACCCAGGGGAGCCCCTCAGGTTGCGCACCAAGTAATAAGACCATATGACAGTTTGTCTTTGGATGCAGTAGCATCCTATAACCAACATGTTACGAGTGCCGCTCTGGACATCAGGTATTAAAAGAGTTGCATGTTTTACAACCCAATAGAGACTCGAAAAATAGAACGCCCATCTTACATCATGTTACGATAAAGAGATTTGTAGTATCGGTCTAACATGGAGTGCGTAATAACAGGCTGAAGACTGTCCGACCTGGCTGAACCTCGGTGAAGTAAATAAGAAATGGGCAAGTGGATATAGTCACCTCTATCCCGACCTGGTCCTCGTCCATCTCCACCATCGCGTCCGAGATCTCCACCTCGCACATGATGTCGGCCGCATGCCCCGCCATCTCCTCCAGATCTGTAACAGTAACAGGAACTGGCTAGACTCGTATCCGTCTCATTATTTCTTGTTTCTCAACCTTTTTAGACTTCGCTTTAGAATCCCCCTACAAAATCGTGTACATTGTAAAACGATGCCTTGGATTTGACCACAGGTTGATAAATGATGCCATAGGCTATCCCTCAGACATCTGACATCTCGGTGATTAGAATCATTTGAGTGTTACAGGACTTCAATCATCAGAGATAATATGTTACTACCTAAATATTAGAATTCTTCAGTTCGTTCCAATCTTTCATTATTCCCCCTCACCCATATATCATCGCATTTACTTTTCTTTTCACACTTTTTATCACCGTGACTTTATATTTCACAATATTCATTCTCAGACCTTGCTCTTAAACATTGACAATAGAAACAAAATTAAATGAAGTAAGTAGAAAACGATGACCAGATAATCCTATATCTATCACATCACAAAGTACCTGTTTGAACATCGTGAGAATGCAAAATGATGTCCATTCCAACAGTGAAGCGTCACACTTGGAGGAGGGTAATGTAATGATGGTTCCAGCCTATATACCCGTATTATAGTATCACAAGAACTGTAGAAGGGCCAGATGAAGATATGTGAGACAGCGCGTGTTCAAGTCTTAATACAATACATAATACCCAGCTTTTATAACAATAACCTACATCTACATCTACACCTCCAATTATTGTCAGTTATATTACACGATTCTCTAGCGACCTCGTTAACAACATAACCTAAGTGCTGAAAGTGTTTTATGCAAATCAGAGCAGAGCAAAGCGGGGAAAGTACTTTATCTTCCTATCTTTACACTCAACTTATTGTTTCCAAAACTAAAGAGTTTTTTCTCTTGACTCAAAATACAGGAGGTATGAAGTTATGCCATAGGGTGAGGGCTATAAACTGATGCTTCTAGTTGTCAGTCGCGTTAAGCCTTATGACTGAGTCTGCCAAAAATCTTTGTGCTGTGTGCATCCATATCTGTTTCGCAAGCCTATTGTGATTTCAACATCCCTGTATCAGCACAACTGGCAAAAATGTGGCAAAAATTCAGAGTTATTAGTGCAAATGGACGATTAACAATCGGAGAAGTTAGCGACACGATTGCCAATCATCTTGTCACTTTGATCTCGTTGCCATTGGAACTAGGCACTTGGGTGACTGACTGGTACTCGTAATCATAATCACAAAGAAACGGAAACTATTAAAAAATATATATAAATAGTTTGTATATTTCTTAAGTCCGCTAAAGAAAACTTCTTAAGTAGAAAAACATCTGGAATAGGAACAACTTAAACAGGTTTCTATCCTTTTAAGTGGAATTCAAGAAACGGTAATCAAATTTAAACTTTTCTAACAAGATAAGAAAAGTTCCAAAGCCTAGATAGTATGACACTGACTTCCCATAGTAGAGGATCTGTAGGTTTTTTATATATTTTAAAATGATAATTTGATATAGCACTGTTTCCCGACCATTAAGATCATCTCAAAAGCGCTTCCTAGCAACAATAGCTTGACCTGTTCCCTTACAGAAGATGTACAGAGTTTTCGGAGACAAGATTCAGAGATCTCCTAAAACAATCCCCAATTCTGTAAGTATCGAGGAACCTGATTGTCGACCTCCTCGAACACCGTAACTCCGACCTTATGTGGAACTCTCTCATCTTGAAGTTGTGAAATGATGCGACACTTCTTCATACCACCCAAAACTTGATTCGCAGCTACATTTAAAATTGATCTTAGTTTATTCAATCGTGTGATAGGCAACTCTAGTAGGAATCATCTGATAATAATACGAGTGTATGGTAGACGTCTGCGAGTGCCATAATAGACCGGCTTCCACGGCACTCCAGTGGTAATGGGGCTCAGTGACAGTGATGTCCACATCGCCATTCCAATTAGGTATGTCACAGGCATTAGCTCAGTGAACCGGGGATGGGCAACAATGATCCGCGATGAGCAACTAATCTACATCATTTTAAACATTTACTTTCGACTAATATAAAATATTTTTCAAAGTTGTCGCTGCATTAAGTTGACTTCAATGACGGCCGATACTTTGAAGGTGTTGCAACCTTCAGCCTCCGAGCAATATCAAAAGACATGACCGAATATAGTAAGCTGGTTTTTAGATATCAACTTAGAAACCTCGACCATCATTGAAGCTACCTCAATACGGCAAAAGCTCTTCTTGGTTTCCGGATCATGGATCCGAGTTTCATTGTTTTATTATTATCAATAAATGAAGATTAAAACTCATAAACCACATTGATTATTTTTTTTATGGAAAAAGTCTATCAACAAGCGACAATATACCCATAAATGGCATATATGTGAATTCAAACTAAAAGTGATTCTGTTTTACAACCAAAGATGTCACTAGGCACATCTCCACAAGCAGTGTACTCAAATGCTGCACAGTTTTTTCTTATAACTCTATGTATTTTTTGACTTTTGAGTGGTTTATGAATTTTACTCTTCAAATATGAATGACATACAAAAAAGACCATAAGTAATGGTGATAGAAAAGTAAAAGTGATATACGGGTGAATAATAAAAGATTGAAGAAAATTAAGGAATTCCGCTATTTGGGTAGATTTACTCAGACAATGGGAAAATTAATAAGGAGATCAAATGGCATGTAGCGATAGGAAACAAAGTCAATGGGCCACTAAGATATATAACTCAAACTGGACAGTATCAAAATCTGCTAAGATGTTAAGTCCACAACATTATTTTTGGGCTAACTTTGATGTATGGGAGAAAAACGTGGATGTGGAAAAAGACTGATAGGAGCTGAATAAACGCTTTGGAAATGCGTGCATTGAGAAGAATACGCGCATGTGAGAGCAAGACCGAGGAAAGTATGGTTGGATCGAGTGAAGGGCATTTTGAATGAAGGAAACAGAGAAATCGGAGAAGTCGTACAAGAATGTGTATGGATGCGGAACAGGCAGAGAATGTGTGTCGAGATAGGAAAATCTGGCACTCTGTCCTGTCTGCCATTCTGTGATTCCAAGACGCCATTGTGTACTAGCTGTTACACTTCAGGAAGCGCACAATCTCGGCATAACGAATCCAAAGTCCCGATAGAGGAGATCAAAATTCCGAGACAATCGGCAGGTATAATCTGTTGCAGCCTTTGGTTTGCTCATTATTTAAACCATAGGTTCTCAACGTGGGCGATAACGCCCCCTTCTGGGCGTGAGACTTTCAGGGGGGCAGTAGAAGACGCAGAGAAAATTAGGGGGCGTTGAGATGGCACGGAGGGGTGTGGGCAGATTAAAAAAATATAGTCTAAAAAAGACAAAAAAAAACACGCTAATCACGTACTAACTAAAGTAAACTTTAATATTGGTTAATTTTTGTTATTGTATGTATTTTAATCATTTTTATCACGTGTGCGAAAATTCACATATTTCGGTAGTTCGGGAAGTGGATGAAAATTGAACTTAAAGATTCCATTACATTCAGATCTACATTAAATTGGATGATATAAAAAAATTTAATTTTAGATTTGAATTAAAAATTTTCAAATCTTCCAATTTCATGTGGAATATCTCATATATAAATACAGGTGAAGTTAACAAAAGCCTGTTAATAAAAAATTGCAAAAAATATGCTTGTAGCAATTCAGTTATAACAAGTTTTAGTTAAATAACGTGATTTTAGTGCTGTAGCAACATTGGTAACTAAAAAGAGAAATCGGCTCCATGTTACTGAACGCGGCGACTTACGGTTGTTTTTAAGTAAAATCGAGCCTGATATTAATAAACTCCTTAAAATGCATCAAATTCAACCTTCTCATTAGATAAGTTATAAATTCAATGTCTTTTGAATGTTGATAAAAATACTCTTCAATATAATGAAGTATGCTTGTGTTTTAATTGTTCTCATTGAAACAGTCTTCTTTAAACTCAGAAATAGATAGGCTATGGCCATACCATACCATATCCTATCTTACGACTATAGTATATAATATTACACCTTTAAATATAATCGTGGCAATAGCTGGTTCAGATTTGCAAGTAAAAAAATTGGGGGACTTTAGAAAAAAAAAAATTCTCCAAGTGGGCGGTGGGCAAAATAAGGTTGAGAACCTATGATTTAAACCAACCCAATTCGGCAATAACTCTGATATACATTTTAAACTGCTGGAAAACAGCCGTGAAAATCTTCCAACATATTTTTTTAATATACTCGTATATTGCGTATTGCTCGGATAGACGTTAGAACAATTCTTTTTATTAATTTCATTTCAAACGTGTGAATGTACATTATTACGAAAGATAACAGTTAAGCGCATTTTTTCGGCCACTAGACCCAAATAACTTGATCGTATTGTTGTTATTTTAAAAATGGAACAAATAAGTTATTTTTCCGGTGGTTGGTGCTTTTTTAATGCCTAAAGGAAAAAATGCGACACAAAGAAAAACAAAATATATATGTACAGTGGATGTCGACGATTTAGTCAGTGAGCGATCAGATCGTGTGTGTCATATACATATATACAGTGGATGTTGACGATTTAGACTAGACAGTGAGCGATCAGATCGTGTGCGTTAACTTTGATCGAGATTGCCGAAATATTGAAAATACTTTCGTATCATTATTTATGTAACATGCAATAGCCTTTTATCATGCGCAAATAAAATTACAGCGCGCTTAGTAAAATTGTACAGTATCAAAAATATGTATAATTCACTGAAACCACTCAGCGTCACCGTCAGCCCTTTCAATTATTAAATATACAAAATATATTCGATGTCAACATTACTCGCAGAATTAGCCGTGTTTTACAAAATAATAAATCACTATCACCGGGAATTGTGTACGACACCCTGTATTATATTTTTAATTGCTAAGAAACTAAAGTAAACAATTCATTTCATTCTATATAAATATTTTTTTTATTCATCTAGTTCAAAAGGTCATATGTAATATCGGAAAAATAAGAAAAATCGTTTGATTCGACTAAAAGTCAAATAAAAATAACGATTTTACAGTACAAATAATTTTCAGTTCACTAGTTCGTTAAAAAATTAAATCATAGTTTAGTAGGCAAAACACTACTAACCATCTGTCTCCAGTTTAGAGATGGACGATTAATTTATGTTTAAATTCACAGCATTCAAGTTCCACAGACAAATGTATTTATCAAAATTCGTTTACATAAGCGTGCGCTTGTTATTAAGCCTCATTGTATGTTAATTTAATGACATTCGAGTTACATAACAAAAAACGAAAAATGATATGACAACATTGCTAGTTCTCTAGTTCGTCAAATAAACCAGTTAACATTTTATTAGCTCGCGACCGACCCGAGTCTCAATTCCAGATAAATATAAACTAGATATACGCATTCGAGAATTACCATAAATCACTGATCAAATACCTCAATGCTCCTTCGTCACTTCACGAAATATCACATTGAATTATATTTAATTAAATATCACTCACCGGTACAATAACAACACACAAATGTCAAATAATGGAAGACATCAAAAAAGCCGGACGGGTTGATATATTTAATTTATTTTCAACACACAAATCGCTTCACAAGACCAAATTTCTCGCCGGTTTTTCTCGTCGATGTCGCGATTTTTCTTTCCAATTGTATATTATTTCCCCGTACGGGGAAATGAGGAATAAATTTAACAATTTTATGTTTTGGTTAATATTTGAAATTTACACCGAGAATGTTTATAAAATATGTCCGACTAAATATGGCGTCCAAAGATGTCCGACAAATCCAACATGGCCGTGCAAAATGGACGCCTCGCTAACGAATGGCGGCGATGCCCGAACTCTCACGGAGATTCCCGAACGCTACGCATATTTTTTCCGGTGGACTGGGAACCACTTGCCCAAATTAAGAATATTGTATGTAACATTTGGATAAAAACATATAAATCGAGAGGCACATTATATCCGTAGAATAATGAATTATATTGTATTCTACTAAATATTTAAAATGTTAAGTGAAATTTAAAATTAACGCAGATTTATTGGTAAACAGTTTGTAAGCGCCAGGCAACAAAATGTTTCGATGTAAAATGATGGTATTTGAACCTATAACATATAGAACTCTACAAAGGATAGGGTTTACTGTAAAATTTCAACCATCGTTGTCATTGTTATTGACTACAACCTTAGGTGGGTCTAGAACATTTTCCAATCCATTATTTTCTATGTCAACTGGGTGCCTCAGTTATGTTACACCCTTCACTCATCGAAAATTTGGTCCACATGCAGATATACGGCCTTCATGTCCAAAATCGTCGAATGTCCGAAACATTCCCCGGCGGTCGGTCATTATCATTTTTTTTCCATGACCCACTCAAAGGAGTGCTCGCTCATTTGTCAAATATGAAGTATTTCGAGGTTAACAAATCAAGATGGGTATATCGGATTCACCAAATTTATCTTCTTGCACTGGACCATAGATCCTCCACAGAATCATTTCAAAGATATCCAGGGATCACCACCAGTTCTTGTTAATATCCAGCACTCGGACCTATAAGATCACAAATCTAATTAATATTTTATATATCAGAACCTTGGTGCAACGTGAGAGCATTAATTACTTTACATGGGTTTGTAGGACCAAAATAATATTTGTTATCTGCTTTTATTTTCTATTATGTTGTTTGAATTATTTACAAGGAGTGAAAGGTAAACGAAATGTTTTATTTCCTGAAAACCATTTATTAGGGGTTGTTGAATTTCATAAACCAAAATAATATTCGGATTCAAAATCAAACATTTGTTTAGAAAGAATAGACACCAATAATCAGTTTCAATAAAAGCATAAATAATTCATGTACAAGAAAATAATAAAAATATTATTAATGTTATGTACAAGGTTTTAACGTTGGAATCTGTTATTTGAAAAGTTACCATCTTAAACAAAAAATATTCAAATTTTCGACGAAACAGTTTAAGTAAAATCAAAATTATCATTTTATTCTAGAAGTGTTTTTTTACAGTCTTATTATTAATTTAAAAATAATTTAAGTATAGAAATGCTATATTTCATTTTCATTATACGGTAATTTTATAGATACCATTACATTTAAAACTTATTATAAATGACAAAATAGCGAGTGTCATATTAATCCTATATCTGGCAACACATAACAGACCCGCTGCCAGTTTTCTTCGTAGATTTTCATACCAAATTACTTAACAGGTTTGAGTTTTATTTTAAGGTATTTTTTAATGATAAAACATATCAATCGACTCCTTTAGCCATGTGGTTAAATTGTTGCCCTCCATTTTGATATTTGCCGGCCGATTTCCCGTAGTGACACTAAGGTTGTCTCAGACTGTTTTCTGTTTAGATCTAGACTTTTTATACCATTTCAGTCTCCAATTGTTCCGATTGCATCACTGTTAGGACGCAATATGCACTGCAACTATCGTGGCAAACCCTTAGGGTGTGATCAGAATCCATAACTTATATTTAGCCATTCTACGTCCACTTCTTACGAGGCCCTTGTGTCTTTGGAAATGTTCTTATTGTTTGAAGGTTTTGTGATCTTGGCACCATCCCCGAATGCTATAATGATGTGAACATTGTGTAAAACTTAAAGTCGACAGTAGTTCCATCACGTCAGCACCCCTATTCGGGTTGCCAGAGAGAACAGATTTCCACTTAATTCTATCCTGGAACACAGCTTTCGCTTCTGCCCCATCCATACACGACCTTTGTTTCCCAGTCAGTCAACTGTCTTCCGAACCGGGGATTGATGGTTCGATTCCGTTGGAATCCAGATTTTAAAAAAAAAGATTACAGTCCGGTTTTAATTTAGGTATCTTTAACATCTTCCTGGTTGGTTGTAAGTGTTGTGTTGGTTGTACCACATGGCAATAAGCCTGCCAAGTTGTACTGTAAACAATTGAAAGTAATACAATGCAATATAATACACTTCATCATGTATACTGCACATATGATACATCCATTTCCTTGTACCCCGGTAGGCACAGGAGGGAGCGCCAGACTTGCCTATCTCGACATGCGTCCTTTGCATCTTCTACATTCATACACCTCCTCGATGAGATGGTTTCGTCTTCAAATCCAGTAGCAACCCACAGTCACAATAAGGGTGAGGGACTGGAGATGGTCAGGTCACGCCACGCATTGAGAATGCCGCCCGGTAATGTGAAGATCCACACTGTGGGCCGACTTGTATAAAAACATTTTTGAAGTGCTGAATGATATAAGGAATGGAGCGCACCACTAGACATTCTTTAATTTGTGATGCGACGATGTTTTCGTTAATTATTTCTTATTTCCAGTTCTTCATAAAATATCTCCAACATGGCCCTGTGGATCGGCAATGCGTTGAAGAGTAAAATCGTCCCAGAGTTACGCTCGGCAGTCGCCGTTGGGTACGCTCGCGCCTCTACGGCCCTCTCAGACTTCGAGCAGCAGCACAAGACACCGGTGACCAGGAAGTTCGAAGCCATCCCCAAGGCGGAGTATGGAGGTAGGCACGCCGTGACCATGCTGCCTGGCGGAGGGATCGGCCCGGAGCTGATGGCTTATGTTAAAGAGGTCTTCAGGTTGGTAAAATCCTCGAACACTTTGGTATAACATCGGTCGGTGCCAGTAGTTTCTGTCCGGATTTCCACTGGACTGCCGATATTTTATTTCAGCACACAAAACAGTAACGCGAGAAAATTTGTTCATGTAACATCTAATTTGTTCAGATTCCTGGCGGAATCAATGGGATCAGTCTCGAGAGATCGTAACCGTTTTACTGCTGGACATTTTTTTCAATACTATAAAACGTCTATATATATAGACTCTCAGAACTCTTACTGGTCAAGTAAGAATGGATATGGAACGAAGCAGCCTCTTCAAAATGCAGGATCTAGTCTGCAGCAGGCATTTCAATCTCGACTTTTTTATGGTTTCGCTTTCGTACACATTCTCCACACTTCCCTTTGGTGTTGTAGTATGGACTATTCATCAGGCCACCGCCAAGTAATCTGAGATCCTGATTGCCACTACCGATATTGCCAGGGAAAATTCTGGGCGGAACAAGTGCGGGGAAAAGGCGCATCTGCTGGTTAAAGACCTTACCAGAATGGTTTCATTATGAGGATTAATCTGTACCATGTACAATACAGTTCACACACAAACTCACACATACACTGAAATACACCTAAAGTGGAATGTGTTACTATCACATATCGGAAGATCTACAAAGGTTTCTTTATAGTTTGTTTTCTAAACATATATAGATGCAGAGAAGTAGTTGAGCTAACGGTACACAGCCACTGCCTCCCTATCCTCACGCTCAACTTATGTATATTTAGAATCAGTCAACATAATAGTGGAGATCCCCTTATCGCCTCCTCCGCATCCACATCCACATCCTCCCTCTGTTTCTCTTACTCCTTATTTTTCCTTCTTTCAATATTAAATTCACCCAGTTCAAACAAACTATTTTTGGTCGTCCTCTTCTCTACTTTGACTTCGACTTCACATCGATCAATAAGTCCCGGGAATAACCAACAGATGGTGCCTCTAATAACAAATCCATACCATTCTCAGTACCGACCTTTAGAAGCTCTTGAAGGAGCGATAGATTTATTTCAACGCTTTTCTATGCCAGCCGTGTAGAACGATTTATGTTTGGTTTCAAAATAGGCGTTAGTTTCGGCAATCACTTCTTCATTGGAGCCATATTTCTTTCCCTGGAGCATCTTTTTGAGGTCTGCGAACAGCCAATAGTCGCTGGGGGCCACATCTGGAGAATAATGTGGGTGCGGAAGCAATTCGAAGTTCAACTCATGCAATTTGGCCATCGGTACCATCGACTTATGACACGGTGCATTGTCCTGATGAAAGAGAACTTTTTTCTTCTTCATATGGGGCCTTTTTTTTGCAATTTCTGCCTTCAAACACTCCAATAACGCTATGTAATATTCGCTTTTGATGGTTTTTCCCTTTTCAAGGTGATCGATGAATATTATACCATGTGCATCCCAAAGGCCATAACCTTCCCGGCCGACTGTTGAGTTTTTGGTCATTTCGGATGACTTTCACCGGCTGCTCTCCACTCAGCTGACTGCCGATTTGATTCCGGAGTATGGTGATGGATCCAAGTTTCATCCATTGTCACATACCGACGCAAAAACTCCTGTTTATTTTGCGTAAACAGTGCCAAACAGCGCTCTGAATCATCGATGCGTTGTTTCTGTTCCATTGTGAGCAAACGCGGCACGCATTTCGAAAAAAGCTTTTTCGTGACCAATGTTCATGCAAAATAGTGTAAACACTACCAAATGATATCTTCAGGATGTCAGCTATCTCACGCAACTTTACTTTGTCATTTTCCATCACGATATTGAGGGTTTTTTTAATGTTTTCTGGTGTAACAGCCTCATTTGGACGACCAGAGCGTTCAGCATCATTTGTGTCTGTACGACCGCGTTTGAAATCAGCATACCACCGACAAATGGTGGTTTTCGACGGAGCAGAGCCCGGATAACACTTTTCATGCCATCGCTGAGTTTGAACAATATTTTTTCCCATTAAAAAGCAATGTTTTATCAACACACGAACTTCGGTTTTTTCCATTATTTTGAAAATAGCAAAAGTAGCATCTCTAAAACTACTGTAACTCAATGACACAATGTGAGAATGTCATGAAAGTTTGACACATAACTTCTGAAGGCTGGTACTAACTGAGAATGGTATGGATTTGTTATTAGATGTGCCATCTGTTGGTTAGTCCCGGTACTTATTGATCGATGTGTTACGTTGATGAATAAAGAAGAATTTTGGCAAACAAATGTTTTTTTAGTAGTTAGTCCTGGGACTTATTGATCGATGTGTTATGCTTGTGTTAAATTTATTTAATCAGTCTTTTGTCACTTATCCGCTCAACATGTTCAAACCACCTCAATGTGCTCTTTTTCAGCGTTCTTAACAATTTTTACCTCGCATTCATGCATAATAATTTATTTTGTTAATGTGTAACCTTAAACCTCTGCAACCTTTCGACCACTTCTCAATTGTCACGACATGTGTTATGTCACACCTGTCTAGCTTATTAAAAAAAATTGATATAGGTAAATAAATCCACTGTTTGTACTTAATGAAGTGTTAGGTAAATAAAAATAAGTGATTTATCAAAGATTTCAGCTTAAACTTGGTGGAACTCTATATTAGAATATTGAATAATAAATGACTTTGTTATTCCACAAATTACATGAATCCCCGCTATGCCTCTTTGTACTTACAATAGTGCGGCTCTGTTCAGGCGGAACGGTCCCTTTTGAGGTTTGTCGAGTGCTTAGGCTAGACTGGAGTAATTTATTGTTAAATATTCAAAAGTATAAAAAGAGAAAGATTGTATCTATTTGTATGTATGTATGTTCACTGATAAAATATTGTCGGTTTTACAGGGTTTCAGGTGCGCCCGTGGACTTTGAAGAAGTGGACATTTGCCCTGATGCGGAGGACAACGTGGACCTGGAGTACGCCATCACCACCATCAAGAGGAACGGGGTGGCCATCAAGGGCAACATCGAGACCAAAAGCGAGCTGGCTGGTGTGCTGTCCCGAAATGTGGCGTTGAGGAACGAGCTGGACTTGTACATCAACATACTGCACTGCCGTTCGTATCCCGGCGTGACCAGTAGACAGAAGGATGTGGATATTATCATTATTAGGTATGTGATGTGCCCTGTTATGTTCCCGAGATTTATTTATTTTATAAAGACTTAACTATATACAATAATAAGAAATAAGTGTTTAGCCGAAACAACTTACTAAGAAATCTCAAATTTCTTTCAAAACATTTTCTGAAATATTGAAGATGTTAATATCCGAGGTCCTGTTCAAAAGCGATAGCCCGTGGAACAAAAGTTAGTCCAAATTGTATTGCCAGTCTCAACAGGAGCATTACTATTTGTATTGCCAGTCTTAGCAACTTAAAGATATAAAAGAGACCTTCACAGCCCTCCGCACGCTTAAAAGATAATATCCCAACTATAGAGGATAGAGCCACGAGCCTCCCAACTAAGAGGGCTCCGCACCAACGCTAGGATTTTGTCATAACTTTGTGCAACTCCGTGTTAGTATATTTGACAGTAATTACATTAATCACCCTCAGCATGGAAGGTACAAATCAGTGTAGCAGAGATTAATGGAATTATTACAAAAACAAAATAATTTATTATAGTTTTAGATAAATGTAATCTGTTGCAGGCAAAACACGGAGGGCGAGTACGCCATGTTGGAGCACGAGTCGGTGCGCGGTGTAGTGGAGTCGATGAAGGTGGTCACGGCCGAGAACAGTGAGAGGGTGGCTCGGTACGCGTTTGAATTCGCCAGGAAGTATGGCCGCAAGAAGGTACGTACAGAAGAGAAGTAAAGTACATATCCGTTAATTAGAAAAACCATAATTCGTCATTCATGTTTTTCGCCATTTTCTAGGCCGTGAGATCGACTTTTTGTCTCTGAAATGTTCTCTTAAATGTTCTTTCAATAAAGTCGTCGTTGCTGGGCCTCGTAGTCGAGGTCGAGGATCCCCTCGCCATTCCAATGTCAATTCAGTTGGGAAGCGATGCTTTGCCATTTTGTTTCTTTCTTTTTTCTCCTCTTTAAGTGAATGAGCCATTGCATGCACAAGCATTGGGAGCACAAACAAGTCTTGTTTGTATTTCCCAGATGATGAGGTAAAAACCTTGAAACCGGTAGTAGGTAGCGTTATACCGTTACATGTAGTGGAATAATCTGTGTTGGACTAAACAATGAAACCTCCGCAGTGTTAATACCTTAACCATAAATAACATATTAAGATCTTTAATTTTGTCAATGAATTCAAATAAATTGTGTACGGTATATAAGGTAATAAACCGGTGTATAAGGTTTGTTGATAATAAACCTATACAAGAACAATACAGTTCTAAAATATTCTGTAATTACACATTATATGGAATGTACAATAAGATTGTATTACATATTATATTGACAGGTGACCACTATTCACAAGGCCAACATAATGAAACTTTCCGACGGTCTCTTCCTGGAGACTTCACGCAAGGTGGCCAAAGAGTATCCCGAGATAGAGCACAACGACATGATCATAGACAACTGCTGCATGCAGCTAGTCTCTAAGCCTCACCAGTTTGACGTTATGATCATGACCAATCTGTACGGTACCATCGTATCCAACGTCGTCTGCGGCCTGGTCGGTGGGGCGGGATTGCTGTCAGGTCGGAATTACGGGGATCATTATGCTGTATTCGAGCCTGGCACTAGGAACACAGGTACGTTTTCCATTTACACACCTTTGAGTTGAACTCTACACTCTGACGAAGCTATATGTATATGTATACGAATGTATATATATTGAGTATAAGGATAGGAAGCTGGTGGTGGTTGTGGCCATTAGATTAGGTGCTTCCCTGCATCTGAATGTGTTCAGGAAAATATATTATCTGTGAAAACTGCAGAAAACTTACCACAGAAAGACGAACTACAAAGAAACCTTTGTATTGGGTGTTAACATAAGCTTTGTCCGTTTTTTCAAATTTAAAAATGAGCACCAAAAGTAAAACAAAATTGTAAAGGTTATACGTTATTCGAAAGAAAATTTTCTGCTCTACAAGATATTGTGTTTGCTTTTACGTTACATATATTATTTTATTTGATTACAAGCCTTCAAAATGGAATGTCAAGTAGACGAAAGTGAGCATTTTCGACACCTCCTGTTCGCGTTCAATCGAGGGAATAAAGCTGCCAAAGCTGCTCGCGATATTTGCGAAGTGTACGGTGAAGATGCTATGAATGAAAGGACAGCTCATGGATGGTTTTTGCGTTTCAAAGACGGTAATTTCGACCTGAAAGACATGGAGCGTTCCAGACGACCAGTGAACTTCGATGAGGACCGCTTAAACCATATTATTCATGAAGATCCCCTTCAAACCACCATAAAATTGGCTGAGCAGATGAATTGTAGTCACATGACTGTATACCGCCATCTTAAATCAATGGGAAAAGTCCAGAAGTTCGGCGCTTGGGTTCCACATGTTTTGAGTGAAAACAACAAAAATCAACATTCAACAATTGAAAATGCTCACTTTCGTCTACTTGGCATTCCATTTTGAAGGCTTGTAATCAAATAAAATAATATATGTAACGTAACAAACACAATATCTTGTAGAACAGAAAATTTTCTTTCGAATGATGTATAACCTTTACCATTTTGTTTTAATTTTGGTGCTCATTTTTAAATTTGAAAAATAACAGACACAGCTTATGTTAACACCTAATAGATTTTCCGATATGTGATTCCGATAAGTAACACATTAAGCTTTAGGTGTGTAGTGTACGTGTATGGTATTTATATACCATAGTAAATTTCGATAATTCCGAAAAAGGGTTGTCTTCATGTCTTTTCTAAAGCTGCACACGCCACCCATATCTCAATCACTAAAAGTTAGACCTTTCTATGCCACAGGACCAGTAATGATATTCACCAAATCAAAGTATATCTCATGTCTTTGTGAATTTCAGGCACAGCGATCGCTGGCAAAAACATAGCGAATCCAATTGCAATGTTGAACGCTTCAGTGGACATGCTGGAGCACTTGGGGCACCACCACCATGCAGGACTGATCACGCGCGCCATCCGCAAGACCATCTGTCAAGACCTGGTGCACACCTCTGACCTGGGAGGCACGGCCACTTCCATGGACGTTGTGCAATCCATCTTGACCAACCTTTCCAAAGTTCACTAGTCGCTGTTATTGTCCGTCTGTTTTCGCTCTTGTTGCCTTATCACCAGCCAGTAACGGCGAATTATACCTGTGCAGAGATAACATTTATATTTATTTATTTTTATGGCGCCATTTAGTGACTTAGTGTCACTGGGTTTCTGGCACAAATTATTATTCTTATTATAGCCAGGTAGCATGGATGCTGTTATTATCTATATCAAGTTTACCTGTCATACTCATGTGTTCATGGCGAGACAACAAGGGGAAAGTAAAGGGAACAGAACACCACTAAAACAGCACTCCTGGGTTTGTGTGTAGGAACTTGCCAATTTCTGCCAGAAATCCAATAATATTACTCCATAAGTGCCACCATTTCAATGTAACATCTCCCAAATAGTGCGGATGGAACTTAAGAATCCTTCTGAATATCTCCAAAACACCACCCTGCATACACTCTAGAGGAAGTCTATTCAATGCTACAGGGACAGCCATCGTGAGCCAAATCCGGTCTCCAAGTGAGAATAACAACAACATTGGGAAATAAAATATTTGACCAGGCTTCCGGGCCGGCCGGGCCTACAGTCCTTGATCTTATAACGTACTCAGTTGAGTTAGTTAGTTGGAGACTGTTGAGGTTTCTACATGATGACCTCTGTGGCCTAGTCGGTGAGACACTTGTCTTCCAACCTGGGGGTTGTGGGTTCTATTCCCATGGTGTGACATTTAAGACCTCTTTAACGTTTTTGATTGGTCAGTTAGAAGTTTTTTTTTTTTTTACCTCTAAGCGAGTGAGATTTTGTAAGTAAAATAAAAAATAGATTTTGTAAGTAATATAAATAACGTAATTGCGGCCGCCATATACAAAATAATTGAATAGATAAAAACATTCGAGCCATGTCCGTTTTATGGATAAATTCATGTATTCGGGAATAAAAACATTGGACATACCGTGTACGTCCATATTCTCTCGAGTTAAAAATTCGCTCGCCGTACGGCCATACTCGTTTAGAGGTTAAAAGACTAGATATGACCATAGTCATAGGTATCCTTATACCCTCGAACACTAGGCGGAAAAAGTGCCTGTGTCATTTGAGGGCAATAGCGCAGTGCGGTGTTGAAACCGACGACCTTCTGGATGGAAATCCAGTGCGTTACCGCGCAGCCATGCACCAGTTTGTTACCTGGCAATAAACCCACAAACTTGTACTGTATACCTATACGATGAAAGTGTAATACAATACAATTTGTGTGAGGTGAGGTGAGACTCTTTGACCGGATGGTTTCCGACAATAGACAGTAGTCTGTGTGTACAATATTTGTAAAGTAAATAGAAAACCAAAGAATTTTTTTACCAAAAATGTATTTTCAACCTATCCGTTGAGTTGGTCCACTTTTCAGTCTTTTCTAAATGGACATTTCAATCATATAAGTAGATATTACTGCATAGGTACGAACAAGTATATGGAAACAGCATACGTGTAGATCTGCCCGAAATATATTTCTTTTTATATAACGATAAATCAGAAATACTGCCGTTAGTTCCATTCGCTTTATTTCACTCCTCGGTATGAAATAATAATAAATAACTGTTGGTTTATTGAACTAACAATATAATGGGCATTACCCGTGGCGTGACGGGACGGGTGGAATAGAATATACAATACGCAGTGGGGGATCAGGCAGGGCATATAGGGCGTATACGGCGAGAGGAGCTTCATTACTTCATTCTGCTACTGTTGTGCCGAGCATTCATGTCTCTAAGTGTATCATGCAGTGCGTCCTTATATCTCTTGCGCTGTCCACCGTGCTTTCTTTTGCTCTGTCAGCTCGCCAAATTGGAGGTTTCTCAGGCGTGCGAGCCACATATGCAGATCAATGCAGGCGAATCTGTGATACCGGAATCTCGACGCTACAGCAGTTAGCTCTTCTCGCAACTTCATCATTTGATTTGAATCTTCATTATTTGCCTGAGGGGCCTCCGCTGTTATTCTTTGAGTGCCCTAATGTGTCGTCTGTAGGGAATCCATTATTTGACTCATTATTCCCTTGTCAACTGTGCACCGTATGGGAATTGTGTAATTGAATCTGTCAATAAAAATTCTTCCCTGATTTGTGTCCAGTTGACAAAGACCTATTAAGCCGGAACGGTCATCGTGCGGAGTAAAATGAAGTGAATAGAATCAGTTTTAATGTTCCCGATTTATTATCGACAACTAACCACCGGAGTTCTGGAGTCCAAACGTCTTCCATTGTGGTCAAGCATCATTGTGGAAGGGATCGGTCGGTCGCTATCTATTGCTTTATCTCTTTTTGAACAATATAAATATGTGTTTTAAATCTCTTTATCTGAGAACAGAGAATACACTCAGAATGCCTTCAATTTGATTTCACTTTTTAATTTAGTGGCTTTTAAAGCAGTATTCACACCCCAAAGTGACACCTATTTAAATTTCTTATACAGATGAATGTTACGAAACATTAATAACATTTTTATAATTCCTAGAGCCAAAAATGATCACAAATAATCTTGAACTGGATCAACTTTTGTGGCATTTCATGTTATGTAAACAGGTCATTATAAAGTTCTAATGCAGTTTTAACCTTTTCCATGTTTCTGCTCCATATAGAATATAGAGGAGCTATATAGAGAGAACCGATGTTAACGGAATTGAAAAAACAATCAAATTATTCGCTTTAAAAAAATATCCATTCGTAACTTTGTAAAAAAAATGATGTACAGAATATTTTGGAGCAGGCTTTTAAAGAAATTGATAAATATAAATTGTTCTTAATTTAGAGGTCAAATAAAATGACCGGATGACAATGGTTATGTTTGAAGATTGGTTCAAAAATGACTTAATTGAAGAAAATATGCAAAGCTACCAATGGATATCTCCACCCAGTTCCTGCTTCCCAATCGATAAATTCTGATATTAAATTTTCTAATTCTTCATTATAAATGCTTCAATATTATAAATACTTCAATAATAAACGGTTTAATATTTGTGTTACATATGAGTATAGTATCTACTGTATATGTTTTTTCTGTTCTACATATTTCAGAGTATACTCAAGATGTTTCTCAAATATTTCATAGACATTTTTTACTTCATAGATATATATGGATTAAAATAATGTATTTATATGGATTAAAATCATTTGATGTACGGAATTTCAGTTTACGGACAACTTTTAAGGGAAGTATCTCTTCCGTGAAATGAGGTACTCGTATGGGTGTATAGGGGACTATAGAATACAGTAAGTAGAGAGGTCCACCTCCGAGGGTACTTTTATTTATGATATTGAAAACCAAAAACTGTACAAAGGCAATATAATGATGGAGGAGTGTATTATTAACATGTTTGTTCTTGATCAAAAAAATATATGTTATGGTAATCTAAATTAACTCTAATTATTTTTTTAGTGAGAACAATGAGACACGCGTGTCAATCCTCTTCCCTTACGCCATTACGTATGTATAAGTACGAATACCGTATGTTGTCTCGGCGAATCTCACTTGTGATACGAGTACATGTCCGTTTCATTTTTGAAACAGAGCAACTTTGTGGCGGACATCTCGGCTATGTATTTGTAATTTGTTTGAATATTTATTTATGTAAATAATACACGGTATCAAATACCCTTTACTTTTATTTAGTTGTAATATTTTAAAATGTACCAATTTAATTGTTACGCTAATTTGTTAACGATAAATTATTCAAATTTTAAAAGATTTTGTTTTATTTACCTGTTGTGAGTAGGTCTCGGTATTGCTCGGTTGGAATATATCTTTTAGTATCTCATTGACTGTGTTTCATATTGCGACTCCCCATTCAACTTTTTTTATTTACAAGAAGTTAAAAGATCATTTATTTGGGCATGTATGGAGAGACACTAACAAAGCAAATGGATGTAGAGGAAGCAAAATACGAGTATATGTTAAGATAGAAAAGTATAGCACTCTGCCCTATATGCCTATCCTACCCTGATATACATATGTATGTATGTATTTGTTCCTTCTCTATGTTGACTGTATTTTCAGGTGGTAGATTGAAAGTTATCTAGAATCGCTCATGATGTCTTGCGAAAAGATCTCTCGAGTAAGATTTTAGCATCAAAAAGCAACTTATTGTTTAACACGTTCTGCGCCGCGTAGGTCACCGGTGACCTACTGTATTTTTGACCAGGGCGCCACATAGGTCACCGGTGACCTACGTGTTTTTTTTTTATAAACAGTCCCAATGCGCCAGCGGTCACATTTACTACGAATTTTAACATTGAATGTGACCTATACGGCGCCCCTGAATATAATGCACATAAAAACTTACAAAATTTTGTTTGAAAATGCAATTATTTTTAAGCAAGCTATTACGGTTTATTTTTTTTCAAGGATAAACTAGCCTCTACAATTAGGCTAGGGGTTATAGAAGAGATTCCAGGGATAACATAATGAATGGGACCATCCATTTGTCACACTGGAAATGTATGAGGGTGCATTGTCTATGCAACAATGTGACCCTTTTTTTGGAGCTATTGTCTCAGTAATCATAAGAGATTATTATGTTATGGCATAACAGTATAGCATATTTCATAAATAAATAAAAAATATAATAAGTAATAAATTAGGCATGCTACAATTTGTTTCGACTACAAAAGTTTATGTTGTATATACATGTATTACCGTACGACGCCGCGTAGGTCACCGGTGACCTACGCTCACAATATCACCTAAAATCAGTTTATTTTTAAAAATAAATCATTATTTATGAAGCCTATATATGTATACATAATATAAACTATAATTTGTTTAGTGGCGCAGGTACTTATTTTCTCAAAATGTACTGCGGCACGGAACGTGTTAATGTAAAAAAATGCGAGGGGGGTGTGCGTAAAGTATTAAAGCTAATGGTCTCGGCCAATTTCTCAGGAGTATTTATAATTGCCGGTCTGCTTGCTCTCGCTACTGGATCACATCCAAAGTTCCAGTGATAAGGAGATCATCATGTTCAATCTGCCTCAGTCTCCGAGCTACTATATATTATGTGACTGGAATCCATCTTGATTCCGGCTAATCCGCAACTAATTTCAATTAACTTCCCTTCTAACTTGAAAAACATAAATACCATTTCCCTGTTAGAATATACAGAGAGGACAGAGCATCAAACTTTCCTATCATGACACTTCCTTCACCTCCTCTGCATCCATACATCTTCTCATACAGTTCCTTCTGTTTCTCTTACACTTAACCTTTCCTTGTTTCAATATTTAATTCTTATTTCAGCAAAATTTATTCATTGCATGATAATAATTAATATCTTTACAATATATTCGATCAAAATTATGGAGACTGAAGTAAGTAAATGGTATGAGAGATGGAAAGAGAAAGATCTGAGAATGTTCGTGTACTATATGATGCAATATCCAAAGTTGTGGTGATAGAAGAGTAGGAAAGGAAAAGTAAAACAATTAGAGCAAGCTGAAGAAATCTGCTATTTATGTAGTATTTCCCCAGATGATAGAATTACGAGTAAGATAGATATTGAAAGACATGTAGCTTCAATGGGGCACTTAAACATACGAGTATTTCCTTAAATTAGACAGTATCAAATATGTTAAGATGATAATCCACAATAGATTTTAGTGCAAGCTTTGATGTATGGGAGTGAAACATGGATGAGGAACAAGACTGAAAAGAGTCGAATAAATGTGTACTCTTAAATTGTCATCCCGAGAGTTCTTGGGATGACAATTTGTGATAGAATATGAAATGAAGTGATTAAGATAAATGTGATCTTAAGGCTGTTGTGTAAGAAAGAAGTCCGAGATGGTTTGGGAACGTGGAATGATTGAATGAAGAAAGACGAACAAAACAAATATTTTATATATATTGCAAATGTGAATGGAAGACGTGATAAAAGGAGGCCAAGGAAAGTTTAATTGGATCAAGTGAAAAATATTTTGAAAGATATAAGAGAAATAGAAGTTGTATGAATGTAGAAGAGGGGAAATATGTATGGTATCATAGGATGGTCTGGTGTTCTCGATCTATCCTGACAGGGAGACGGCATTATGGTATATACCGTATTAAATTGATTATAAGACGCGCCCTTATTTTTCTAAGACAGAAAATTTAAAAAAATCGTCGAGTACATTTTTGACAAATATTGTAAGACGCACCATGAATACAGAGACACCAAAATAGGGAAAAACGTGTTTTATAATCATCGATGTAATACAGTATATACTCGTATAATCGTTCAGCATACTTAAGAATACTGGTGAAATTAAATATTATATTAATTTGTCAGTTTCATTTTTGATTCTCCTTTGTCCTGGATCCTATGCCTATACTCCTGCCTGGTTAAGGCATTGGCTACGGTCAATTTATAGTCAACCAAAGAAAATATCGTAAGCGCCTAAACGCGAATCCAATCCCGTGAATCATGTATACATGCCATCACGTCGTTTCCCTGCCGGAGGTAGGTAGAAAGGATAGAGCGCTATACTTTCTGGTCTCAAAACACACTCTTCGCCTCATCTGCATCTACATATACAACTTCTAAGATTTCTTTAAATTTCTACATTTCCCTCTTATATTTTCTTTAGTGCTCTCACACTCCCTTTTGCATTATATATTTATTTTGTTAGTCTTCATTCATTCGTTATACGTACCCAAACTATCTCACCTTGCTTTTCTTTTCTTAGTCTTACTTAACACGTCAGCCTTAATTTCCCATTCAGACATAATTACTTAATTCTGTCATACATTGTTACCCCATGTATTCTTTCAATATACGCATTTTTTCAGCACTTATTCGATATCTATCAATCTTTTTCACATCCACGTTTCACTCTCATACATTAAAGTTGGCACCAAAATAGTATTGTGGATTATCATAGGAGATTTTGATACTCTCCGATTTGAGCAATGTGAATCGTACTTAATAAAAATGAAATTTTCGTATTTGTAAGTTCTTGAAATAAAAAGATTTTGTCCAACAGTCAACACTGTTCTCTTACGTCTTGTCGGAACGAAAACAAATTGTATCGAATACTTTTTCGGTTTTAGTTTTAGGATTTGCACAAAATTATCTCCGATATAATTTATTTAACTGTTATTATTGAATATTCGTAAAAATGGGCACTGTCCACGCAAAGGTAATTTCCTTTTTTGTTTGTTTTTCATATAAAGGCTCTCGGCGAACTGTCAAACGAGTTACACAACAGTACATCGTTTTTAGGTTATTCTTATGAATAATATTGGACCTGTTTCATATTTATTTATATATCGATTTAAATAAAGAAACGAACTTGATGTAAAGTCGATCTAATCGAAAAATAGAGAGCATTTAATTGTGTGTTGAACAAACATAGTTTTATTCATTCATATTTTAATGATATATTTATTAACTATGCCAACTTTATCGGGTGGACCCGGTTTAAAGTGAGCATTTACATGCAAAGCAAGCGCTGGATAACGATTACATATTTTATATTAACTGCTACGCGGATTTCCGCATATTTTTATTTTATCACTAAAATCGAGCGTCAAACAAAATACTAAAGTTCCATGGAACTTCAACACGATTTACATGCTAAGGCCGGCTCGCACCGACGGCACGATATGATACGATATGTGAGTGTATCGAGGTAACCTGGGGTTAAGGCCGGCTCGCACCGACTGTACGATATGATACGATGTGCGAGTGTATCGAGGTAACCTGGGGTTAAGGCCGGCTCGCACCGACGGCACGATATGATACGATGTGCGAGTGTATCGAGGTAACCTGGGGTTAAGTGGCGACCAGTTCAAAGTTCAATAAGTGCCTTTATAAACTTTCTTGAGTTATGAACTTGCGTAATATTCCGAAAGAATAACGTAGAAAGTCAGATAAATCGCATTAGAAAGTGTATGGATGTAGAATAAATTAAGGATGTGTCGAGATACAGAGAGCATGGTGCTCTGTCCTCTCTGCCTACCCCAACAGGGAAATGGCATGTTGGTATGAGTTGGTACCGATAGGGGAGTGACTTGATAGTATGTTATGCATGACAATTTGTCAAGTTGTATAGAACAAACAGGACCAGTTGTCTCGAGAGCAATTGGACTGACTGGCTGGCATGAGATGGTCGATAGCGTATAACTAGACTTGAAGAGACTTCATAAGATGACATGGAAGCACTATTGGAGTACATTAACAACTATGCTATGCTATGGTCACTAAATGGTGTATTAGAAACTGATGGATGAATGATTCTTCAATGTATTTGCAGGAGGAAAAGCACAAGTTCTTCGACATGGACATGGAGACGGATTTCGCTTCCCTTAAGCACAAGGAACCTCCTTCAACTCAGGACGGTGCGTCTAAATCTAAAGCCAAACTTGGCGAAGTGAAGGTAATGTATTTAATATCTAAATGACTAACCCAACCAACCCATGCCACACACACCTTCAAAGTTTTCTTCTAATTATAAAATCCTGCTTAAAGAACCAAAAAATTGGCCTCCAAAAAACCACATTAAACACAACAATACTGCCCGACACGTCAACTGACAGAACTATAAAATCTTCACTCGCAGTGTGGATTTCTAGAAATTATTAGTGTATGTATATGTATATGATTATGTATACGTACATGGGAAAATTAATTTTAATAATAAAGACCATTATTTTTTATTGGGTCTACTTTTTGTAGCCCTATAATATATTTAAGAATAAAATTTTCAATACCCTGAAATTTCTTTCTGGAAAGTGAATGGTCTGAAATAGAAGAAGAAATAGGCATGGAGCTGTTCAGCATCATATAAGAGAGATGATTCCTCATTTTCTGCCTCAATATTTTCACCGTCACCTTCACTATCAGGTCAAGGCTGTCACTGTCAGGTCGATGGTGTTTGAACAAGATCCCTGTACTTTTCACCGTCACCTTCACTATCAGGTCAAGGCTGTCACTGTCAGGTCGATGGTGTTTGAATAAGATCCCTGTACTTTTCACCGTCACCTTCACTATCAGGTCAAGGCTGTCACTGTCAGGTCGATGGTGTTTGAACAAGATCCCTGTACTTTTCACCGTCACCTTCACTATCAGGTCAAGGCTGTCACTGTCAGGTCGATGGTGTTTGAACAAGATCCCTGTACTTTTCACCGTCACCTTCACTATCAGGTCAAGGATGTCACTGTCAGGTCGATGGTGTTTGAATAAGATCCCTGTACTTTTCACCGTCACCTTCACTATCAGGTCAAGGCTGTCACTGTCAGGTCGATGGTGTTTGAACAAGATCCCTGTACTTTTCACCGTCACCTTCACTATCAGGTCAAGGCTGTCACTGTCAGGTCGATGGTGTTTGAACAAGATCCCTGTACTTTTCACCGTCACCTTCACTATCAGGTCAAGGCTGTCACTGTCAGGTCGATGGTGTTTGAACAAGATCCCTGTACTTTTCACCGTCACCTTCACTATCAGGTCAAGGCTGTCACTGTCAGGTCGATGGTTTTTGAATAAGATCCCTGTACTTCTTTTAATAATGTTTCTAATCTGATGAAGTTCAATAAATTTCTTTTCAAAAAATTAGCTATATTGGAATTTTTATTTTCGTTAACCCGAGATTCTTTTAACATTGCTGTTAAGTACTTTCATTCGAGGCTGCTAAATAATTTGTTATTCCGAAAATTTCATTAGTATAGTATTCTTTGGAGCGGAATTTGACTGTATTAACTTTTTTTTTCAAACCTTTCCGACTTCACAACTGAATGTACTCCAATCTCAGATGAACTGAACTACGTGTACGTACAAAGTTATATATTCTTTTTATTGCTTTGCCAGATTCCCCAATTGCTCTGTGCCCGTGTTTCTCTCCAGACACTTCCATAATAAAATCACAGAAACCTTTGTAGACTTCCGATATGTGATAGTGCTACATTGGGCTTTAGGTGTAGTATAGTGTTTATATACATTTGTAAATTTTAATAAAACCTAAATTGCGTGCTATCTTCAAGCGCTTCTTAAAGCCGCACACACCTCCCATATCTCTAACAGCAAACAAGTCCATACCACAATTAAGATATATCGGGGAGACCATACAAATGAATCTAGTTTATCACATTTTAAAGATTAAAATCTCTTAATTATTAAGTATAATTTAAAAAGCAGGCATTATTTCTAGGCCCGAGTTGATAAAGTCCTCATCGATGGATTAGGAAGAACGAAAGACGACATAATAACGGAGTCAGTGAACGAACTCTTTTCTGCCAAAGACTTTGAAGAAATCATAATCAAAGCTGACAATGTGAGTATTGAACCGTACCTTCTCGTTACGTCACATTATGTTCAATGTGGCGACATTTAGTGGATTGTAAGAGTGAAAAGCGAATGGAGAGAGAGCGTAGTATTGATCCATGCAGAATCAGATAATTCTATGTAATCTGGGGCCGCGACACTCGCCTGCACGCGGTGCACCCACCCGCTGGTGAACTGATGAGGTCCTCTCCCTTACGACTCGGTATCGGCGAGATATCCGTTAGTGGAAACTGACATCTTTCTATATATAAGGGAAATGAAATGACTCCTGTGCCACAGGATAACCACTGCAGAGCCGTATCCCGAGGTGATTGTACGCAGCTTGTATAGCATTCTGACAGGTTTATTGCCAGACGGGGACGGGGAGGGGATCCTTCCATCAAACCAGACAGAACTAAATAGAGGAAGTTTCATGATGCAATCTTGTGGCCATGTTCAGAGAGCAGAGAGCACTCTCCTCAAGGGTACTCTAACTCGGGATTTGTACAAAATTCATAAATAACGACAGTGAAACGGAGATATCAATCCATGGAAAAAGTAATGGATGGTGAAGAGGTAAGGTAAAATTTAGATTTTTTTCAATCGCTTTTTGAAACATGTCAATGATCGAGCGAGTCTTGCCTATAGAAGTGTTTAAACATGAACAAAGACTGAAACCTTAGAAAAGTAATGGCATATAATTCCAGGTGAGATCGAAACTGGACTCGATGGGGTGCTTCAGCAACATAGGAATATACATCGATGTATCCAAGGGGCCTGAAGCCACGCCCGACGGATTGGAAGTAAGTTTGCGCCGCATATTAATGGACTGTCAACCTTCTCGGTCGGTTCTCTCTGTGTTGGCTTCGATAGGGGCATGGGGTGATGGCGATGGTGACGGTGTAGTACGAGTGGACATTGCGCTTAGAATATCAACTGAGACAGTGGTGTGCAACACGGTGCATGGCTGGTTTGAACCCTGCAGTGTGCTACTCCCCTCAAACGAGACGGACATTTTTAAGGATACTTATGACTTTGGTCATATTTATTCTTTCAAAAAGGATAAAAAGACAAAGAAAAAATATGCCGATGTGCTCTAATCGTCACACATTGGTGTGCCTCGGATCCAGTACAGCGGTATGACCGGTGAGTTTGCTGGTGCAAGCGAGTCTTGCCTATAGAAGTTCTTATATCGACTGCTTAGACCTACAGTCAGATCTCAACAACGTTTGTGAGTGGAGCCACAATAATAAATTATATTTCCATGCATCAAAGTGCAAAATTATGTCGTATTATCGCTCACACGTCTTTCATAGATATACACTAGAATCTATACCTATACCCCGCACAGATAATATTAAAGATCTGGGTGTCTTGTTCCACAGCAATCTCGCGTTTGGTCCTCACATAGAAATTATGTGCAACTCAGCTTATAAAACTCTAGGATTTGTAATGAGAATCTCTAAGTCATTTGAAAACCAATTGGTGCTCAAAACGTTGTTTAATTCATTGATTTGTAGCAAACTAGAAAGCAATGCTTGCATTTGGAGCCCGGTGGGGGCGCAGAACTCACTCATGGTGGAGAAAGTACAAAAAAAATATCTACCATATCTCTATATGAGAGTTCGGTGTCTATCTATGGCTTTATCCTACTCAGTTTCTGCTGGGCATGCTTGGGTATAACTCCTTGAGCGTAAGAAGAGATCTGCGTCTCCTGGTATACATTGTCAAACTTGTTCGAGGAGTTGTGAGCTGTCCAGCATTACTACAAAGATTAGCGTTAAATGTTCCTAATAATTACACTAGACTGAGCCGGCAAGAACTGTTCTCAATAACAAACGCAAGAACGGGTCTTCCAGCCGCTATGCCTGTTGGAAGGGCCTTAACTCTTCTGAACGGGACTGCTTCGGATATTGACATATTTCATATCACATTACCAAAAGCAAAAGTAAATTATTTTCTAAGATTGAGCACTTTAGAAAGCACTCATCAACATACTTAAGTGACTGTGAATATATGTGTATATATTTGTGTGTATATACTCGTATGTATGCATATACATTATTTTTTATTTTATATAATTTTTTATTTTTTTCTATGTAATTTTTCTTCTTTTTTAATGTCTTGTATTTTTCAAAGTAATTGGGCTAAGCCTGTTTTGAAAAAATAAATAAATCATGTCACGTCCCTGTTGGAATAAGCAAAGAGAACTGTTGCTCATCTTACTGGACACATCAGCCATAAGTTTACATTCATCCCTAATCATTTCATTCCCTTTTCTGTCATACATGTGTCACCCCCACACGTGTATTCTTCTCAGTGCACACATTTCTATAGCTTTTATTCGCCCCTTTAAGTCTTCCCACATCCACATTTCACTCCTACACATCAAAGCTGGTACTGGAATATTGTTAAGGATTATCATCTTAATAGATGTTCATAGTCTTCTGTTTGAGTACATGTGTATGTATATTATAGTGCCCCATTAACTGTGTTTCCTATCGATTTGTTTTTATCCACTCTTATAAATTTAACATAGCTTACTTAAATAAGGGAGCCACGTGATTCCATTGCCTCCCTTTCAAGTTTGGAGAGTTTTTAAATACAAATCGTGAAATTTTAAGGTTAGAAATTAGCAATTAATATTTAGGTCCGACTATGAATTCGAGCCCATGTCATCGATGAGAGATTTAATTTAATTTTCTTAGAATATGCGGTCGATTTTGATAATATTTTTAGTGTGTATCGATACAAAACAAAATGTTACAAAGTGTAAACATTCACATGATTTATACAAAATTACAATAAAAAAAAGCACACACACTCACCACCACATAAACATAAACAAGCAGAAACAGTAGAAAGAGTCTCAGGGCTGTGGCTGTATTCAACTCAACTCGTGGAAGAACTCCCAAAAAACAACATAAAAAAATCCATGCACAAAAAACTAGAAACAAAAATTCAGTGGCATAATTCATCAACTCACTACATATTGAAACACACACACAATGAGCCTCATTATATTGTATTGTATTGTATTGTACTATGAATCAAAACACCCATCCAGAATTAACTATTAAACAATTTGGATAAAATGAAAGGATACATAATTAACAGTTTAACTCGTTAACATTTTAAATTCCCGAAACAAAGAAAACGAGAAAAAAACAAATCTTGAATCATGCTCAAAGCGTAATAAAAAAACAGAAACCATAAATATAAATACACGGCGCTTCAGACCAGAGTCTTTACATCTTGAAATTAGGTTTCATAAATGGTTTGACTCGATGTTTCAGGTGACCTTCCACGTGAAAGAGCTATCCAGGGTCATCGGAGGGGTCAACACCATGGTGGGGAAGAACGAAGGCTCTCTCGTCATAGGTGAGCCTTTCAGACCGGTCGCGGTTTCCCTACACGAACATATATTAGTTGGCTAGCACTCTAACCAAGATAAATACCCAGGTTTATCCGGCGTGCTGTGAAGTTCAGGCAGACTGCTTTGAAAAATGAAAATTAAATTCATTATTTACATACATAATACTTAACTTACTTTAACACGGCAAGCCAACTTCTTCGCTTGATGCCTGTGACTGGTGGAAATGTCCCATATTAATAGGCCGAGAGTTTTACAAATATTTAGTTACAGCGGCATCTTTATAGATGACTAATGCTAATATATATTGTAATGACTACCTTGGCGCGATAAGGTTACCTACAAGTAGTCATTTTTATTGTCTTTGAAGGTATGAAGATGCCGAACATTCTGGGCCGAGGGGAGAAAGTACAGTGCGAGTACAGCTTGGGGAACAGGAAGTCTTCCAACTTCTCTTTCTCTGTCATGAAGCCGTACCCCAACAGGAGACTGCAGCCCGTGTGAGTACTCTTCTTTGTACGTTGTCTGAGCGCATGATACCAGAATCTCGACTCTATGGTACCGTTGAATCTTCATTATTTGCCTTAGATGCCTCTCCTCTACTGACAGTGCTGGTGAGTGCTTTAATGTGTCCTCTGTAGGGCACCCACAATTCGTAGTATTACACTAAGGTTAATGAGGCCATTTTTGTTGACTCGAAAATAGGAGAGCTTTTTTTCACAGCTAATAATTGATTTACGGCCGTATCACAAATATTCAGCGACAACATGGAATTTAGTTGTTTTTGTTTTCAAGTCACCGCACCGCGTTGTCTCTTTGTCTGAGATTTCCCTTTTTTGATTTCTTTGTATCAATAAATACAAGAAATGTAACTTACAAATAAACTATCTTTTATTGCTAACACCCACACTTCATTACTCCGTATAATAATAATCTGTCTTGATAGTCCTCTAAAAATATATTTAATCATACCATTATACGCGCTTGGAAAAGAAGAGTCGGTGTACAGGTCTTTCAGCTAATATCCTTTTTAATTCCAGGTTGAGTGCCAGCCTTATCCAACAGGCCGGGGAGTTCCCCTGGTCGGGCTACAAGCAGCTGGATAAAGGGCTCCTGCTCGATATAGGCTTCAAGAGTGCTTCCAAGGTGAGTCGAGCCATGACCATTATAATATCTAATATTTGGGATATCCCTATTTACGACTCTAAATAGAAACTCCTTATATATCATTTATAGTTATGTTAATGTTAATGTAACACGTACAATTCTTACCTATTTTTAATGGTCCAAAACTACCATATTAAATACATTTAAGTTCATCATCATCATCTTATCCTTTCGTGTAGCTCATGATAGCCTCTGACCACACCTCTCCATCCATCTCTGCACTCCGCCGCTCTAAGGGTAGTCCTGTTGCATCTCTCACTCGGTCAGTCCGACTTGTTGGAACTCTTTCTCTCGTGAATCGTCCTAACACGCTTCCAGTAGCCATGAGCCTCTCGAAACTGTCTTCTTGGCCACGAGAAATGCGCTCAAAGAATAGGAGGACTCGTCGAAGGCATATTGTCAACAGTCTGTCGGTGATTCTCAGTTCACCTCGTTCTCCGTGGAATTCGTAACATCCTTCTCCAGCGCCACATTTCAAATGCATCTATTCTCCATCTCTCGCTTGCTGTCGAGAGTACAAGTCTCTGCACCGTGTATAATTATTAAGTTATAGTCATGTAAAATACTCAGAAAAGATCTTAGAGTATGTAGGCTAATTTTTAGTTTTTGTTGCTCAGCTGAGTCAGCTGAGGTTATCTGGAGGTTTTGAGTAATAATGGACATTCTAATGGAGAGTCATTTCACTGTTTAAATAAATATCATAAATAAAAACAACAATATCTTTATAGTAGTATCTCTATAGTCTCGGATGTTTCAGACGAAGCACAACCTCCAGTGGGAAGGGTTGTTCCGAGAAACTAATGTACTGTCCAGAAATACTTCATTCGCCGTCAGGGAAAGTTCAGGTTAGTTTTTTATTTATTTGTATTATAACACTTTCTGTCTATTTGTATTATAACACCATTGCTGCGCATACGGGTACTCGTAACTTGCAGGCTATTCTGTAGCGACAACATTCAGCTGTCAGCTGTCAGTGTGGCGATCATTTACTGTATTTCATTTCCATTTAGCTGGACTTTCTGTCATGTGAGTCATTGTGATTTAGCAAAATGGAGCAGTTATCATGTATCTCCACGAGAAGTGGATGACTCCGAACCGGATCAGATATTGGGATCATTTTGTCCATCTTACGGGAGAGTATCGAAGATGACCATCACAGTGGAATTCAACAGTCCTTCAATATATCCACCTTTCAGGAAAATTTTAGCAAAATATTGGGTCTACAAATTAGTTAGGTCCGTTTTTTTGTGTTCAAAAATGCATTTATTTCTAAACAAAATTAATTAACAGATCAATTAAAGTATTGTCCATCGCTGGCTACTACTTTTTCCCATCTCTCAGGCAATTTTCGAATACCATCTCGAAAAAATGACTCGTCTTTTGAGGCGATCCAAGTTTGGAGCCAATTTTCGGTTTCTACGAAAGAAGTGAACCGGTGACCTGCCAAATCGTGCTGCATCCTTCGGAACAACCAGTAATCAGAAGGAGCAATGTCTGGGGAATACGGCGGGTGCGGTAAAACATCCCATTTGAGCGTTTCCAAATATTTTTTTACGATTTTTGCAACATGAGGCTGAGCATTGTCATGAAGAAGAATAACTTTATCATGTCTTTGCTCGTATTCCGGCCGTTTTTCTCGCAATGCAGGTTGCGGTCGCAATGCAATCGCCAGGTTTCAGCACCTCATAGTTAACAACACCCCTTTGGTCCCACCAGATACAGAGCATGATCTTCGGTTTTGGTGTTGATGTTGAGGTCGATGGCAACGATTGACCGGGCTTAGCGTAGTATTTTTTTTTCTTGGGGTTGTCGTAGAATATCCACTTCTCGTCTCCAGTAACAATCCGATGCAAAAAATCTTTTCTTTTTTGCCTTTAAATCAGCTGCTCGCAAGTGAAAAATCGCCTTTCAACGTCTCTCGGTTTCAGTTCATAAGGCACCCAATTTCCTTGTTTTTGAATCATTCCCATGGCTCTCAATCATACGGAAACGGCTTGTTGAGTCACTCCCAATGATTCTGCAAGCTCCTCTTGCGTTTGACTCTGATCTTCGAGTAATGCCTCTAATTCTTTGTCCTCAAATTTTTTAGGCTGTCCAGAGCGAGGCTTGTCTTCGACGCTAAAATCTCCATCCTTGAAACGTTGAAACTATTCCCTACATGATTTATCAGTTGGAGCAGCGTAGCCATAAACTTCGACAAGCATTCTATGGGCTTCAGCTGCACTTTTCTTCCAATTAAAGCAGAAAATTAAAACCTCCCGCAAATGCTGCTTGGTTAATACAAAATTCGACATTTTCAACACTGTACAAAACAAGGTTTTTTGCATGAAACTCAAAGCGATATAAACTGAATATTATTGGCAGATGTCTAACCTCTCTGAAACCGCCAAAATCGTCTGTCACTATGAACCATTCATAACAGCCAGAGTCATCTTTTGTAAATGGACCGGGTTAATTTGTCCTCCTAATATTTATTTCTCTTCTCTTTCTCAGATAGTCAAGTCAAGTTTTGTCTCAATATTTCTGCAATATTGAGACAAAACATAAATGTACTATGCGTATCCAGAAAGTAAGTGTACTGAGACTCTCACGACCGGATGGATTTTATTTTCGACATGTTGGCTACACTTCCGTGTAACCTGACCCTTCCCCTCCGCAACGAGACCGGTTCGAGGTCAGTACGTTGAGAAGTGTCGACGCGACAACACGTTTCGTGAAAAATGTCAATCCAATCTCCCGCCAAGTGCGAAATACACGGCTTCATCCGTTATCTCGTTTGGAAGAAAAACCTCCGGTTGAGGTTTATAATGATGTGAAAACTGCATATGGTGATAAAGCTATGAATCGTACGAGTGTGTACAAGTGGTGTCGCGAGTTTAAAAATGGTCACGTCACACCTCTTCACCCTCCGCCAAAAAGTTCAAAACCACAATTTCAGCCAAGAAAATCATGGCATCCGTGTTTTGGGACTGTCAAGGCATAATTTTAATTGAATATATGCCTCAAGGGGAGACCATCAACTCTGCAAGATACTGTGAGACCCTAAAAAAACTGCGGAGGGCGATTCAGAACAAAAGGAGAGGCATGCTGACAAAGGGAGTCTGCCTGCTGCACGACAATGCAATACCACACACGGCCAACGCCACGAAGGAACTGCTCGCCTCGTTTAAATGGGATGTCCTGAACCATCCCGCGCATTCCCCTGACCTAGCACCTTCAGATTACTATCTCCTTACCTCCCTGAAGCTGCACATGGGTGGAAAAAGGTTTTCAACCGACGAGGAGGTAAAGGAGGAGGTGGAGAAGTGGGCGGAGGGGTTGGCGGGAAACTACTTCGAGGAAGGCATCAAAAAGTTGATACCCCGCTTGACCACCTGCATTGAGAGGAATGGCGACTATGTCGAAAAATAGCTTACATATGTACTACGGTAACCACGTAATTTTTTTTGTTTAACCCATTAACGCCCAAAAGAAAACTACATGTGAAAATTATTTTTTATTGTTATTTATTACAACATTGTGAACACTTAATACTATTAGAAAAGAAAAATTTAAATAAACACTTATATTTTAGAAAATAAAGGGCTGTACACGGCTGTGTACAGTGGGCGGTTTAAGAGTGAAATTGTCCAAAACACGGTCGCTCAACACACAACGTTTTCTTACAGAGTCCGCATCGCCAGCGACCTCGGTTGTGGCAAATAACACAACGCAATGGGTTTTCTATGCGTTCGGGGTTGTGACCATTATTTTTTTGCTCCAATCCAAGTATTTTTGACGATGTCGGATGACTTTTCGTTTTTATGTGTCGTATGTACCCTCGGGCAATCGTCCGTCTGAACAATAATTGGTCCATACATGTCACCTGTCCAGTCTTGCTGAGTAACACATGTAGTCGCCAAGCATTAGAAATAGCCATATCTAGTAAGTAGGTAAAGATTACCCACCACCATTTTTTTCCTCTTATGGACACTCGGTAAAGACTGATGGACTGATCCATTTGGTCGACGCCACCCATTCCTCTGTTGTAATTTATAAACAGTCTTGGGACATTGACGAAGTACACAATATGTTCATTTGGTACAATTGGCATCTTTGCCAGCAGAGATTTTACGACTCTCGCGCCGAGAGGATCAGCAGAAACTTCTGTAGATGACTTGCCGCAATAAATGTCAAATGTGTAGCAGTAGCCATCAGAACTTGTTGCTGCCCAATTCCGATAGCCAAACCTCACAGGTTTTCCCATTATGAATTGTTTGGCTGAATGACGGCCAAAATATTTAATCATGGACTCATCTACAGACAAATTTTTATGAAAAACTCCCCACTGGCACGAGTTTCTCTGAATGAGATTACACAATGGTCTCACTTTGAACATTTTATCATTCGAATTTTCAACTAGAGAATTGTCTGCAAAGTGTAGGTTTCTTTTTATTTCCAAAAACCTATTACGTGACATGCAATTTGCAACCAATGGAATGCCAAGATCTTCATCCAAACTCCAATAAGCACGTTCGGTAGGTAATTCGTGATATCCAGTCAATATCAATATGCCCAAAAAAGATTTCAAGTCCTCACAATTAATTTCAAAATTATGTCGATTATTTTGACCAGCGTACAAAACACTATTTTGTGTTATCAAGTTCATAACCTCTTCATCAAAGAATTTTTCAAACAACATTGTAGGGTTGTGGTCTTTTATGGATTCTACAACAGTCTTTTGTCTGCTCTGAATGGCATCGGTAATGTTATGTGTTGTACTATATATAGGTGAAGTTTTTCTCCACTTAGGTGCGTCTTGACTTTTAACTCGTTTTGAAGATCTTATATAATTAGAAAGCGGCTCATCATCACTGTAGTCCCAGTCCGAAATATCATGGCCAGGACGACGTGGAATTACTTGCACTGTACCTGGCACATCTTTTGGAAGATTAGAGGACGTCAAATCATCGTCATTCCCTTCTTCTTCGTCACTCAGGACATCAGGATTTGGTGGAATCAATACTATATCGTATTCGACTTCATCGTTTTCATCGGACATTATTGATTCAAGGGCTTCTTCGAGTCTTGTATAGGTATTATGGCTTGTGAAAACACGACGGGCCGCCATTTTAAAAATTTTAAGGATTTCAGGATTCGACAATTATAGTTATCGGGTTATCAAATATATGTGTTATCGAATTATGCCTTTAGCACACTGCAGGGTATGAACTGAGCAAGAAACAAAAGCGAACTGAATATGATCTGCTTCCACGAGTCATTAACATTTTTACAGTCAGATGCCCATTGTACACGCTTGTGTACAGGGCAATAAAATATAACCCAGCACACCATAAAAAAATTTTTTCGTTGCAGTAATAAAATCACGCGTTATAATAGAGTCTAACTATACCTAATAATAAAAAAACAAGAGAAAATATTTTATTATTTATAATAAAAACGTTAAAAACATCTTACGAAAAAAATCTTATTTCATATCCATATTGCGATGATAAACCAATGATATTTATTTACGCATTATTGCCAAATTTTATTTTTTTATAGTTAACTACTATTTTATAGTTTCGAAATAAGTAATTACTTCCATAATAATCATATAAAGAAAACACCAATTCGCGCTTTGAACAGGTGTACACAAGCGTGTACGGCGGGCGTTAATGGGTTAAATAAAAAAAATTTTAACCTACAAAAATTCAGTACACTTACTTTCTGGATATGCCTCGTAGTATTTTTCATGGGCAACATATTGATGGGAGGGGAGGGGGAGCCCTGTGATACCGCACTGCACTGCACCGCACCGCCGCCCTTTTCCTATTAACAGTACTGGTGGAACGTATTATTGTGAAAAGTCAATTTAGGAACCTTGACAATATTTGTTAATCTACTATAGTACAAGTATTATTCGGAATGTTGTGAACTGTGAGTTACTATGATTGCACTTCTTAAACATCTGTATTCTCCGTGGTTGGACAGCTTGGGACCCTAATCTCCCCTCACCATTCCGACATCAATTCAGTTATACTGCGCCGCCGTGGAGTTTGTTTTCAGTGAGTGAGCCGTTGTACACCAGCAAACTCATCGGCTACACCGCTGTACTGGATCCGGTGGGACACAGAGGTGGAAGTGAGATAATCGGAGCACATCAGCATGTTTTGTTTTTTCTTTTTTAAAAATAATAAATATGACCGAAATCATAGGTATATCCTCAAATACTAAGTGGAAAAAATGCCCGAGATATTGGAGGGGGGCAGCACAATGCGGGGCTCCAACCGGCGACCTTCCGTACGAAAGTCCTTTTGGTTACCGCGCGGCCACGCACCTCGCATAAACAACATACTGACTGTTGTCACATTATTAAGCAGTCTGCTCCAAGATTTCACTGGCTTAGCAAAACAGTGTTCCTTTGGATTGCTAAATTAAGTCTTCGAGAATTCCAGCTGAATTCCTTTTAAACTTTTTCCAGGTCCAACAATGAAATCAGCGCTACGTCACATAGTCACCGTCGACCTAAGGGATGACAAAATCTTCCCGACTGTCGGCAGCATGGTGCAGTTCACCTCGGAGCTGTCCGGCCTGGGTGGCAGTATGGCCTTCCTCAAGAACGACCTCTTCTTGCAGCACAACATACAACTGGCTGAGGAGTTTGTAAGTAAAAAATACACTGTCGGGTTGCTCAGGGCACTAAACTAGGCCTTCTTTTGAGGAAGGTTTAACAATATGTAAGGCATCTGATTAGAGACTAAGAATGTAACTAGAAACAGCCTTGTTCAGGATGCGATGTATGGGGAGTCATAAAAGATTAAAGATAGTTGACGTAGTCTGCTGTTTAGGGATTATTTCCTCGGATGATGGAAGAGTTACGAGGGATATCGAATAGCGTATAGTGATACGAAACAAAGTCTATAGAGCACTAAAAGCCGAATAAATGCTGTAGAAATACGTACATTTAAAAGAATACACGGGGTGACAATGAATGACGGAGTAAAGTAAATATGGATTAATGTGAACTTAAAGCTGATGTGTTCAGTGAGATAAGGTGGACATGTAAAATGAATGAGTGAAGAAAGACTAACAAAACACATATAGAGTGCAAATGTGAGTGGAAGGCGTGGCGTGGTAGAGGTAGACCAAGGAAAGTATGGTTGGATCGAGTGTATGACATTTTGAAAGAAGGAAAAGTAAAAAAGGAAGAGAAATCATGTCAGTTATATAAGATGTATGGATATAGAAGAGACGAAAAGAAAGATGTGTGTCACGATAGGTAAGTGTGGTGCTCTCTCCTCGCTGTCCATCATATCAGGGAGACATGATGGTGTTATCTGTATGTACGCTTCAGGATCTGTTTGTCTCTTGAATCACAGAATTGAATCACAAAAACAGAGTATCGTCCGTGTAAACCTGAGAACCAAAATGTTCAGTGTAAATGGGCTCATTGATACACGGCCCTTGTGGTACACCGTACTAAACAGTATTTCCTGACAAGGTTCTTCTTTCTCTTGGACAAATAAGGTTCAATCCAGGCGAGGACACCTGAAGAGCCTGAAGACGCATACTCAGAACTAAGTCTAACAAACATCTCTGCTGTAATATATTATTTTAATGAGTGCTAATTTTGACAAAAGGGAGATTTTATTGTTGTAGGTGCTACAAGGGGCCCTGCAAATGGGACTTCTAAACGACTTCCACGGGACCAACTTGACGGAGCACTTCTATGTGGGAGGACCTCAGAGTATACGAGGCTTCCGCGAGCGAGGGGTGGGACCCCAGTGTGAAGGGAACGCACTTGGAAGTAACGTAAGTTTCATGTATTGTGATTTACCGATTTCCAATATGATTGATAAAAAAATAGTTTGTTGTAGAATAAGGTATTAGAAAGGACATATCCCTATTGGAGTATGCAGAGAGAACAGATCTCCACTTCATTCTATCCTTGCACATATCTTTCGCTTCTTCCACATCCCTTTATGTATATTCTCCGATTATAAAAACTTTTCACTTCTTTTAGAATTTATTAATTTTCTCTTCACAGTCTTCCCAAACTTGTTGTACCTTCTGTATTATTTGTATACATACATACAAATGTACCATTACTTCATTTCTCTGTCGGGGTAGGCAGAGAGGACAGAGTGCCAAACTTTCCTATCTCAACACATTTTTCGCCTCTTCTACATCCATACATCTTATACAACTCGTATGATTTATCTGACTTCCTATGTTTCCTTCTTTCAAAGTATTCACTTGATCCGACCATACTTTCCTCAGTGTTCCTCTACCACGCCTTCCGTTCACATTTGCGCAATATATTTGTTTTGTTAATCTCTCTTCATCGCTTCGTTTTACATAGATTAGTTTTGTAAATCTTTCATTATTCATTCTTTCTGCATGGCCGAACCCTCTCAGTGCTTCTTCCTTCATCTTAAGCGCTGCATCTCCTTTTAATCCACATTTCCCACACATTATATTATATCTGAAAGTTCAAGAAGAATATTGGGTATACATACTCGTACATGCGTCATGTAATTCCTTTTACTCGTAGTATAGCAAAGTATTGTATAGTAGTAGAGAGTCGGAGTTGTTGTTCCACACCACTCCTTTACACCCTTTTACACTGTCGAGAGGACATGACTCGACTCATCAGATATTGCACCACCATGGCCATCACCATCATCCACTCCGATCTTTGTAACATTTCTTTAAGATATTAAACATGATAATAATAAACACTGGTACGCTCTGAACTTTGTCCCGATTGAAAAAAAAATGTAAAATCTAAAAACAGATGTCACTCACGATTATTAATAATAATATATTTATATAGTTCTGATTTTTAGTAACAAATTTTACTTTTGTAAATATAATAATGCGCACAATAATTAAATTATATAATATAATTGAAATGATTTGTTCTTATCCACTTCTTGATGTGTCGAATAAATAAGAATCGTGAGTGAAGATTTTATAGTTTTTACATGCAGCTGTCAGTTGATGTGTTGGATCGGTATTGTCATGATAAATGCGTAAACTTTTTTCTTCAGAATAGTATTATTTTAATAAAACATATGTTTTTAGTCTGCCGGATAGATTATGCCAGAATGTCATACGTAACAATATCATTTAATATCTATCAAATAATTATAATAGATATCAAGTTCAATATTAAAGCAGGTTAAGCTACACTACACGGAATATTAGATATTAATATCTATCAAATAATTATAATAGATATTAAGTTTAATACTAAAGCAGGTTAAGCTACACTACACGGAATATTAGATATTAATATCTATCAAATAATTATAATAGATATCAAGTTCAATACTAAAGCAGGTTAAGTTACACTACACGGAATATTCAACCACTAAAATGATTAAACCGAAGAACGTCCAAAATGACAATATTTGGTTTTATATTGTACAGCTCTTTTCTTCTTTTCTTTTTCTGTATATTTATGTATTTTATGTACAATATTATTGATATAAATATATTTTCTTAGTAATATATATATTTTTTCTCTTTTTCAGTGTGAATACACAGAGACAAATATCAATGGAGTGAAAGTAAGATGAACTTTAGGAAAGATCCTCTTTCTGTGTGTGTGTGCGTGCGAGTGTCTGTGTGTGTGAGCTTGTTTCCCTCCATAATAATGTGAGAGCGCCACCCCACCCCGCCCCGCCACCCGCACCCCGCCCCGCCCCGCTTGCCCTCCAAGACAATTTGATTGTCCTTTTATTATTATTATTGCTATCTTAATTATCTTGAATGCTATGGGGTAAAAAATATTTTATGCATTTTAAACAATTTTCTTTAGAATGGACAATATGTATATAATTTTAAATAGATTTAAAAAAATCCCTTCATGAAAATGGACGGGTCACATTATATTTGGACTAATACAGTAGTCTCGAAGACACTTCTCCCAAAGATCCTGCACTGTCTGCATCCCCACCATCTGTACCTGTACCTGTACCTGTAGATCCATCAGCCCGCTGCTGTCCTCCTGTCTCCGTTCACTCGAAGCAGGCGCCGTCGGATACTCTTGAGCCATTGTTTCTCAATTTTATAAAAACAGTTAAAGCTACAGTAGACTCCAGATTATCCGACCGAAGACAAAATGTAAAAAACTAACATGTTTCATAGTTCTGCGTATGAAGTTTAATAATTTAACCAAAATTATATACAATGGAAATTGTTGTTTATATACAATGAAAATATTTAACGTGAAATAATGTTCTGACACCAACAAAATGCTATGCTACGCGGTTTCATACATTTTAGTTTGAGTATGTATTACTATTGTGACTATTTTTAGTGTTGCATAAAAGACCGTACATTTTAATGTTCGATAAAAGACCGTACATTTTAATGTTGGATAAAATACTATAATACATTTTAATGATATAAAAAAATATACTTGATTTTATTTTAAAATGAAACAAGGAATGTTGAAAATGAAAAGATTTCGCATCTCAAAACAAAAAATATACCGACTGAACTATTTAGTAAAAGCAGCGCTGTTACAGCTACTTTCCAATCTAAAACAGCGTGCTAATCAAGTATTCTATGTAATAAAGTAGCGTGCTACTCGATTATTCTATCCAATAAAGTAGTACGCTACTCGAGTATTCTATGCAATAAAGTAGTACGCTAATCAAGTATTCTATGTAATAAAGTAGCGTGCTACTCGAGTATTCTGTGTGAAATGTAGTAACTGGGCACTGCTTTACAGTTACTCTAAGGACGAAATCCTCTATTGTTAATTCGTAACTTAATACCACTGTAAGTAAATCTTTTGTTTGTTAAACATCGACAATAATTGTATAACTAAAAGAAAATGCTTGATTTTTCCAGTTTTACTGGGCGTCTGGCCTTCACCTGTACACACCCCTGCCGTTTAGGCCCGGAAAAGGTGGATTTGGAGACCTTTTCAGAGCGCACTTCTTTGTCAACGCTGGCAATACCGGACCAATCAAAGCAGGTATACTATAGCAGGTTTTACAGTCACATCAGATCAGATCATATCAGACCATTAGTCTAGCGGCGGAAGTCTCGCCCTAGATGATGCTTCTTTCTTCCATTCTGAAATTTTGAACTCGATTCGCTATTACGACTGTGAATATATGTGTATCATATGTTTGTGTGTATATACGAGTATGTATGCATATGCATTATTTTTTATTTCATATAATTTTTTTTTTTAAAATGAAGTTTTTCAAAGTTCTAAGGGCTAAGCCTGTTTTGAAACAATAAATAAATAAATGATAAGGGGGGAATGTAAACTGAAAGCTGATGTTTTGAGTAAAATGAAGAAGAGCACTCTGAGATGGTTCGGGCACGTGGAATCAATGTGAGTGGAAGGCGTGAGAGAGAGAGGAAGACGGAGGAAAGTATGGTCGGATGGAGTGAATGATATTTTGAAAGAAGGAAACGTAGAAAGTGAGAGAAATGGTAAGAGTTGTGTGACAAGGAGTGCCACCAAATAATGTGAATGTGTCAGACACAGTTTCGGGGGTTTTTTTTTAATAACCTTTTATTTGATTTATGGTGCTCGAGGAAAACAGAAAATGCACGTGTGAATTCACAAAATGCACGTGTGAATTCACAAAATCAATAAAAATTACAAAACAGATTTTCCCTCAGAAATACTTGAGATGACAATGTATGACAGAATACTGAATGAAGGGAGGGATAGGGTTAAATGTGAACTTCCATCCATCCTGTCGTGTAGCTCATGACTGAACACCGTGCACTGCGCGGCTCCAAGGGTAGTCCTGTTACGTCTCTCACTCGGTCACTCCGACGCAGTGGGATTCTTCCTCTTGTGGGTTGTCCTTCCACGTGTCTAGTAATCACAAACCTCTCCAAACTTTCTCTTTAGCCACGAGCAACGTGCCCAAAGAATCGGAGGACTTGTCGAATGCATTTTGTCGACAATATTTCTGTGATTCTCAATTCTTTGACAATGGAGACGTTAGTTCGCCTTCCTGTCCATGGAATTCGTAACATCCTTCTCCAGCACCACATTTCCAATGCATCTATTCTACGTCTTTTGTTCATTTCCCAAGTCCAAGTCTCCGCCCCACACATGAATATAACGAAGACGAGAGACTTAACATAACATAACGGGGCGTTTATTCATTGTGACGGTGATGGTTTTGCTCTTCAATATCTTTTCCAGCTTTGACATCAAAAAATGTTTTCCCATTCAAGTTCTTCTTTCCACATCAGCCTCGCATCCTCCACTGTGAGTAATACTGGAGTGTAAGTAAATAAAGTCAGTAATCACTTCTAGACCATGAATGCTGAATGCTGATTGGTGAATGCTGAATGGTGAATGTGAACTTAAAACTGACAAAATATAGCGCAAATGTGAGTGGAAGGTATTGTAGAGGAAAACCGAGGAAAGTGTGATCGGATCAAACTAATGATATTTTGAAAGAAGGAAACGTAAAAAGTAAGAGAAATTGTAGGAGTTGTAAGAGAGGGTGTATGGAGGTAGGAGAGGTGAAAAATGTGTGGCATGATAGGAAAGTGCGGCATTGTCTCTCTTCTTTGCTTATCTTGACAGGAAACTTCATTTAACGCAATTAATTCAACACACAAGTCATTATATTAGAGGGGAAAAATATTCAAAGACAAAAATATAAATCATATTTATAATATAGCTTGACTTTTTCATTTTATCATGTCATGTCCCATGGCTGGCCATTTTGGGCACTTCTTTCCATATTGGGGTCTGCGTCAAATGTTATTTCCTTTGCGCGCTCCATGTGATGGAATGCTCCCTCGAGTTCTTTTGCAGTTAACTTCTTAATAATATCTCCTTGTTCTCGCTCACACTCGTACTCCTTATTTCCTTTGTCTCCGTACGCACACTGCTCTTCCGAATGAGAGTCGACTGATTGACTGATTAATCAGCAATATTGCGCAGCTTAAGTGCTTTTATTGATTTTTGCGCAAATGGAATTAGCATTTTTTCCCTGCGAGGTTTTCCTGTACCTATCTATATAGGTATGTATAAATATTGAACGACCTGATAATACACTATACTATACTTGTACATTCCTGGAAATATTAAGAGTTAAGAAACATTTTCTATAAACCTTTATAAAATATATAAGAGTTCAAGTAGGGTTTTAACGGGTCTATCGAGTGTCCATTCTGATTCCCCACTCCTGATAGAATGCATACGGGGGTCATTAATGTCACGACACTCGGTGTAGTTACTTGAGCAAGTGTGAAGCATCCACCAATATGGAGCTCTGCTACTTGAGCGACTGTGAAGCATCCACCAATACGCAGCTCTGTTGAATAATGTATATTTTTTACACTTGTCTTTTATAAGAATTTTCTATAACTTGTCGTAGCAACCACCTTTTCTCGTATTCAAATAATGAACTTAAAAATGTGACCCCATTGTACAATAACTCCGCACTGTCTAACATCTCCCTCCCAATCATTCTGCACTCACCGCTGCGTGTCTTGTTCTCTTCCTCCACGCTGTCTGTCCATCATCATCATCATCATCATCACGGCGCAGACCACCAGCAGCAGTGCGGCACCACGCCCGGGGAGGACTCCACAGGTGAAGTGTTCGACACGGCTCCCTCCTATTATGTCTCGTGTTATTGTAGATTGGACATGTATGTAGTGATAGCATTGTTTCTCAACCTTTCTCGGCTTTGCGGTCTAAAAGATAAAAAAACAAAATTATCATAATAGGATGATTTATATATAGTGCCGTTTACAGAGCAGAATCTCCTCAAGGACGCTCTAGCTCGGGAATTCAAGCCACGTTTAGGGAGCAGAATCTCCTCAAAGTCGTTCTAACTTGGGACTCGAAGCCACGATTAGAGAGCAGAATCTCCTTAAGGACACTAACTCGGGACTCAAAGCCACGTTTAGAGAGCAGAATCTTCTCAGGGACGCTCTAACTCAGGACTCGAAGCCACGTTTAAAGAGCAGAATCTCCTCAAGGACGCTCTAACTCGGGACTCGAAGCCACGTTTAGAGAGCAGAATCTCCTCAAGGACGCTCTAACTCGGGACTCGAAGCCACGTTTAGAGAGCAGAATCTCCTCAAGGACACTCTAACTCGGGACTCGAAGCCACGTTTAGAGAGCAGAATCTCCTCAAGGACGCTCTAACTCGGGACTCGAACCCACGTTTAGAGAGCAGAATCTCCTCAAGGACGCTCTAACTCGGGACTCGAAGCCACGTTTAGAGAGCAGAATCTCCTCAAGGACGCTCTAACTCGGGACTCGAAGCCACGTTTAGAGAGCAGAATCTCCTCAAGGACGCTCTAACTCGGGACTCGAAGCCACGTTTAGAGAGCAGAATCTCCTCAAGGACGCTCTAACTCGGGACTCGAAGCCACGTTTAGAGAGCAGAATCTCCTCAAGGACGCTCTAACTCGGGACTCGAAGCCACGTTTAGAGAGCAGAATCTCCTCAAGGACGCTCTAACTCGGGACTCGAAGCCACGTTTAGAGAGCAGAATCTCCTCAAGGACGCTCTAACTCTGGACTCGAAGCCACGTTTAGAGAGCAGAATCTCCTCAAGGACGCTCTAACTCGGGACTCGAAGCCACGTTTAGAGAGCAGAATCTCCTCAAGGACGCTCTAACTCGGGACTGGAAGCCACGTTTAGAGAGCAGAACCTCCTCAAGGACGCTCTAACTCGGGACTCGAAGCCACGTTTAGAGAGCAGAATCTCCTCAAGGACGCTCTAACTCGGGACTCGAAGCCACGTTTAGAGAGCAGAATCTCCTCAAGGACGCTCTAACTCGGGACTCGAAGCCACGTTTAGAGAGCAGAATCTCCTCAAGGATGCTCTAACTCGGGATCCGAAGCCACGTTTAGAGAGCAGAATCTCCTCAAGGACGCTCTAACTCGGGACTCGAAGCCACGTTTAGAGAGCAGAATCTCCTCAAGGACGCTCTAACTCGGGACTCGAAGCCACGTTTAGAGAGCAGAATCTCCTCAAGGACGCTCTAACTCGAGACTCGAAGCCACGTTTAGAGAGCAGAATCTCCTCAAGGACGCTCTAACTCGGGACTCGAAGCCACGTTTAGAGAGCAGAATCTCCTCAAGGACGCTCTAACTCGGGACTCGAAGCCACGTTTAGAGAGCAGAATCTCCTCAAGGACGCTCTAACTCGGGACTCGAAGCCACGTTTAGAGAGCAGAATCTCCTTAAGGACGCTCTAACTCGGGACTCGAAGCCACGTTTAGAGAGCAGAATCTCCTCAAGGACGCTCTAACTCGGGACTCGAAGCCACGTTTAGAGAGCAGAATCTCCTCAAGGACGCTCTAACTCGGGACTCGAACCCACGTTTAGAGAGCAGAATCTCCTCAAGGACGCTCTAACTCGGGACTCGAAGCCACGTTTAGAGAGCAGAATCTCCTCAAGGACGCTCTAACTCGGGACTCGAAGCCACGTTTAGAGAGCAGAATCTCCTCAAGGACGCTCTAACTCGGGACTCGAAGCCACGTTTAGAGAGCAGAATCTCCTCAAGGACGCTCTAACTCGGGACTCGAAGCCACGTTTAGAGAGCAGAATCTCCTCAAGGACGCTCTAACTCGGGACTCGAAGCCACGTTTAGAGTGCAGAATCTCCTCAAGGACGCTCTAACTCGGGACTGGAAGCCACGTTTAGAGAGCAGAATCTCCTCAAGGACGCTCTAACTCGGGACTCGAAGCCACGTTTAGAGAGCAGAATCTCCTCAAGGACGCTCTAACTCGGGACTCGAAGCCACGTTTAGAGAGCAGAATCTCCTCAAGGACGCTCTAACTCGGGACTCGAAGCCACGTTTAGAGAGCAGAATCTCCTCAAGGACGCTCTAACTCGGGATCCGAAGCCACGTTTAGAGAGCAGAATCTCCTCAAGGACGCTCTAACTCGGGACTCGAAGCCACGTTTAGAGAGCAGAATCTCCTCAAGGACGCTCTAACTCGGGACTCGAAGCCACTATTATTAACAGACTAAACATATTACAAAATAAATATGTGTTGGTTGAATGTAAGAACAGAAAGGTAGCGGCTGCAGCCATTAAATTAGGTACTTTCTCGCATCTCAGAAAAACATATTTTTCCTTTTGTACACATAAGCTATTTTGATTTTGGCGACCCCCACGGGGGAGGGGGGGGGGAGGGGTTCAACCAACAGATTGAGAAACGATGCTATATAGGTTTAATTTCATTTCATTTTTACTTATAGTGCATGGATCAAAGCATTTTCCTGCTCGTAATACAATAAAATCCCAGTAGTGCATGTCTCCAGAATTGCCCCAGTTATATGACAGATATATTTTGTGAATTTGGTAAAATATTTTTTTGATGTATTATATTTGTCCACACCGTGCCCTGTGCCCCGGCAGTGTACTATAGTATTTGTGTTGTATTCAATTTTTGTTATTTGCAGTACAACCGGCAGTTTTCCATCTCCCTGTTAGGATGATGGATGCCCGAGATGGCAGAATGCCAGACTTTCCTATGTTGACATACATCCATACACCTCATACAACTCCTATTGACTTACTGCCTTTCCTTCTTTCACAATATCATTTACTTGATCCAACCATACTCTCCTCGGTCTTCCTCGCACACACCTTCCACTCACATTTGCGCTATACTATATATTTGTTTTGTCAGTCTTTCTTTATTCATTCGTTCTACATACCCGAACCATATCGGAGTGCTATGTGTACACTGATACCTTTCTTCATTCATTCGTTCTACATACCCGAACCATATCGGAGTGCTATGTGTACACTGATACCTTTCTTCATTCATTCGTTCTACATACCCGAACCATATCGGAGTGCTATGTGTACACTGATACCTTTTTTTTTTTTTTTTTAAAAACAGAGTTCCAACGGGAATGGAACCCGTAGCCACAAGTTTGAAAGACAATTAAGCTACGGAACCACTCGGCATCCAGGCGTCCCGGGGCTCATTTACCTGTCAGGCGGTTTTTTACTTGAAGCCCTTTTTTTATTTCTATTTATTGTTTTACTAGTGTTTAGTAGCAATTCTCCAAGCACTTTTGGGACAATCTGTATAACAACGTAGCGCAATATTATACAGGCATGTGCGCATGTGCGGTGTTAGTAACATGGCGTGGAGGGATACAATAAGATTCTTTACTTTTCACCATTCGAGAGTTGTTATATTGAAACGTAGATACGAGTATAGACACCTCGGACGGATGTTTGAAATTGTAACATAAAACAATTGGACTCCCAAACATCCTATTTGGGTTTTCATGTACAGGTCATGGTCAGGAGAAATTTCTACAATACATAGCGAAAACTTGGCTTGGTTGTATTGTGTACAACAAAAGTGAAATACAGGGGTCTGCCAATGGACCGCGGCGTGTTTTTAAGTATATCTGTACTTTTTCTTCCGTCGCATATACTAAAAGTATTATTTTAGTAGATTCTAATAAGAAATACGACAAACAAAGTGAAATATAAGGATAAGGACCAAACCTTACCCACTGAAAGTTTACTTTTACTGACACCACCATTTATGTTCTGACAATTTTTTCTTATTCTTAGTTTTTGTTCATAATAAATATGAAACCATTATATCTGATTATATATATTATACATGGCAACATCATCCTTCAAAAGGAGTAGCTCGTGTGTAGCTACTGTTATACAGTACAATACATCTTATACAGTATTTATAGGAATTTGGAGATTACCCTATTTGTATTTAGGCTGGAAATCCTTTGATGTGGTAATTAGTTATATTTGTGTTTTTATATGTTTTATATGTACAGCGGGTACAGAATCTCATCTGGCCTGGATTCTATTCTGAACCAACAGCTCAAAAACGTTTGAAAAATGGACAATATCTCGACCCATTTGGATACTATCCGCTTCGAGTATGTATATTTTAATTGAATTTTCAAAATATTAGTTTTTATTAAAAAGATCCTTTGTTGGTTGGATTCAATCATTCGGTAGTTTGGGGACCATCACGGACATTTTGACATTCCCCAATTATCTTCCACTTCCAGATCAAGACCTGGACAAGAACCTGGAATCCGTGACGAAGGACATCCGATTGGCGACGGGTTTGGGAGTGGCCCTTCGCATCGGCGGCATCGCCAGACTGGAGCTGAACTACTGCCTGCCCATCTGGCACCGACCCGGGGATGTGGTCGCGCCGGGCATCCAATTCGGACTCGGCATCAACTTCTTGTAACTCCGCCGCTTTGAGAAGTGTTTGTTAAATTTTAATTTGTGCGAAATCCCATTTTGATTATCTGAAGAATTTTCGACTCGCCTACATATCTCGGATTTCCATCAAGTTTTTTAAGAGCTTCATAAATCCCGTCATTTCTCAACCTGTGTGTCAAAAGGTCAAAAATAAAAATAATTCACGTGTACTTAAAGGAAATACACGTATACTACAGTTTCTGAGAAAAATTTCCATGTATATAAAGTGATAGTGTAGGTATTAAATCTAACTAGCGCCACCGTGGCAGAACAGGCTAAACAGGTGGGGGGCGTCGCTCCTATACATTAGCTGCCCTGTTGAGGTTTGTCCTCTGTACGGCAGCTCAGTGCGACAGTGACACCGCTCCTAGCTTAGTAAGTTATTCAGCCGGGAGATGCGTCTTCTTTCTATGACTTTTCATGGTGCGATCGCAGCGTACTTTGTTAGCAACCACGTGTGTTCATGCTTCGACATAGGAGCACGGAGAATATGTAAATTGTATACATAGAAAATCCTGCATTTGGAGAAGCAACTCGGTGCAATCTTTACCCTTATTTGGATCTCTGGGGATGGATCCAGCCAGCATCCCAGATATTTACATTGTAGGACTCGCCCTTTATTCATCTCAGCCACGTTAAATATGCTAATGTTAATTGAATTGGGATTTCGTACAAACCTGTATAAAAAAAGTATCAAGTTTTGTACAAAACATCACATCATTTCATTTTACATTTTACATATAAAGAGAATGAAAGAATTTTTTTATTGTTACATTTCATAAACAGTTTTATTGTCTTACGAATAATCCGTAAACCGTAAACCACGCTAACATTGTAAGAAATGCAGGGAAACCCTTCCCGGTTTTCACTTGAGGCCATTTTAACATCTTTCTTGTCGGTCGGGAAAGATTGTCACATAGCAATAAGCTCTCCAGGTTGTACTTTATTCGACAAAAGTGTAAAACAATACAATATTTGTGAATAAAATTTTAACCAGACCGGGAGGCGGTCGGGTCACGTATTAAGAATTGCTTAAGAGCTAGCTGTGCCGTTTCATCGCTCATTAAGGATCCCACAAATAGGACACTCATCTTTTACCATCCACCGTTACGATAGAGAGATTCTCACGTTTGTGTAGTGCCAGGCTGCGCTGGCATCTGTGTATTCCGAGGGTTTCTTTGCATGTGAAGGTCGCAATACTTTGAGAAGTCTACAAAATCTCTCTTTCAGCTTTGTTCTGTATAATATTCCCATACAGTAAATATATACTATACGTGTATACACACTCGTACATGAAAACGTGTAACATTCTATTCTTAAACATGAGTTCAAGAATAGAATGTTACAATTTCAAGAGAAATGATTCTCTTGAAATGAAGACTCGTGCACACCTCTCGACAGTATGTACGAGTTGTTTTTTTAGTAAGGTCCATTTTTAAATGACTGCCAAACGAAATTGTTAAACGGTATTAGTAATATCTTTATGATATTAAGATTATGTTCGCTATTGGCTATTGGCTATTGGCTATTGGCTATTGACTGGACTTTACTTAAAAACACGCCTCATACATAGTTTTTCTTTTTTAAGCTAGTGAAAATTTGATGCTAAACAATATCTTAGTATTTTGTTTTGTTTATATTGGAAAATATATTTGTTTTGATTAGTTTCAGTTTTTATTATGACACGACAGTTTTAGAAAAAACTGTTTTCCTATATTTTTGTACAAATCCACTTGTTAATTTTGATAGATTTTACACAAAAGCATCGACAACTTTAGAATAGTTTGTACATATTTATGAAAAGTTTCTATTATATTTGTTAATAATGTCATTTTATATAGAAACATGTTCTCTTCATAATTCAATAACGGAACATGTTCAGTTGGCCAATTTTCTGTATCAAAAGTATTCTTATCTCGGAGCTATCGGGAATTATTACATCATGACGCGTCGCTGGTCTTTCAGTGAGACATTTCAGTAATCGCAAGATCCACTTTTTTAGTGAATTATAATGAAATTTTATTTTTTGCTGTCTTACGAGGGACGTGACATCATGATTTCACCCTTGGCTCTACTCGTATCTCTCAATATTTTGAATGTGTATACTCGGCCGCTACTCCTTAAGCGTTAGATGAGATTTACACGCCCGCCTGCCTGCCTGCATGCCTGCATGCCTGCCTGCCCGCCTGCCTGCCTGCCTGCCTGCCTGCCTGCCCGCCGGTACATACTCCTATACAAATTACTAACAGGAAAGGTAGCGAACACCCTGTTGATTGACAAGTTTTTGTTCAATGTACCGAACAATTATTTATGCCATTGTGAATTAAGATCATTTTAGATGCTGTATCCACGAACAGATCTATTTGAGTGTCACCACTCACACCGAGATATGGAAGATATCCATATCTCGGTGGTTCAATTGAGAACTGAACATCTTAATAAACTCCTCAAGGCATTCATAACATACGAGTAGCTGAGCCACTTCACAGAAAAGCATAAGTGGGAGTAATATTGTTCCTGTTGACTATTGTTATTGTTGCACTTTTCTTGTCAAAAACAATAAATCCAGAATCAGATTTATTTTCATCACCTTTCTTACGGCGAGAGTTACGTCTCAATTGTAATCACATCAATTTGACTTGAAACATATTGAAAATATAAAATTATTATTTTTTACTGAATTTGAAAAGATATTTTTTTGTATACACGTATTTTGCATTGACCACATTTACTTTTTTGTTTCACACAACTCTTTTGCTCGATGACAGAAATGTGAAATTGGTTAATATTTCTTTGTTATTTATATGATTTTTATTGTAGGAACCTGTTCATAGATATTAAAATTGTACAGTTAGAGTAAATTGTTTAATAAATTAAGCTTCGTTAAAATATGAACCATTTTATTTACAAACCTTTATTTATCCTTTTAATAGGTTTACAGTAAAACCTCTATTTATTGAGCTAAATGATAAATACAGGAGAACAGTTCCGAGATGGCCGGTTCTTCTACAGTACAATAGCGAGGTATCAGAGTGACAGCGCCGCTCTGTCCGTCACGACACGTACTAACGCCACACCCGTTGCATGTTCAAGCGATGTTATTTGACACTTCTAAAACCGCAACTTAAGAGATCTCGGAGCCGTGGTGTACGACGAGACAGTCAAAAATTAGGTTCCTCGATATTTCCAGGATTGTTTTAGACGTATCCGAATCTCGTCTTAGGTTAAGGACTCTTTAGATTCTCAATAGAGTTGGCAAACCCAAATACTTCCTCGGAACGTTTCAGGTAGCGGGATATTTTCTATGGAATGGTCTTCCACCCTCCCTGAGGCAACATTTTCCGTAGACTTGAAAAGTTACGTGTCCTCTGTACGTCTTCTGTAAGTTAATAAGTGGAGTTAGTTAGGAAGCTCTCTTAATGTTCAGTAAATAGCGCTATATCAAATTATCTAAAAATAAAAATGAAGGAAGAACAGCAGATAGCTGCGAAACAAAGAAACCTCGATTGATCAGGGAGACATGGCCCGATCAGGGACCCAGGGCCCAATCAGGGACCCAGGGCCCAATCAGGGACCCAGGGCCCAATCAGGGAGAATTACTGGAAGAATCTGATTGGATTTTTACTAAAAATGTAAAATAAAGAAATATTTATATTCCAGATTGTTAACTCGTACGTAAGTATTGTTCTAGCACATCCTCGGATAGGCTTCGCAGCTTATTCAGCCATTAACTCTGCGATGGGTAAACAAGATGGTTTTCTGTAGAAATAAGAGTTATGTTAATACTGGGTGTGTCTTGCGACGGCGTGTCCCCAAGTGGGAGGAGTCAGGTCCACTTCCTCGAGAGCCATCTGTCGTGCGAATGTTTGCTCCGCTCGCAGAACAGTAACACCTGTTCAAAACCGACCCAGACAGAATCTGGTGGCAAGACACTCTGCAAACAAACATACGGCTATACACACACACACACACCAGTACGCTGTCAACTGTGTCATTTGTTGAATATTTTAGTGAGATAATGTTTTTTTTTCTTCTTGAATTCAGAGTATACGAGTGTTCTTGTACTATTATTATTATTATTACACATGACAAGAAATATACACAATTTGAGAAAAAACAACAGGTAATTTGATTTGGACATATAATTTTAATGGATCTGGGTTTGTTGCCTTTCATTTGTCGTATCCCCAGTAAACTAGGCTTTTGCCTGTATCTCACTGAGGATCAAATATGTAATAATAATACTCGTAAAAGAACAATTTGTACAGCACCATTCACAGAGCGGATTCTCCTCGAGGGCGCTCTAACTCGGGACCCGAACCCATTACTATTGACAGTATTGATTAAAAGTATTACAGAATGTTAATTATAAGTTGAATGGAAGGGTAGGAAGGTGGTGGCTGCGGCTATTAGATTAGGCGCTTATTATTAACACACTTTCATGCGTCTGCATATGTTCAGGAAAACATATTTGATGAGAAACTTTACCAAGGGAAGAAGAACTACAAAGAAATCTTCGAAGATTTTCCAATATGAGATAGTAACACATTCACCTTTAAGTGTAGTGTATTGTATAGTGTTCATATAACTAGATACATTTTGATAAGGACTTCCAAGTGATTCCTAAAGCTGCACACGCCACCCATATCTCTAACACTAAAAGGTAGCTCATTCCACGTCGTAGGACCAGTAATGGTAAAACCTCGATAATAATACACTCCTCAATAGGATCGATATGGAACAACCAATTTATTATTTAAAGAAGAAATTGACCTTGTGTGCAGTACAATCTGGCGGACTTATTGACATGTAGCAATATCTTCCAACCGACCAGAAAAATGTTAAAGAGACCTTGAGTGAAAACCCGGAATCATTTTTCACGAACCCGCAACCCCCGGGATGAGAGACAAGTGTCTTATCAACTCGACCATGGGTCTTGCTGTAGTATTAAAAAATACTAATTAAATTTAATGCGATAGCATTGATTTCGATGTTCCGGGGCTGGAAGAGTTGGCCATCAGTAAATTCCTGGGTCAAAAAGTTTCCAGCCTGAACTAGCTAGAGTTCGTTAGGATGGATCGTAGAGAGGATCCCCTCGCCGTTCCAACGTCAATTCAATTGGAAAGCAGGGCTGTGCCGTTGCACACCAGCAAACTCACCGGCCACACCGCTGTACTGGATCCGATGGTATATCTGAAGTGAGACGATAGGAGCACATCGGCATGTTGTTTTATTATGTGAGTGAGCCGTTGCACACCAGCAAACTCACCGGCCACACCGCTGTACTGGGTCCGGTGGCGCACCGAAGTGAGACGATCGGAACACACCGACATATTTTTATTAATAAATATGACCGAAGTCATAGTTATCCTTATAGCCCCGAATACTATGTGGAAAAAATGCACGCGTTATTCGAGGGAAGTAACACAGCGCGGGGTTCGAAACGACGACCTTCCGCATGGAAGTCCTGTCCGTTACTGCGCGACGATTCAACTAGTGTGTGTATTGACAGATACCACGCCGGACACGCTCACAGCATGGTCATGCGATGTTATAGTTAACATTTGATAGCTCTATTCTCGCTAGTACGTCAACTAGAGTGAATAGAAGACGTGTTGTTTCGTTAAATTCTGAAATGTTAATAATTAAATATCGCATGATTATCAAATCGTGTTTCTTTCAAAAGAAGGGAAAAGCTTAGCAGGAATTAAACGACGTTATGATGCAGACGCTGCGCTGCGCTGCGTACGGAGTATATTTTTCATCATCTTTCACAGTCAAAGATCGGGTTGAACAGTTTCTTGTCCTTCGTCAAGGCAGGCCAGCAGAAGCACTCTCTCCAGAAACAGTTGCATCAGTGTAAGTTGCAAGATAGAAGACTAGAATCAATAGGAATAGCAGGGAGGCAAGGCGAGGCAAGGCCAGGAGCAGGACACGCACATCGGATTTCTTATACTCGTATCCACGGGCCAGAACATATTTTGGATTCTACTGGTACTATGGGATCGTGACAACAAATTCCATTAGAAACATTTTCTACTAAGAAATTTTTATTTATTTTCTTCTAATATAAAAAAATTAAGCTGTATTGTACTTTTGTTGAATAAATCACAACGAGGAGGTTTATTGCTATGTGGTAATCTCTTCCAACCAACCAGAATGATGTTAGACATGCAGTAAGTGAAAATCATTCTGTAAACATTAGAAAATGAATTAGGTTTCAATGGGAATCGAACATATGTGTATTGGTAACCACCGGCTGGAAGACAGGCATCGTAACAACTAAGCTATTGAGATTTTGTCTTGCAATCTGAATATGAAGACTTATTGTAATGTCAATAGACCCCAATAGTATGAAGACTTATTGTAATGTCAATAGACCCCAGTAGTATGAAGGCTTATTGTAATGTCAATAGACCCCAGTAGTATGAAGACTTATTGTAATGTCAATAGACCCCAATTGTAATGTCAATAGATCCCAATAGTATGAAGACTTGTTTTAATGTCAATAGACCCCAGTAGTGTGAAGACTTATTGTAATGTCAATAGACCCCAGTAGTATGATGACTTATTGTAATGTCAATAGACACCAATATGTAATGTTAATACACCGCAATAAGAAAACCTATTCTTAACTATTTTATTCCGTCTTATATTTTGTTTTGTGACGCGATAGCTTTTCTTACTAGAATCTTCTAGCGTATTTATTACTTTTCTAGTATACTGCATAATTTCTCATTAGACCGATCCATTAGTCCACAGTAAATTACCTATTGTTTTTTCACAAGTGATGTGAATGTATTTATAGAATATCTTGTCCCCTATAAATAAATAAATAAAATAAATCGCTCCCCAGCCCCCTCCCCCCCCTACTCTCCTCTTTATTCCCCGGTTCTGCGAAGGCATCTGTCAGATCTATTACATCTCAACCTTTCTTGCCTCGCAGCTCCCCAACAGATCTATTACATCTCAACCTTTCTTGCCTCGCAGCTCCCCAACAGATCTATTACATCTCAACCTTTCTTGCCTCGCAGCTCCCCAACAGATCTATTACATCTCAACCTTTCTTGCCTCGCAGCTCCCCAACAGATCTATTACATCTCAACCTTTCTTGCCTCGCAGCTCCCCAACAGATCTATTACATCTCAACCTTTCTTGCCTCGCAGCTCCCCAACAGATCTATTACATCTCAACCTTTCTTGCCTCGCAGCTCCCCAACAGATCTATTACATCTCAACCTTTCTTGCCTCGCAGCTCCCCAACAACTAAAAAAATAAATTAAGTCTTCGCGATCTCCCTGAAAAATAACTTCATTGATACACGTAGCTTAGTTGTGACATTCTCGACTTCCATCCGAGGGTTTCGAGTTCAATTCCTGAAAAAAAAAAGGTCCCAGTTTGGCTCCACATCTATTAACAATACCCGCACGCACCGAGCTGCATAGTTGCTAACATCTTTAATGACGGACCACGAGTCTGCGCATACTGCGGAGGTTCTTAAAACCCGAAGGTTCGATTACCGCAGTCGAAGACAATATTGTCTCTCGGCCACGCTCTTTCGGAATCACTAATTCGAATGTATCGAGGGGTGCCATATGCAGAAGAAGAACTTCTTTGTCCATTTTTAACAATTTTATACGCGAATAGAATTTCAGTTTTGAAATAAAAACTCATCATCAGAGGACAAGTGGGTGGATTGATTCTTGGAAACCAGTGTTCAATGGCAGCTTTTGCTGTAACAGAAGTATTGTCCACGGAAGCTCTAGCTTTCATTATATACAGTATAACCTGGCGGGCTAATTGCCACGAGGCAATCTCTTCAAACCGACGAGAAAGATGTTCACCATGCTTTAAGTGAAAACCAGACTAAAATATATTTTTTTCGTAACTATATCTAGATTCCAACTGGCATCGAACCCGCACCTCTCGGGTGTCAGGTGTCTTACCTACTATACTAGGCCGTGGAAGTTGTCAGAGGTAACTTGTCCAGGCCGTAAACTTTTGGACCTCAGTGGTAAATATAAGGTCAATCATCATTATGCAGAATGGTCCATCATGGAAGAGAAGGGTAAAACAAGAAGTATATTTATCCATGGCTGGAGACAAGGAGTGCTAAATATGGTGTAGGGGTTGGGGTTTTCACCTATGCTAGAACTGATACAATATGAAATATGTTAACATGTGAAAGTTTTTATTTGATCAAATTATAATTTCAACTGTCGATTTAGATTTATAATCTATTTCGCACTGTATTTGTACGTACTGGTGGGTGTATTACCATGTGGTAATCACTTTCAACCAGCCAGAAACAAGCCTGAAGTAAAAAATAATAAAATCCCTTTAAAAAAGTCTAGCTACCAATGGGAATCGAACTTGCAACTCTCCAGTTGGAAGAGAAGTATTTTACTAAGTCGCAGCCCTCCAGCTGGAATGAATGTATCTTATCAACTCGCAACCCTCCAGTTAGAAGGAATGTACCTTACCAACTCGCAACCCTCCAGTTTGAAGGAAGGTATCTTGCCAACTCGCAACCCTCCAGTTGTAAGGAATGTACCTTACCAACTCGCAACCCTCCAGTTTGAAGGAATGTATCTTGCCAACTCGCAACCCTCCAGTTGTAAGGTGTTCACGCCATAGCGTGACGCGGAATGCCGGCCCCCGTCATGTGGGGGCGCTCTGTTGTCGCCGCCGGCCCCTGTCGCGCGCGGGCCGCTTCGTCATCGCTCCCGGTCCTGTCGAGGTTAGTCTCACAAGTTAAATTATCGTATTGTCGCCAACTGTGGTAGTTTGAACTCGACGACGATGTTCCGGTCTCCGGCCTCCGTCTCGAGCACTTGTGCATGACCACCGTCGGGGAGACATCTCGAGCCGGGCCAGCTAGCCGCCGGCACGCTCCATCACCAGAACCTCAGACGAACAAATTTACCAACCGCGGCGACGCTCCAGGAGTTCTGGACCATCAGCCGAGATCTCCGAATCCCGTCATCAACGCCCTTTCATCGAACAAGACAACCGTGAGTACCATTCCTTTTCTCCTTTGTTTCCAGTTTGGCTTACGCCTTACTATAAGGAATGTACCTTACCAACTCGCAACCCTCCAGCTGGAAGGAAGGTATCTTATCAACTCGCAACCCTCCAGTTGGAAGTAATGCACCTTGCCAACTGGCAACCCTCCAGTTGGAAGGAAGGTACGAGGAGTATCTTACCAACTAAGGTACGGAGATTATCGCTATTTGGTTGAATGAGAGTAATGTAGCCATGTGAAGAAGCTCGCCAGATTATACTCGTATAAATATGTTTAATTTTATTTATTAATTTACATGACAAGTATCTATAGTATACGAGTAACATGAATAGATAATGCATGAAAAACGAGGTGTATGGAGGTAACGCATTGTACTCCCGTGCGGGAGGTTGCCGGTTCAAACCCCGCGATGTGGGGAATGTCACAGGATTTTTTTTGCGCCTAGTATTCGGGAGTATAAGGATATCTATAACTTCGGCCATATATAGTATATTCTATAGATATGACGGAAGTTATAGATATTCTTTGAAAAAAAAAAGGAAAAAAACATGCTGGGGGGGGGGACCGATCGTCTCAGAACAGATCATCACCCAGAACAGCGGAGTGACCGGTGAGTTTGCTGGTGTGCAACGGCTCCCCCGTTTAAAGAGTTGGCCTAGCCCAGGAGACTACGAGGCCCAGCAACGACGACGATAAGAAAAACAAGACCAAAAGCATTTTATTACAGTGCGCCGCGCCGCGCGCCGCGCACTGCGCACTCTCCATTTATATGAAGCCCGTCTCCAGTAAACTAGGCTTTTACCTGTATTTTATCGATTGTCCCACATAAATACACACCACTTTTGTGGTAGACGGAAAGGGCAGAGCACCAGTCTTTCCTATCTCGACACCCATCCTTAGCATCTTCCACATCCATACACCTTCTCATGCAAATCTTCCGATTTTTCTGACTTTCTACGTTTCGTCCTTTCAAAATATAATTCACTCGATCCAATCATACTGTTCTCGGTCTTCCTCTCACCCACCCATCTCCTCTTCACTATTTGTAGTGTATACATAATAATATTTGTTTCGTGTCAGTCTTTCTTCATTCATTCGTTCTACTTGGCCTAACCATCTCCGAGTACCTACTCTTCTTCATCTTACTCAATACTCGTATATCATCGTCTTGAGTTCATTTCATTTTGACGTACTCGCAGGTACATTATCATCCGACGGACAGTCTCAAGTACACGCATCTCCACACCATTGATTCGGCTCTCTATCTGTAGCTGGGGCTGGAGCTGGAGCGCTCTGCATTCTCTATCTGGAGCTGGAGCGCTCTGCATTCTCTATCTGGAGCTGGAGCGCTCTGCATTCTCTATCTGGAGCTGGAGCGCTCTGCATTCTCTATCTGGAGCTGGAGCGCTCTGCATTATCTATCTGGAGCTGGAGCGCTCTGCATTCTCTATCTGGAGCTGGAGCGCTCTGCATTCTCTATCTGGAGCTGGAGCGCTCTGCATTCTCTATCTGGAGCTGGAGCGCTCTGCATTCTCTATCTGGAGCTGGAGCGCTCTGCATTCTCTATCTGGAGCTGGAGCGCTCTGCATTCTCTATCTGGAGCTGGAGCGCTCTGCATTCTCTATCTGGAGCTGGAGCGCTCTGCATTATCTATCTGGAGCTGGAGCGCTCTGCATTCTCTATCTGGAGCTGGAGCGCTCTGCATTCTCTATCTGGAGCTGGAGCGCTCTGCATTCTCTATCTGGAGCTGGAGCGCTCTGCATTCTCTATCTGGAGCTGGAGCGCTCTGCATTCTCTATCTGGAGCTGGAGCGCTCTGCATTCTCTATCTGGAGCTGGAGCGCTCTGCATTATCTATCTGGAGCTGGAGCGCTCTGCATTCTCTATCTGGAGCTGGAGCGCTCTGCATTCTCTATCTGGAGCTGGAGCGCTCTGCATTCTCTATCTGGAGCTGGAGCGCTCTGCATTCTCTATCTGGAGCTGGAGCGCTCTGCATTCTCACCCTGTGTATGTTATTTATTTATTCCTTCTTTCTAAATATTATTCCAAGTGTTGTAGCAATATTTATATCGAGTTAGGTAGAGCGCCAATAATGACACTTTTTCAAATGAGATTTAAAACACTAAGCGATCATTAGCAGTTTCAGTTAAGCAGATATTTATTTATTTATTTATTTAATTAACGACACAACAGTGTCTTTATATACACATGAACATGTGACAGGTTATACAGGTACTTAAAATTATTGACAAATAATAAAAACTTTATCTTAAACTAACATGAAGATACAAAAAGCAGTAGAATAAATTACAGTCATCGTTTTAAAATTATTTAATAATCTTTGAGAATTTTGTGGGAATTTTATGGATATATATTGAGATATAGAAAACACATGGCCTCATTAGTGGAACGAGATGCAAGTTGCTTTGCAGAATTAAAAGCTTCACACGTGCTGATGCAGGGTTACTCAACTCCAGGGGCAAAATATTGTCCTTAATATTTGGTTTGTATTACGTTATTTATATTAATAAAGGAGAGCACAAAGTTAGTAGCTATTTCTAAATATTGTTGTAATATTCTGGCGAATACTATATATACTTATATTAAAAATATCTAAATTGTTGCAAAACTCGTTTCCAAGTCTTTGCATGCGAATTATAGAGGAGTTGATTTTATAGTTAGTATAACAATTTTCGGTATAAAAGGGATTGATCTGTCTTGTGGATCTAGTGGGGATACGAAATGAAATACTTGCGAGTAAGTGAGGTGCATCAATCACTGAGTGAATGATTTTGTATAGCAGTACTATATCGGCTGTTTTTCTTCTGTCACACAGCTTCAAGAGTTTCACTGCATTTAATAAGTTGGGATAATTTCTTTCTTCATGTGGTATTCCAAGTTTAAAATTTATGAATCTTAGAAATTTGTTTTGTACACGTTCTAAAGTTAGTGCATGGGTGGCGTAATGAGGAGACCATATTGATGAGTTGTAGTCAAGGCGACTACGTACTAAAGAGTTGTAGTCAAGGCGACTACGTATTGCCACTGGTTAGCGGTCAATTCTTCCTTTTATTGCCCTATTTAAAAATGTTTCCGATTAAACTTTTTTTCCACAAAGAAACATGATATAGCTAATTTCCCGCGCGCGTTTTTTTTTTCGCTATCGAAAGCACCGTCAAATATTGGAATTAAAATTGGGGGGATTTTCCCGACTTAGCGGCGCGTTTCACGAGAAAAAAATATAAAATAATAGTGTGCACCCCCTAGACAAAGGGAAGGGTGGATTTTTACCCGTTTTTTTTTGTGAATTTTTGGGCGGAACAACTAAAAAATTAGCTATCGCCATTATTGTATGTCAAATCTCCGGGGACGTGAGGATGATGAGTGTAAAAAAATCGAAACGTAGCGAGCGAACTGGGAAGAAATTGTCCAGGGTTGATTATTTCCAATACGACGAATAAACACGAAAAGATTTTGATTTCATTTATATGTCACATACATATGATACATACCATCACGCTTTTTCCCTGTCGGAGTAGGCACAGAGAAGAGAGCGCCACACTTTCCTATCCTCACACACACACACCATCTTTCGCCGCTTTTACATCCATATACACCACATAAAACTCAATATCATTCACTCGGTCCGATCCCACGTTCTTTGTTTTTTTCTTTCCTACGCTCACCTCTCACATTTGCACTGAATATTTGTTTTGTTAGTATTTTTTCATTCATTCGTTCTACATGTCCAAACTATATCAGAGTGCTCTTGTTCATCTTATTTAATAGACAATCCTTAATCTCACATTCATTCATAATCACTTCATTTTGTATTCTGTCATACATTGTCGCCCCATGTATTTTTCTCAATATGCGTATTTCAACGACATGTATTCGTCTCCTTTCATTCTACTGTATTTGGATGGAAAATGTGGACTACAGACCGATGTGTTAAATATAGATTTGATTAAAATTCTGCACATTCAAATGTAAAATAAAATAAGGAGCGAGGGAAAGCGCTCATCGAGCGTTGAGAAATGAGCTATTGGACGGGTAAATGATTGATGCGGCTGTAAAGTGTGCGATGAGGAGCTGTGGGATATGATTTTGTGCGGTTGTTGAGATAATTATGCGATTGAAATAGTGGCTAATAGATTGGATTGGATTATAGCTTTGGATTTTAAGTGTGTGTAAGGGTGTGATTGCAGAGTATGAATTTATGATGAAAAAATGAAATTGGTATTTAAGGCACGAGACCACTCCATCACACATCACAGTGTTTGCCTAGTGAAGTGGTTCTCTTAAAGGATGGACACTTGTTTTGGCCAAAGGCTTCGTATTATTTTAGCTCCTAGGATAAACCGCGCGTTCCGGTGTTGTGTATTCAATACACATGTAAAAATGAGCGATTTAAAATCGGAAAAATAATAATATTCATAGCCCATCGCTTAAATTAATTAAATTTGAAGTCAAAAGTGATAATAATTGAAATTTAAATGCTGAAAACATGAAAAAAACATCGACCGACGTTCACAAAATGGGCGAAACGACCACCTCAAACGAATGCCCGAGAGCTACTGAAGCGAGAGAAGCGAGCCACTGAGATTCTATATCTTGCGTTCCCATATACCGAAGTAGAGGGAAAGTGAGACGTGAATAGCGTCGCTTCCTCACCCATAGCGGTTTTTTAGAATGAATATACCTACGTCACACACTGGCACACGTTTGATTGTATCGGTGAATTTATTCCCGATTTCCACAAAATATCTCTGATGTGGCCGATAAGTGCTAATTATTATTAATATTATTTTTTCATTCAAAGCGTAAATGTATTACGGAGGAATACCTAAAATTTGAACCGAGTATTTATTATATTTATAGGGATATTAAAGTTTTTAGAAGCAATGTGTACTAGTTACACATCGCAGGGAAGGAAGGGTTAAGAAATAAATAATGGGGGATCATATTTTCTTTCAGGCCACGAATTATTGCGTTAAAAATTAGAATTCTTAAAATGTGTACATCATATACCGATTTGAGTGCGGTTATTGTTGTGGTCTTATATCTTGCGCTTGTAATTCTTTCCCTTGAAATATAAAAGTGGTAATCTTCCTATATCCAGATTATTATTGGCGTCTCAGCGGCTAGACGTGTGAGAAACAGTCAGCGCGCTGCGAACATGCGTCAGCATAGTCAGGCGGCTCAGCAGGGTCCACATGTCTGTGGCATTTGCGGGAGGGAGCGAGCATCGATGATCGGGCTGTTCTCTCACAGAAGATCACACGATCGACGCGGGAGAACGGTTCAAGACTGACGTTGGAGTGGCGAGGGCGAGGGGATCCTCGGCTACGAGGCCCGACAACGACGACGACGAGATTATTATTTTACGTCCTTTTTAGTGATGAGAGCATTTAATTGACACACGTGATAAGCTGGTAGACTTAAAACAGGAATTCCCAGTTAGTCAGTCAGCAGGTCTACACTACGGTACCGGTACCGGTATCGGAGCATACTATAGTTATATGTTAAGCATGATGGGGAAGGGGAAAATGGTATTTTTATGGTTATTGAAATGTAACATATGTCTTTAAACTCCTGCGATATTATTATTGTATCTTTCCTTGTCATGGAAAATAAATAAATAAATAAGTGTACTGTACTATCAAGTCATAAGAAATGCTTTCAACAGTTTTAGAAATATCTTTTTCGGTGCTTCAAGTTAACTTTGAAATAAATAAATGTTAAAGTATGGCGCAACCCTAGCGGGGCATATATCATAGTATCACACCGCCGCGCCGCGCCGCGCCCGCAGGGGTGAGCCGAGACAGCCACCACTCGTACTTTATTGACATTTGATTTTAAACTGCAGATAAGGGATAAATCTGTTGGCTCGGCAATTCCCGCGACACCCGACACCGCTCGGCTCTACACGCGCCGGACTCGGGCAGCACCACCGCACAGAACCGCACCGCGCCGCACCGCACGATCCTATTTTAATCAGATTGCTGATTATAATTTAATTTGATACAGCATTAGTACCAAATAAAGAAGACTCGCAAAAACATACCATCACGCCATCTCCCTGTCGGGGTAGGCAGAGAAGACAGAGCGCCAGACTTTCCTATCTCGACACACATCCACGATGCAACTTATACGATTTATCTGACATTCTAACTTATATTACATTTCCTTCTTTCTAAATATTCACCCAACCCTAATTCCTTCGGTATTCCTCTCACACGCATCCCACCCGCGTTCGCGCTATATATTCGTTTTATTATTATTTCTTCTTTCAATCGTTTTACATGACCGAACCATCTCAGCGTGCTCTTTTTCATCTCACTCAATACATTAGCCGTAGGTTCACATTAATCTCTAATCACTTCATTCCGTATTCTGTCGCACATTGTGAATCCGTGTATAGTATTCTCTCAATGCACGCATCTCTACACCATTTGCGAGTATTTCACTCCTATGAATCATTTGGACGCAAGAAATATGAATATCCTTCAACAGGTAATGTACGAGTAAGTAACGAGAGAGAGAGAAGGAGAAGGCGCGGAGGACACTTGTTGATACAATACGAGTATAATAGAAATATAATGTTGTTTGAGAAGCGCGATAACGAGGGAACGTGTCTAACAGGGATCGGTAACTGGTAACTGGTAACTGGTAACTGGTTCGAGAGTCGTCCATGGAAAGCGAATGACGATTTAAAAGAAAAGAACGGTTAACTGGAAAAGAGAGCGGAGGATTACTAGGAAATAACGGCGTGATCTGAGGGGGTGAAATGACAGTAGAGGGTATCGTCATGAAATACCATCGTCGTTGCTGGTCCTCCTGGTCGAGGATCCCCTAGTAATTTGAACGTCAATTCAGTTGGTAAGCGAAGCCGTTTTGCAAAGTTTGTTTTGAGTGAGTGAGCCGTTGCACACCAGCAAACACACCGCTGAGTTGGATCCAATCGCACACCGAAGTGAGACGATCGAACCACACCGGCATGACTTTTTCTTTTCTTTTTTTTAAAGAAAAGATATGACCAAAATCATAGGTATCCTTATTAACCTCAATTACTGAAAAAATATCTGTGTCATTCGAGGGGAGTAGCACAGCGCGGGGTTCGAACCGGCGACCTTTCGCACGGAAGTCCAGTGCGATACCGCGCGGCAAATGAATCTCCCCTTATTGTATTACACTTTCGTTCCATACAGTACAATCTGGCGGGATTATTACCATGTGGCAATCTCTCCCAACCAACCAGAATGATGTTAAAGAGATCTCAAGTAATGACCTGGGTCCAACCCGTAATTTTATATTACATTATATTAATACTCGGAATATTATAAATGTGACATGGAAGAACTCAGAGTCACGCACACTAGATGGAAGCGCTTTACGTCATCCCTGCGTTCCTGATGGAACCTATGGATGATGTTTTTTTATTGTATCGTGCTCTAAACTGTTAATACACATACTATATACCTACCATCGCGCCTTATCTCTGTTAGGATAGGCAGGGAGAATTTTATTTTACACACATTTTCCTTGTCTTTCCTCCACTAGGTCTTCCAATCATATTTATTTTGTTAGCCTTTCTTCATCATTCATCCTGCTACGCCCAAACCATCTTCAAGTACACTTCTTAACCCTTCATTAAAACATCAGCCTTAAGTTCACATTTATCTTTAATCACTGTATTCTGTCATACACAGTCACTTCTACAGCATGTGCAAACTACATAGTCACTTCTACAGCATGTGCAAACTACATAGTCACTTCTACAGCATGTGCTAACATTTCTACACCATTAATTCGATTCCTTTCACTATTTTTCCCCGTCCACGTTTCATTGTCACACATCAGAATTAAGACACATTTTGATATTGCCCGAATAAAGTATATAATGATTTAGTGTCTCATCGACTTTACTTTCTATCTTTACACGCCGTTCGATGTCACTTTTAACATTTCATTATTCGAGAAAATATTACCCAAATAACAAAATTCCTCAACGTTCTCCATTTATTTACAAAAGCGGAAATAATAGTACGAAATCTGTCATTAAAAATCAGAACTTTTTTAATTATTATCGACAATAATGTGCTTTTTGGACGACATCAGTTTTTAGATATAAATTTATTATTTTTCCCTTCGGACGAACTTCAGAGCATTTCGTATAGATCTGATTTTTTTCACATGGTGCCCTTCGATATGTACGAATTCGTGTTTCGGATATTTGAAAGATCGTAGCTGGACGACAATATTGTCTTCCACCCCAATAAGCAATCCTTCGGGTTTGCGGAGTAGGCACGGAACTCGCGGTTCGTTATTGAACGTGTTGGCACTCGGCGCGTGCAAGTATTGTTTTTTTATTATATATATATATTGTATAATACATATATCCGAGTAATTATTATTATACTCATGTGCAAGTCTCTCAATGGGACGTCTCCATTGTATCTTCCGAATCTGCATGTGCGAGATGTTCCTTCGGAGGTAGGTACTATAATATATTGATTATTCCCAACAGATCCAATAGGGCGGTATATTATGATAGAGCTTTTGCTGTTGCTGGTCCTGTGGCGTGGGATGGTCTGCTTTCTAGTGTCAGAGATATGGGTGGCATGTGCGGCTTTAGGAAACACTTAAAGACAATCCTTTTTGGGAAGTTTTATTGAAATTTATGTTGGTTTGAATCCTGAGCAAGAGCGCTTTTGAGGAGAGTTTGCTCTCTGAACGGTGCAATACCTACTCGTATGGTACTCGTATATGTACAATACGTTGTCCTTTTATTGTTTTCATCAAGTTAAACTGTTGTATTCGTATGTTCATATCATAGAGAGACAGCAAGTTAAAGTGTTATATTCGTATGTTCATATCATAGAGAGACAGAAAGTTAAACTGTTATATTCGTATGTTCATATCATAGTGAGACAGCAAGTTAAAGTGTTATATTCGTATGTTCATATCATAGAGAGACAGCAAGTTAAACTGTTATATTCGTATGTTCATACAGAGACAGTAAGAGAAAAGCAAATGGAACAAAACACCACAAAAACAGTACTAGTGGGTTTGAGATATGAGTGATTGAGTGATGTGTGCAATCTTTTTTGCGAGGTCTTCAATCAGAATCATAATTTATGATTGTAAATAAACACTAGACACAATATTCTCCATGTTCCTATCATATACGAGTACTCGTATCGGAAGATCTACAAAGCTTTATTTGTAGACCCGTCTTACTTTGGTTAGTTTTCTGCGATTTTCTTACCGAATATGTTTTAATCAATATACTCGTAGATACATAATCTAATGGTCGAAGCCACCACCTTCCTATTCTTATCCTTAATTTGGTTTTTAACTATCAATAATAGTTGGTCCACATCCCGACTTGAGTAGGGCGGGCTCTCGACATATACGAGTAAATCGTCCTCTTATTATTCTTACTGATAAATTATAACCTTTCAACAATTATCACATTTTAGGTATAGTATTCTTTTCGAATAAATCCAGGTGGAATGATATCTGAAAGTATGTCTAAAGCCAGAATGACCATAATTAATAACAATTTCATTAAACCTCGGACTATTGGCACTGGCAATGCTGCAAAAAGAAATGCAGCAAATTCGCGATGCGTTTTTTTGCAATATTGCAATGATTCTCGTTAGATTTTTTACGCCGGCTCGCACGGCCAGCTGACAGCTGACAGCTTTTAAGTTCTTGGCGCGCGTACTTTTATATTTTAGTTTTTATGTCGTTGCAGAAAGGGATGGGATGGGGTGGAGTGGGGGCCGGCTAAGGGGGTACGCGGAGACCCCTTTTATTTGTCGGGAACAAAAAAATCACTCGTCATCGCAGTGTTGGGTAAATTCGCGGGGCGAGGGAGCGGCATCAGGGCAAGTGACGCCGAATTATTATTTTATTATTCAATTTATTTCAAAGTTAAACGTATCAATCAGGTAAATTTATTAATTTATTTGAATAACCCTGTTTTTATTCACTCGAGTCGGAACCCTGATTAAGGTATTGTAAACGTATTTTTAATTGGTTGGAAGATATTGACACATGGTAATAAGTCCGTCCTGTATTATACACAACGAAAGTGTAATAAATATATTGTAATACAACTAGATGATTATTCAGAGTAATATTTGTAATGTTTCTGAACTGTTATAAAACGGCGCTTGCAAATAAAATATTCACGTTTAATAATAATAATAATAAAAAGGCAATTCAAACAGCGCCATTTATGATACACTCTTTTCACGGCTCTCGTCGAGGGCGCTCTAGCTCGGGGCTCGAACACATTATTACAAAAAAATACAAGTCGAGTGTAAGGACTGGATAGTGGTGGCAGCGGCCGATAGGCTAGGAGCTTCCCCGCATCTGCATATGGTTAGAAAAAACATATTTGGTAAGAAAACTTACCTTAGGAAGATGAACTAGAAATACACAATTATAGATCTTCGGATATGTGATAGTAACACATTCGGCTTTAGGTGGAGTGTAGTGTATGTGTAGCTTTAAAATAAAATCGTATTTTTGATTGGACTGTACATGATTACTGTACATACTATATATACGAGTTATTAAACTCCTTTATTCAACTTCATTTATTCATTTATTTGTTCAGGTCCTTTGCACATTACAGGTTTCCCTAATTCGTACAAGGACTAAACATTTATTTGTTCAGGTCCTCTGCACATTACAGGTTTCCCTAATTCGTACAAGGACTAAACATTTATTTGTTCAGGTTCTTTGCACATTACAGGTTTCCCTAATTCATACAAGGACTAAACATTTATTTGTTCAAGTCCTCTGCACATTACAGGTTTCCCTAATTCGTACAAGGACCAAACATTTATTTGTTCAGGTCCTTTGCACATTACAGGTTTCCCTAATTCGTACAAGGACCGAACATTTATTTGTTCAGGTCCTTTGCACATTACAGGTTTCCCTAATTCGCACAAGGACCAAACATTTATTTGTTCAGGTCCTTTGCACATTACAGGTTTCCCTAATTCGCACAAGGACCAAACATTTATTTGTTCAGGTCCTTTGCACATTACAGGTTTCCCTAATTCGCACAAGGACCAAACATTTATTTGTTCAGGTCCTTTGCACATTACAGGTTTCCCTAATTCGCACAAGGACCAAACATTTATTTGTTCAGGTCCTTTGCACATTACAGGTTTCCCTAATTCATACAAGGACCAAGCATAACAAGTACAAGTATCAAACAATTCAAAATGTTAAGACTTATTTGATAAGAATAATATAATAGTTAAACTGTACATGTTACACTAAAACATTATGACAAAATGTAACAGAATGTTAAATAGTATGAAGAATGAAATTATTTCAAGTATTAGGTACACTAAATTTCAGAGATTTTTCTTTAACAAGCTGAGCGACACACGAAACACGTCTATAGACTTTATAAAAAAAAAAAAACAAATTGTTTCAAGTAAAAACTCAACATCTGTGTATTTGGGTTTCTTTTTGTCTGTCATTTGTCGTGTTTATGGTAAACTAGGTGTTTACCTGTATATCTTACCGGAGACACGAATATTTAAATAATGAGAAGGTACGATCACATTACTTCATACCAGAAGGACCTCAACTGGTTGATCGTGAGAAATAGACGCTAGATTACTTATTGCATATTCTCCTTAATTGTCCCGCCACCCCCTCTTATCTCGCCGAAAATATTCAGCGTCTTTTCGATCATGGATTGGCGCTACGCTCAAACAAATGTTGTTTATTGACATTTCTAGTTCACCGCTCTTCTTTTTTTCTTCGTTCTTTACTGTCCACGCAGTGAGACTCTGGAACCAGTCACAGACCAATTTTAGACTCGTTTTGTCTTTGGCATACTTTAAGAAGCGACTGAAAAAAACTCTTAATTTTGAGTCAGTAATGAAACATGTTTCAGCCCTGATTTTCCTTTCTCCTCCCTATCTCACTTAATTTTGAGTCAGTAATGAAACATGTTTGAGTCCTGATTTTCCTTTCTCCTCCCCGTCTCACTTAATTTTGAGTCAGTAATGAAACATGTTTCAGCCCTGATTTTCCTTTCTCCTCCCTATCTCACTTAATTTTGAGTCAGTAATGAAACATGTTTGAGTCCTGATTTTCCTTTCTCCTCCCCGTCTCACTTAATTTTGAGTCAGTAATGAAACATGTTTCAGTCCTGATTTTCCTTTCTCCTCCCCGTCTTACTTAATTTTGAGTCAGTAATCAAACATATTTCAGCCCTGATTTTCCTTTCGCCTCCACGTCTCACTTAATTTTGAGTCAGTAATGAAACATGTTTTAGTCCTGATTTTCCTTTCTCCTCCCCGTCTTACTTAATTTTTAGTCAGTAATGAAACATATTTCAGCCCTGATTTTCCTTTCGCCTCCACGTCTCACTTAATTTTGAGTCAGTAATGAAACATGTTTGAGTCCTGATTTTCCTTTCTCCTCCCCGTCTCACTTAATTTTGAGTCAGTAATGAAACATGTTTTAGTCCTGATTTTCCTTTCTCCTCCCCGTCTTACTTAATTTTTAGTCAGTAATGAAACATGTTTCAGCCCTGATTTTCCTTTCTCCTCCCCGTCTTACTTTAATTTTTGTAAAGGTGAATAATCATTTTAATATTTTTTGCGACCATGATCCTTCCTTTATTTACTTTTGTCTGTTTGGTTAGAGAAGATTGCTATCTGGCAACAAAGCCCGCCAGATTGTTTTACAATGAAGTGTCGAATAAACAAACAGCGTGGTTGGTGGAGGAATCGATCTGAACTGAACTGACCGGGCACTCGTAACAGTCGCTCCCTCGCGGTAGATTCCCGGCCGGCCCTGCGCGCTCCTAATTCAAAGGGACAATGTGCCCGCCGGGAGGGCAGCAATAGGGTTGACTGTACCGCGAGTGTTCGAGACAGTACGAGTACATACCGTACCGTACCGTACCATAGTGCAGGGCGCGGGCGAGACCGACTCGGGTCGGGAAACATGTCCGCGGGAGTTTCGCCTCTTCTTTATTCATACACGTCTCTGAATTTTTATATTTCTTTCTTTCAAAATGTCATTTACTTGATCCAATCATACTTGACTTGATTGTACTATATATTTAAACACGCTCAGGCACCTGCTGTAGCTGCCAGGCGTGATTTGTTCTTCTATGTTTGTTACAATTTTTAAAGTAAATTCCGATTCATTAGCGCAAGTCCATGATAGGAAAGTAAGTTCTGATTCATTAGCGCAAGTCCATGATAGGAAAGTAAGTTCTGATTCATTAGCGCAAGTCCATGATAGGAAAGTTAGTTCTGATTCATTAGCGCAAGTCCATGATAGGAAAGTAAGTTCTGATTCATTAGCGCAAGTCCATGATAGGAAAGTAAGTTCTGATTCATTAGCGCAAGTCCATGATAGGAAAGTAAGTTCTGATTCATTAGCGCAAGTCCATGATAGGAAAGTAAGTTCTGATTCATTAGCGCAAGTCCATGATAGGAAAGTAAGTTCTGATTCATTAGCGCAAGTCCATGATAGGAAAGTAAGTTCTGATTCATTAGCGCAAGTCCATGATAGGAAAGTAAGTTCTGATTCATTAGCGCAAGTCCATGATAGGAAAGTAAGTTCTGATTCATTAGCGCAAGTCCATGATAGGAAAGTAAGTTCTGATTCATTAGCGCAAGTCCATGATAGGAAAGTTAGTTCTGATTCATTAGCGCAAGTCCATGATAGGAAAGTAAGTTCTGATTCATTAGCGCAAGTCCATGATAGGAAAGTAAGTTCTGATTCATTAGCGCAAGTCCATGATAGGAAAGTAAGTTCTGATTCATTAGCGCAAGTCCATGATAGGAAAGTAAGTTCTGATTCATTAGCGCAAGTCCATGATAGGAAAGTAAGTTCTGATTCATTAGCGCAAGTCCATGATAGGAAAGTAAGTTCTGATTCATTAGCGCAAGTCCATGATAGGAAAGTAAATTCTGATTCATTAGCGCAAGTCCATGATAGGAAAGACGCTGAATATTGACTACATGTTACACAAAGATTAACAAAAGGTTCTGGCGAAAAGAGTTATCGGGTTACAGTGCCAACACGCGGTCTGCGATTCGATTCCTGGCAAATTTACTTCCGGCCTTGTTTTACTCTCAGTGCATATTACATCTCAAATTGCACGGTATTACACTTTCGCTGTATACAGTACAACCTTGTGGGCTTATTGCCAAGCGGCAATCTTTTCCAACCGATCAAAAATCTATATTCGGCATATTTTAGGCAATTTGCGTATTCCCGCGCCTGCGCACAATTTCCCATCATATTTTAGTCTATTTCTTGATTGGTTCTAGTTCATAAAAGTGGATTTTTGTCATTTTAACTTATTTATTTTGTTATTGCAACACTTATATTATTTTTGTATCATTATCAGCCTACATTCATCCACTGCAGGATATATGCCTCTCCTAGCTGCCTTCGAGTAATCCTGTCCTTTGCGCATTGCTGCTACGTGATCGCTGCTTGTTTACGTATTTCGTCCACCCAGCGTGCCTTCGGTCTTCTTACAGGCCTAGTTATTCCTATTGAATACCACTGGATTACTTCATACGTCCAACCAGGGGCGGCTGGTCCCGAAATGAGCTGGTGCGCTGAGCACCAACGCATCTCGAGACGCTGAGCGAATATTAAATATCGTTGTCTCACGGTTTACTGTGTCTCTGTCTGCCCTATATGAATCTGCGTTTCCGTCCGGTGCGTATTGGAGATCGCTCCGGTAGTATTGGCAAACTTGGCCGGTCAATTTGAAAGGAATATTTTTGAAAATTTTAGTTTAAATTTTTTTGAATTATCCATTAAATAAAACTCCTCGCACAATTTGTCAGTATTATTATACATATTTAATCTATACAAATATTTAACAGTGTTGGAAGCCATGTTTGCGAATGTATCATTTAATTAACGCTCCGGTTTCTATAATAATTTCTCCGGTTCAGCGCACCAACGCACCTCGAGACCAGCCGCCGCTGCGTCCAATGATGGACCGTTGTTCGGGCGACGTGCCCAGCCCACTTCCGATTCGTCCATACAGCGACCTCTATGATATAATAATATCGTCAACTTTTGTTTGGGCCCGTATCTACTCATTGCGTTTGCGGTCTCTTCTTGTATGGTATATAGTAACCCAGCATGCACCTCTCCATGTTGCGGTCTCTTCTTGTATGGTATAACCCAGCATGCACCTCTCCATGTTGCGGTCTCTTCTTGTATGGTATAACCCAGCATACACCTCTCCATGCTGCGGTATTGTTGTATAGTATTTAACAAATTGATAATCTTTATTTTTGGTAAATGTTTGTTTTCTTCTTTAATTTCAATTAAATCGGTCGGTTATCATTGTAAAATGTGACATGAAGTGGCGTGACGGTATTTAAGTTTGTGATTATATTTGTTAGTGTTGAATATTAACATGTAAAATATCACAAACATTTATTTTGCAGATTAGGAAGTGGCTCTATAGTGGAGTATTTGGAAGTGGCTCTATAGTGGAGTGTTTGGAAGTGGCTCTATAGTGGAGTATTTGGAAGTGGCTCTATAGTGGAGTATTTGGAAGTGGCTCTATAGTGGAGTGTTTGGAAGTGGCTCTATAGTGGAGTATTTGGAAGTGGCTCTATAGTGGAGTATTTGGAAGTGGCTCTATAGTGGAGTGTTTGGAAGTGGCTCTATAGTGGAGTATTTGGAAGTGGCTCTATAGTGGAGTATTTGGAAGTGGCTCTATAGTGGAGTGTTTGGAAGTGGCTCTATAGTGGAGTATTTGGAAGTGGCTCTATAGTGGAGTATTTGGAAGTGGCTCTATAGTGGAGTGTTTGGAAGTGGCTCTATAGTGGAGTGTTTTAAAAAGCGACTGAAAATTTCTTAATTTTAATTCAATAATATAACGTGTTTCATTCCTGATTTTCCTTTCCACTCCACCATCCCTTCCTTTCCTCTCCACCATGCCATGCCTTATTTTTCCTTTGACTAATGGTATCTCACTTTGACTTTTACTGTGTATATTGTTCATAATTTGTTTGGACGGGAATAATCATTTGAATATTTTTTGCGATCATATAACTTCCTTTATTTACTTGTATTTGGTTGGTTGGAAGAGATTGCCACCGGTCAATAAGTTCGCTAGTTTGTTTTACAATGAGGTGTTGAATAAATAAATAACGTCGATAATGGAACCCGAAATCCCCAACTACGCCACAGAAGCCGCAAATCAACGAGTGAATTCGATCGTAATAATCTCGATATCTGCTAAAACATAAGAGGCAATAAACAGCCTGATGGATAAGTTAAGTAGACTTATTATGAATTAACGCTTCTCCGCTTCCATGTCTTCTTTTCACATATTATTTGATCTGATTTTATTTAGTGATGTTTGTAAACTTATTATCATTTATACATTTAAAAAAAATAGCGCTTTTGTGGTGACACTGGATTACCATACTTACTCAATCTGATCAACTTATGTCCATATCACAGGGCTGCTCGGCAAGGACCTAAAATAGCGCTTTTGTGGTGACACTGGATTAGCATACTTACTCAATCTGATCAACTTATGTCCATATCACAGGGCTGCTCGGCAAGGACCTAAAATAGCGCTTTTGTGGTGACACTGGATTACCATACTTACTCAATCTGATCAACTTATGTCCATATCACAGGGCTGCTCGGCAAGGACCTAAAATAGCGCTTTTGTGGTGACACTGGATTACCATACTTACTCAATCTGATCAACTTATGTCCATATCACAGGGCTGCTCGGCAAGGACCTAAAATAGCGCTTTTGTGGTGACACTGGATTACCATACTTACTCAATCTGATCAACTTATGTCCATATCACAGGGCTGCTCGGCAAGGACCTAAAATAGCGCTTTTGTGGTGACACTGGATTAGCATACTTACTCAATCTGATCAACTTATGTCCATATCACAGGGCTGCTCGGCAAGGACCTAAAATAGCGCTTTTGTGGTGACACTGGATTACCATACTTACTCAATCTGATCAACTTATGTCCATATCACAGGGCTGCTCGGCAAGGACCTAAAATAGCGCTTTTGTGGTGACACTGGATTAGCATACTTACTCAATCTGATCAACTTATGTCCATATCACAGGGCTGCTCGGCAAGGACCTAAAATAGCGCTTTTGTGGTGACACTGGATTACCATACTTACTCAATCTGATCAACTTATGTCCATATCACAGGGCTGCTCGGCAAGTACCTAAAATAACTTTGTGGGTTTTAAAGAAAACAAAAATGTACATCTAGAATTTTATTAGTAACAACAAGAAAACATCTAGAATTGTATTAGTAACAATAAGAAAATATCTACAATAGAATTGTATTAGTAACAATAAGAAAATATCTAGAATTGTATTAGTAACAATAAGAAAACATCAAGAGTTGTATTAGTAACAATAAGAAAACATCTAGAATTGTATTAGTAACAACACGAAAACATCAAGAGTTGTATTAGTAACAATAAGAAAACATCAAGAGTTGTATTAGTAACAATAAGAAAACATCTAGAATTGTATTAGTAACAACACGAAAACATCAAGAGTTGTATTAGTAACAATAAGAAAACATCTAGAATTGTATTAGTAACAACAAGAAAATATAATTAAAATAATTTATGAATTCTACACATTAATCTTTTCTATCCCTAGTCAATCGGGGTTGGCACTGCAGCCCTCCAGGAAACCTCCCCGTTCCCGGTCCTACTGAAGACCGTCCGGATATACTCGTATTATGGTAGTCCTTTCATTCCCCGATTCCGCGGCCTGGACGTCGCGTCGTCTCGGGAGACGCTCGTCCGACGTTCTGTACGAAGTTATTTGGATTGGCGACCTTTTTAGTTTATCTGTCTGAAATGTATTTTTTCCATTGCCTTAACATATAACAGTACAAACACCGAATATACATTTACATACTCAATTGCTATCAATAAACTTATTATTTATTATATTACAAGAATATACGGGGTGACAATGCATGACTAAATAGTGAGTGGTTTATTTCGAAACCCACAGAATGTGTGTAATTTTTAGAGGATGAATTGACATTTTTAGAGCGTGAATGGTTTTTTTTCGAAACTCGAGCGTAAGTTTTGACTATATTACACGTGATATTTTGACTGTATTACACGTAATATTATGACTGTATTACACGTGATATTTTTACTACACTTAAAACAATATTTGATTATTATATGAACATGTATCATATATACTTGTATGTACCCACATAAAACAATATTTGTTGATTAATTGAGCATGTATGGTATATACTCGTACGTACCCTCATAAAACAATATTTGATTATTAATTGAACATGTATATACTCGTACGAACCCTCATAAAACAATATTTGATGATTAATTGAACATGTACGAGTATATACTTGTACGTGCCCTCATAAAACAATAAAGATATCAATTGACAAGGTAATCAAAGTATAAAAGATGATTAAATCTGTAAAAAAGAAATAAATAAAAAAACAAAAGAGCTTCGTGAGGTGGCGGCGCCCTAGCACTGACCCAGCCAGTCAGCCACGCAGTCAGCCAGACAGTCAGCCACCCAGCCAGTCAGCCAGTCAGCCAGTCAGCCAGCCAGTCAGCCAGCCAGCCAGCCCTACGAGAATGGTTAAGGTGGCCGGGACCCGGAGCGATGGGACTGTTGTGCGATAGGATAATATCGATCCATCACACTCATATTATGTACCCGTAGTTTCAGAATGTACGAGTCATGTTAATGTTTTGTTCCACTCATATTTAATTCTACTCTGAATTCCAAATCTTATTTTACATGTTGTTACTATGTTATTTCAATGGTCAAAATCGGCCGTACACTGTACAAATGAATAAATCGTCGTCATACAGGAGAAAGTGACCAACTAACAAAATGCAAAATGTTCAGGAGAGCCATTTAACCATTTTAACACTTATGTTTTAAATTTTTTTTTAAATAAATTTATTCACAATTGTGATTATTTTTGTGTGTATAAAAATGTTCATTGCTTTCAAAATAAAGAAATAATATTTTAGAAATTTTTCATACAATTTTGCTTGTAAGAAAATAAACATCAATGCAGATAGTCATTTTAAACAAGTCAAGATATTATTATTATTCTTCCAAGTTCTTGCTGGGTTATTTCTTCCAGGCCACCGTTATGTTAGTAAGGTGTCAGATAGTCATTAATCATGTTTTCGCGAAAAATGCATTTGGTCACTTTCTCTTGTATGACGACGAAATATATAATATTGACACCTACATACTCGTATGTGTGTATCGTATATGCCAGGATTGCCATGTACGATAATGTGTATATTCCTACATAATACAATAATAGTATAAATAATATTATTTATAATGAAAATAATTCTTACCGACTTCCTTAATCCTAATGATCCTGCCAACTTCCGTTCTGTAGATTTATCGCGGCAAGTTTGCAATTTGAAAGGGCAGCGGAACACATATTGACAAACACTGATCTTTCAAATTGTAACAAGCCAGCCGCTTTTTTTCTTTTTCTTTTTCTTAAACCGTATACAAAAAGATTATACATTAGAATTTTTTATATTATACATTAGAAAGAAAAACCCTTGAAACAATATATTATAAATATTGTCTAAATAAAGGAATTTTGGTTTGGTTTGGCCGATTGCAAAATAAAACCACAAACTACATTCACAGTTTGAAGATCACATTCAATGAAAATATATTCTTTATGGTACGAGTATACGGTACGGTACGGCTGCTTTAGAAAAGGCTGTCAAATTAAATTAAAAACTAAAAATAAATTAATTCGATAATAAAACAAATAAATAATCATCGTCATCACATACCCGCATACCTACTATACGCCACCATACCTATACTATAGTACTATTATATATCCTTTTCAGCACTCATTTCATCAACTAACATATTATGTCATATCCATTTCAGCATTCATTTTCATTCATTCGTATAGCGCCCTTCGGTATATCCGAATTTATGATGCGGACATACTGAAGAGCGTGACCGGGAGACAACATTGTCTGATAGAACCCTTAGGTGTAGAACTACATGGGTAAGTACAAAACTCGTAATTCTTAACCGTACGTGTTAATAATAATACTTTGTGAAAAGGTAACAACAATCGCATACGTCCAGCGCATGCGAGGATCGTTACCAGACAAGCTGTTACCGGACTGGGACCCTTTTTTTTCGGATACAATCGAGAATCGAACCCGAAGCCCGCGGGTGGAAATCAATCGTCATTGCCACAAATCTAAGTATAGGTGTAAGCCTAGGTAGAAAGAAGGCACAGATATTAGCATATGTAAAAATAATAAACTAATATTTCCTGCCGAGAGCGCTAAACTTTCACTTTCTTTACATTCATACATCTCCTCATGCAGTTCTTTCGATTTAATTTATTTTTTATCCTCTTTCGAAATTTCATTTATTTGATACAATCATTATTTTCTCGGCTTCTTTCTTACACGGCTCCGGCCCAAGTTTACGGTCTTGATTTTAATTTCAGTCAGTTATTCGTCAACCACTGTAATTCAACATCTCCAAATGACCGCAACCGCCTCTTTTCTCCTTCTTTAACATTAACAGTCACAGTCACAGTCACGCTGATTCTTAATAACTACATTGCCTTTTCTCTCCCATATCCACTACGAGTTACTTGTCCACGTTTCGCTCTCTATACTTTCTTACTTGTCCACGTTTCGCTCTCATTCATAATTTAAATTATAATTTTACATTTGTCTCTTTGCTAATATTTTGAATTCAGTCAAAAAATTAAAAAAAATTACCAAATAAAATGATAAAAATCTCCAAAGCAAATTGGGAGCGGTGTCTCTCAGGGAAGTTTTCGTGGGCCGAATTTCGCGATCTGAAAAATTTTGAAAAAGTTTTTTTTAATCCGACTGGTAGAAATTTTGATGCGCCTGAAATAAAGTCAATTAGATCAATTTTGAAAATGCTTTCATTCATTTTTGAAAGAAAAAAAAAACTCTTATAGTGCCAATCAGGGTGATTTCAAATGTTTTCCAAACACATTTTATACTGAAAAAAAAACAGTATGTGCCAATTTTCAGCTTATTTTTTTTGCCTCGTTGAAATATTACTTTGTGCCAATCAAATACCACCGGAGCTCTCAAACTTAATGTACTTGTATAAAAATATATATAAATAAAATTTAAAAAAATCGTCGAACCGTTTCCTTTCAGTAGGTACCTAATGTCAGTTTTACAAACATTTATTTATATTTTGTTTTTTTTTTAATTTCATAAAATTTTTAAATTCCTTTATTTCACATAAAATCAAACTGTATTATATTTATAATATAAAAATATGAAATCCAGACTGAACGTGAATTTGATTTTTTAATAATTATCAAATGTCTAAACGACTTTTTCATTTGTTATATTTGTTAAAAAATCAAAATGTCTTATTTATACAATAATATAAAAATATAAAAACCAGAGAACATAAACTTATTTTTTTTATAATTACTAAACAATGTTCAAACGATTTTTTAATTTGTTTTATGGTTGTAGGGATCTTAAAAAAAATCTTCCATTTTCAAGTCGATATGGTTTGTAACAGTTAACATACCGAGTATGTTACAACAGCTTACAACCTTTGTATTTCACCACATAATAAATTCAACTATTATAAAACATTTTAGACACGACCAAACAACGCGTGCGAAATTGTACAAATTACCAAATTGAACATTTTTTTTATAGGGCGGGCTCGAATTCCATACTTTTTTTTTGTATGTTATGGAGTCAACCAGTCAAATTGAAGCTTGTAAAAAGATTGGCGTAAAAATACGGTATAATGCACTATTTTGGCATCTAATGTTTTTATATCTACTCGTAATGTGTCTAAAATAAATTGATGAACTATAATTATATATAGTTAAGTGAAATATCACTTAAGCTCGCTAGACTCGTCTCGTATTACACTTTCGTTGTATACACTACAACCTGCTGGGTGCTGGGTGCTGGGTGCTGGGTGCAGGGTACTGGGTGGATAGCCACGTGGCAATCTTTTCCAAATAACTAGAGAGTTGTTCAATGAGCTTTAAGTGGAAACGAGGTTGAAATGATATAAAACAACCTGGGCATCAATGTATTGTACTCGTAGATAGAACCAGTAACCCTACGAGTGAGTTAGTATATTCCACACAATTAACATTTTGACAGCTTCAATTTAATTGGTTTTATGGAATGAAAAAGTCTAATATAATATTTCGAGGTATCAACTGTAGAACAAGTGAACATAAATATATATTATATTATATTATATTACTTAACGCAAACTCTGCAAAAATATAAATACAATATTATTTGTACAAACATCTTTTAGACTTACTTATATTTTGATAGTTTACAAATCTTACAAATTAGTCTATAAATTACAAAACATTTGATATAATCATATATGTTAAATATTATATAATCAAAAAGTTTGTTACAATAAATATTTATTTTTGAACGTTTAATCATTTCTACATAGAATTTTTACGTATCCCTCGCTTTATGAGATTATAGATTCTAGAAAAAATCGCGTTAATAGAAAAACGCGTAAAGTGAAACGATTTTAATCTGGGTGAGATTGGTTCCGATAGAAAAAAAAGTTACCTAAAAATGACAGTGTTGTACTGGCTTATGATGTCGAGGTTTCGAAAATGTTGCAGTTTTCATCTTCAGGGCTCGGGAAAAATAAATATTATTTTTATTTTCAATTAGACCATGTGGTTTATTAGATCCATTAAATTAATTAATTAATTAAAAAAAATTGTCCTCCCAGTGGTGACATGTGAACATTAATTTATTTTATTGTATTTTTAATACAGGCTGAACCCAATTTCATCAAATAACAAGAAAAAAAAGTGTAAATACAGAACAATGACAACACGAACGATGCTACGAGTACTCGAGCTTCCCTGTTAAGGGACTCAGTTATACGAGTACTCGAGCTTCCCTGTTGAGGGGGACTCAGTTATACCGAGTACCTGCAGAGTTTATATTAAGGAGTTCAAAGGCGGGCGAATTGATATGATAAGGCGGCAGACCAAAGTCTACCGTCCAGAGATAGAAGGGGGCAAGGCAAGGCACATCGCCAGATCTACTGATGATACTCGTATGTTATGTGGACCCAGATGAGATGGAGTGGGGACCGGGGAAAGGGAAAAGACGTGTGGGAAGACTTCTAACATAACAAGATGGTCGGATGATATCAGGAAAGTGTAGGGAGCAACTGGAAGCAATGTGCCCATAACATAAATGAGTGGTGGAGGAAGGGGGTGAAAGAAGAGGAGACGAGGGGAATCCTATATCCAACACTGTAGTCGTATACGGTATATGCCTCGTATTACATAAATTCTAAATGACATTATTTGTCTTAAGAGCCCCAGCATCGTATGCAGATAAATTTTAAATTACATTAATTTTATTAAGATCGCTTTACAGAGGTATCACGTTAAGTGGGGTCGTGTATAACGAGGGACACTTGCTAAATATTTTAAATAAAAAACACATTATTCTTCATGATACCAAATTTTACAGTTAAATATCCAAGAATAATTTATAATTCAATAAAATGATTATTATACCATAATATAATAAGTATTATGAGACCATAATATAATATTATAAGACCATAATATAATATTATAAGACCATAATATAACATTATTAGACCATACTGTAATATTATACATAACATAGATTTTTCTTATTTACATTAATACAATACTAAAACATTTGATAACAATACTTATAAAAATAAAACTACATAGGTATTTAGATTATGTTTAACAATCTAAAAAATATATGTTTAACCCTAAAGCCCCAATGCGCCGATCTATCGGCTTTTCTTTGCAATGTTAAAATCCCGCGATGCCGATCCGATCCATCGGGCATATTTAAATGTGGATTTTAAGTTTATATTTATTACTGTCATAAAACGGTTAAAAACACACAAACAATCCCTTTTGTCGGTAAACTACGCACTTTAAATGTACGTATGTTTTCACTGTTACCTGTTCTTTTAAACTCTCAATTTACAATACGAGTAACTTCAATTTCAAATGAAGTAACTTTTTGAATTCATGTAACGTAATGTTACTAGTAACTAACCTCGTATATACTCGTATATAGTATAACATAAAGTGTATAAATGGTTTCCAACTGTTTACACATGCGATGCGATGCGGCTCGGTGGAAACAAGGAAGATGTTCCGCGAACCGCTAAAGCCGAAATAAAAACTATTATTTATATAACATAGTATTTTGTGTGTTTGTTTTTAATTTAATATTATAAAATGAAAATTCTACACATGATCTAGGCGTGACATAGCCGCGTGTTAGCGGCAATCACTGTTGCACGGACCGGCGCGGCACGGCACGGCACGGGCGGTTGACGTAAAACACCACCTATGTTATGTAACATATGTTATGTATATTTGTCACCAGTGATTTTTTCTTTGGTGTAAGTTTTTAAGTTCATTATTCGTTTAAACATTTAACATTATTTTTTCAAGAAATGAAATGTGTATTGTAATTAATAAAAACCTATTAAAAAAGGGTTGGAATTATAAGGGTTAAATACACTTCTCCCTGTCAATATATTATACTTATCCCTGTCAATATATTGTACTTCTCCCTGTCAATACATTATACTTCTCCCTGTCAATACATTATACTTCTCCCTGTCATCTCCTCTCTTCAGTTTATTTACAAATTAGATTTATTTCCAAAGTACAGTTTTTCTCAATGAAAAGTCTTGATACAACTTATTCATTGATTCCTAAATTTGATCAAACACACTTTCCACACAACTTGGGTTATTTACAATTTCTTAATATACTCGTATTATATAAGTTCAATAATCTATTTATAAATAATAATTCCATTTTATATTCAATAAAATATTACGCGACTATTTTACAACCGAATTATTGTATTATACGAGTAAATAACATAAATAGTCCGATTTCCACAACACACTGCCTTACAAATATATTGTTAAATGTATTAAATAATAGTCATATCAATTGGAAAAATCTAAATTAAACGATTTAATAGTTATGTTACATATACTATATATTATATCCTTCATTTATTTACTCAATGACAGGTGTTTCGCCATAAAAGGCATTGTGATTTTTTTAAACTAAATTGTCATTTTTTGATTATAGTATAATAATTTTTTTTCTATTGTACATTCTAGCAATAATACAATTACAAAATTAAACATTTCAAATACGCATTGAAACTCATGCGCGTACTCTTTAGATTGCGACGTAACAACTATCTGTAATTACAGGACCACGAGGAAAAATTATGTAAACCAATGGAAAAACTCACAGACATTTTGTTAAGGGTGTATCGAACGATAGTTATTTCAAGTCCGTCGGGTAATCGGACGCCGATAATGCAAGACACAACAAGACGCTGGGACACAAGACACCCCCTCTGCTTCACGTTTGGCCAAAATATTACTCGTTCTCGCTGGCTCACATATATGATAAAGTGACGGGCGTGCGTGAGACATAAGGGGCCCGCGCCGCGTATTCGTATTGTACTAGAGATGGGAAAAAATAGTTTACTAAGATGAACGAATATTCTTTCGATCGTTCAGTAAAATAAACTAGTTCGTTGAAGTATTTCACAAGTTCATTTAGTTGAATGACTTATTGTTCGCAAAATGAATGGAGCAAAAAAAAAACTCGACTTAAATACTTTTCAAACAAAATTCGAACTCTGCCCGCGCGTCATATGTTCGCCACCCCTGTCCTATATAATGAAAAAATGCAATTGATTGATGATGAAGGTCTTAGTACAGGAATCTGAAGACCGACTGCAGTTTCAGGTTCAGTTAAAACAATTAAATCCCAACCTATCACATACACAATTCCAATCTTCATCGTAATCTCAACAATCACATTGAAATCATCACAACTCCTCACTCATTTGCTTATTAGAAATATAACAAAAAAAAACGTCGAAATTATTATACTCGTATATTACATATGAATCCAGTATGTAAAGTATTATACTCGTATATTACAGATGAATCCAGTATGTAAAGTATTATACTCGTATATTACAGATGAATCCAGTATGTAAAGTATTATACTCGTATATTACAGATTAATCTAATATGTAAAAAATATCAAACCAGTTTAATGAGTTTGATCGTTAAATTCTGCCTTAAAAAAGTATTTCATACAAGCCGATACATATTGTATTACACTTTCATTGTATACAATACAACCGGGAGGGTTCATTGCCATGCTGTAATCTCCTACAACCAACCAGAAAGATATTAAATACGCCTTAAGTAAAATCAAACTTTTAGAAATACCTCAGGTGCGTTGGTCGCGGAATCGAAACTCACCACCTCTGGATCTTTTGCCTATCGGAGCGCTCTCGGGGAGAGTTTGCTCTTTAAATGGCAATACTATACTAGTATAGTATATAAAGTGTCTACCGACTAGACCACGGAGATCGTCAAAAATATTGACCTAATATTTCCTCGAATATCTAAGACAGGTTAAATATGGGTCGAGACCTTTTTGCATATCTATGTTCATATAATGATTTAACATTTAAATGTGAAATAAAAACCATTGCAAAAAATGTAAAGCAAAATAGGCCTGTCACTTTCATTTCACTTTATTTGTGAACATTTTTTTTTAACATTTAAGTGTTAAATCATTTTGTATAAAAATGAAGTTCTACAATATAAATACCAAATCAATGAAGAAGTTAATGTAACTGTTTACCCTCAGCACGAGGATCTGGAGACACCCGATAGTCTGGAGTCTGGAGCAGCTACTGATGGACCAGCTATCGCGGATGAGCCCCCATTAGATGGAGAGATCACATTATAAAGGATCCCGCCATCGAACTTTAATAACACATCTTCAAGATGAAATCATTTTGCCCAGAGAAGAATGTTGTCCCATGATGACCACCATCCCGCCATCTCGTTGTATCACAGAACAGCTGTAGAGCAACTGACCTCTGGGAAAGTTAGCAGGCCGTACAGTCGCCTTAAAATGGTGTAATACACTACTATACAACCTACTACCTCACCCAGCGATCAGCATTGCCAGAAGATCCATTCTTCTGTCGAAATCTGCTTCATTCCTTGCGAAACTTCATTCATTTGTTATGGTTTTTTCCATTAGTTGTGAAATTGTTTTCATTTGTCACTAAATCCCTTCATTGGTTGCGAAATTATCTTCTTGGCTTTGAAATATTCTTTATTCCGTACGTTACATTCTTCATTTAATAAAAGTTTTTTCGGTTGATCTGTTTCTTTAGGGTAATACTTAACAGTGATGTTTTATGCTATCATCGATAAAGCTGGTGGATTAGTAAAAAAATATTATTAGAAAAAACACACTTAATTTCTTACAAAAAACATTGTAATATGTGTAGAGTAGTCCTGTAACAAATAAACATGAATTATACATGAAATGAATATATTTCAGTAGAATGGTTACATTATAAAATTATATAAGTATGCAAACATGTAACAATATATACAGTTCATTATACGACAGGCCACCCGCGCCTTTCCACACCGAGCGTCACACTTGACATTGATGCGGAAAGAAGAGTACAGTGCAGTGCAGTGCAGTGCAGTGCAGAGCAGACTCAGAGCAGTCAAACAAAAGTAGAGTCAAATTAATAAATATACTATAAATTAAATACTTAATTAACTATGGAAAATAACGCCATGATGAGTTACATACTCAAATATAGGGAAGGAACTCTAATATCAAAAGATCTAAGCGATTCCGAGCAATTTGAGTGATAATTAATGATAATTTGAGTGATAATTTGAGTGATAATTAATGATTTAACGTTCAATTTGAGTGATAATTAATGATTTAACGTTCTTATGCTCAGAGGTAATAAATTCAATGTTCATTCAGATATATAATTAATGACAACTATATGAATGTCCAATTTAAAGTAAATAAATCTAAAAAATGAATGCTGCACTCTTCCAGCATGCAGCGTTTGTATAATATGAACATCATAGCAATGGGACAACACACAACACCAAACAGTGGAACTGTGTTCAAGCTGACTAGGTACTGGTAAATCTTATAAAAAAAATAGCGAAACTTCAATCAAAAGACAAGAACAAAATGAAAGCGTATCCACCCTAAAAACTACGTCAGCACATAACATATGTTACCCGTTTCCTTTATCGCCAGCTACTCTCCGAAGCTGCAGAAGTTCTTTTCCACACAATAATTCCCTCGTAAAACCGAGCTTGTGGTAGCCGAGACTAAAGGAAGCCCCATAAAGACACAAGTTCGGATCTACGGGTTATCATTGAGGGAAGTTTGTTGTCCCGAAACCGGAAATCTCTTCGGGCGCTGGTAACGCCGGTCGCCCGCAGAATGGCCGCACTCCGACTTGCTAGATTGGGTGACATTTACTGGACAAAACATTTTTTATTACTTACTCGTAAGATTAGTGTTTCTCATTTTTTTAGTCTTGCGACCCCCAAAATATAAAGAATTAAAACTTCGTGACCTCCCTGCAAAAATATAATATCTTGTTGATGCATATGCACGTTGGCGCAATCACTCGCTACAATATAGAACATAATAGATATACAGAGATAATCATTAGAATAAACAGTTTATAACAATAAAAACACCACACAACTAATAATATAATATATCGCTAGTTTGCAGCACTGTTGAGGTACAGGAACCCCAACAGTGCAGCCACGATATCTAATATCTTAATAATACATCTCAGCACAGATAAGGGTCTGTTCCACTCTAAAGAACCAGCAACCGCGGCAGCAACCCAGTTGGTAAGAAGCTTATCTTCTAAGCCGGAAATTGTGGATTCATTTTTTAACAAAAAGTTCCCGTCTGGTTCTCACTCAAGACCTCTTGAACATCTTTCTGGTTGGTCGGAAGAGTTTACCACATAGAAATAAGGCCGAGAGGTTAGACTGTACACAACGGACGATTGTTTTTTTTTCACTTTGCACAGATTTCTCCTAATACACAAAGAGGGTATGCCTTCAATTCTCATTTCTACAGTCATTCATCTACTCGTATCATTTCACCATACTCTTCTTCATTCCGCTTAATACATCAATTATCGGCTCACATTCATCTTGAAGATTACACTACTTATTGTTTTCTTAATGCGTGCATTTCCAACACTGTCGGGATAATAAAGTAGTTAGCTCTGTAGGTACAAGTCAAGTCATCCATGTGTAATTAATACATTATACTCGTACTACCTGTAAATATTAAATAATATACTTAATCCATTATTAAATAATATACTAATCCAAAAAAACTAATTTTCGAATAAGCGTTTAAAGGCAGTTAAATGGGTATTTCATAATTATAATATGATACCATACATTCCCACCCATATAAGCCGGCGAGATGTCTCCTCCATTATTTCGGATCAAGTGAAATGTATGTTGGGTCCTTCATGCATATTAGTGTTCATATAAATTGTCGTTTAACATGTTTTTGGTTTGGCATGTACGTGTATGCTATCTTACATACATATTTTGTTTGGCATGTACGTGTATGCTATCTTACATACATATTTTGTTTGGCATGTACGTGTATGCTATCTTACATACATATTTTGTTTGGCATGTACGTGTATGCTATCTTACATACATATTTTGTTTGGCATGTACGTGTATGCTATCTTACATACATATTTTGTTTGGCATGTACGTGTATGCTATCTTACATACATATTTTGTTTGGCATGTACGTGTATGCTATGTTACATACATATTTTGTTTGGCATGTACGTGTATGCTATCTTACATACATATTTTGTTTGGCATGTACGTGTATGCTATCTTACATACATATTTTGTTTGGCATGTACGTGTATGCTATCTTACATACATATTTTGTTTGGCACGTACGTGTATGCTATATTACATACATATTTTGTTTGGCATGTACGCGTATGCTATCTTACATACATATTTTGTTTGGCATGTACGTGTGTGCTATCTTAGATACATATTTTGCGCAAAAAAAAATATTTTTTTTTAACAAATAAATTAAATCGAGGTTTCACTGCAATGCAAGTGTCTTGTTTGCGCTCCCCTGAAGATGAAGTGAAAGCCTTGAAACCGGTAGAGTTATACCGTCACAAAAAAGTGGAATAAACAGTGTTTGATAAAAATAAATTACAATGTCTTTAAACATCCACAACGTTAATGCCTTAACTATAAACAACATATTTTGTTTGGCATGTACGTGTATGCTATGTTACATACATATTTTATTTGGCATGTACGTGTATGCTATGTTACATACATATTTTGTTTGGCATGTACGTGTATGCTATCTTAGATACATATTTTGCGAAAAAAAAAATATTTTTTTAACAAATGAATTAAATCGAGGTTCCGTTGCAATACAAAAACAGTTATTTTTTTTTAATAAAAAGGGAACATGGTACAAACCGGCTACCTCAATTTTTAATTGATACATTTGATAAGAAAGTATTTTTAAATATATACTATACAAGCATCTTCTTAAATTAACGGGGAATTTTTAAAAATACAATTTAATACTAAATAATGAAACATTTATATTTTTTACGACATAAATCAATGCCTTTTTGAAATACGTACCAACATATTTTTGACACAAATTATAATTATTGTTTATCTTTAATATCTAATTTGTAATATATAGTAGTATATACCTTTAATATCTAATTTGTAATATATAGTAGTATATACCTTTAATATCTAATTTGTAATATATAGTAGTATATACCTAAACAAAATGGATTTATAAAAGAAATGACAATGTTGCGCCTATAGTATTTATTATAAAGTATGATGAATACTACATAACGGACATTGTTATTAGTACGGGTACGGGTACGGGTAGGTGCACCGCACCGCACCGCACCGCAACGTATACTACGAGTATATGTTAAGAATATTGATTCTTATATTTTAAATGTTATTTAATAAGCTTATGTACAGAAATATATGTCAATCTTTATCATTCAGTTCTTCTTAACTTTACATAAAAATATTTTTAAATTTATCGATAAAACTATTTTTTAAACTGAATAATTTAACGCTCAAATGTGCCAAACTGTTTGAAAATGCTTTTGTAAAGCGAAACAGGCGCATCGCTGTTATTTAAGTTTACTATGTAGATTTTTTCACATTTAAATGCTAAATCATTCTGTTGAAAAAATGGAGATCTACCAAATCGACCAATAATAATATTCTTCATTTAATAAAAAAACAATGACTAAGATATCAATTTACTATTGTATAATACTGCGGCTGTTTTAATAATGATCTTAGTGCCCGATTTGGAGGCGAAATAGGGAATAGGGAACAGGGAATAATAGGGAAGGGACCTGTAACATTGATGGAACCGTCACTTAACTCTTACTTCTTCAACCAAGTTTAGAAAACAGATTGTTCAAAATAAAATGATAGGTAGGAAATTAAATTGAGGCTAGTTCATAGTTATAATATATAAATTAGATTAGATCTAAAAATATACATTTGTACATAGGTGTAGCATTTGTACATAGGTATAGCCTTTGTACATATGTATTGCCTTTGTACATAGGTGTAGCATTACATAGGTATAGCCTTTGTACATAGGTATAGCCTTTGTACATATGTATAGCCTTTGTACATAGGTATAGCCTTTGTACATATGTATAGCCTTTGTACATATGCATAGTCTTCGTACATAGGTATAGCCTTTGTACATATGTATAGTCTTTGTACATAGGTATAGTCTTTGGCAAATGTTTGTATTACAGATTACTTGTTTAAATAAATTTAAAAAAAAGGGTGAAGTATAGCAAAACAAAATTAAACCCACATAAAGAAATGATCTCATATATTTTGTAGTCTGTACAATAATGACCCGGCACTATCCCCGGCACTAGCCCCGGCAATATCCCCGGCACTAGCCCCGGCACTATCCCCGGCAATATCCCCGGCTCTAGTCCCGGCACTAGCCCCGGCACTGATGAGCCGATATGACCATATGTGTACAAACAGTGTATCTATTATAAATCTAAATATTAAATATACTATTAAAAGTAAAAAAAATCTTATTTTTCTTTAAATAACACCATATTTGTATCCTATTTAAAATATTTAAAAACTAATTCGGAACATAGTATAGTATTAAAATAGTATTAATATAGTATTAAAATAGAGTTTTATAAAAAAAATACAATTTGTTCATATTTTGACGTCGCTCTAAAATATGTCAAGTATTATTTTTAAAGAAATATTATTATGTTAAAAAAATCCCCGGTAATTATCCGAACATTCTACAATAATATTGGACAAATAACATAAAATATCAAAATAATATTAATTTCTCTTATGGCACAGTCAAAATGTGATATTTTAATATATTTTTTATCAAAGGTTTCGGCTTCAAATTTGTGGTACTCCGTATGAGAGTATTGAACAGCAAATTACTTTATTCCACTGATTACATTAATCCCCGCTACACGTATCTCTACCTCCTATCCCGAGGCTCTCTTCAGGCGAAATACAGACTTTTAACCCCTAAGACAAGGGAGATAAGGTATAATACACAAGAGCGGCGCGTGTGAAACAGAACAGACTGTGCTTGTGAAAGTCACAATCACGTAATATATGCATCATAATATACTCGTAATATATTGGAATGGCGCAGGCACAGGCACAGGCGCAGGTGCAGGCAAACAGAAACAGGCACTAGAATACAAGAACACAAGCGTTGTCTATCTGATTCAGAATTAGCAAACCGTATAATACAATAGAGACCGATCATTACTTCAAAGATACGAGTACTAAGGTTCAAGTTTTACGTATGTTACGAGTACACTTCCGTCACAAAAATGATATTAAACTATGAATTTAGCGACATTCTTAAGTGATACACAAAGTCATAAACATTGTAAAGTGATACACAAAGTCATAAACATTTTTTTTAAATATCCAAAAAATGTAAAAAGTTTCACAACTCTGCATTGATATTGTCCATTTCTATGATATATTTTGATCAATTTATTTAAACAACAATATTTTCGTTAATAAACCACACACACTTTTGTTGTTGGCGGTCCATAGTAATGTAACACGACACCAGTCTGATATATGATATAATATAAGCACCGCTCTTATAGCAAACCGTGATTATTCCGCCTGAAGAGAGCATCGGGACAGAAGGTAGAAACACGTGTAACGGGGATTAATGTGATTAGTGGAATAACAAAGTTATTTATAAAATACGAGCATTGCATTATACTTATTTTGACAAGTGGATTATTTATACGAGTAAGTATAACTTGAAGGAAGTTTTAAAGATTTACGTTCGGTGCTGTCGTAATATTATAATAAAATACTCGTATAATTTCCTTCTTAATCATTCGTATTCTAACACATCAGACATCGTCTTATCTTTCGCGATACTTCCTGGTTTGATGCGATGCGCTAACTGTGTTTAAGAAAATACTCAAAAATAAGATTTATCTCAAAATATTAAATCTCATAATATCTCACACCTATACAATTCCCACCCATATTCTGTTATTCCGATGCCAATACTCGTATTGCTCAAATATCATCGCATTAAGAGTATTTCCTATTCCCCGCGGTTCAGGCCCGGTCCGGCCATGGATGACGAATATCATCGCATTAAGAGCATTTCCTATTCCCCGCGCTTCAGGCCCGGTCCGGTCATGGATGAGGAATATCATCGCATTAAGAGCATTTCCTATTCCCCGCGCTTCAGGCCCGGTCCGGTCATGGATGAGGAATACCATCGCATTAAGAGTATTTCCTATTCCCCGCGCTTCAGGCCCGGTCCGCCCATGGATGACGAATATCATCGCATTAAGAGTATTTCCTATTCCCCGCGCTTCAGGCCCGGTCCGGCCATGGATGAGGAATATCATCGCATTAAGAGTATTTCCTATTCCCCGCGCTTCAGGCCCGGTCCGGCCATGGATGAGGAATATCATCGCATTAAGAGTATTTCCTATTCCCCGCGCTTCAGGCCCGGTCCGCCCATGGATGACGAATATCATCGCATTAAGAGCATTTCCTATTCCCCGCGGTTCAGGCCCGGTCAGGTCATGGGTGACGAATATAATTTATTATGCGACAAAAACATGTTGATTAGAATAAAATTCGACAAAGTAATAAATCCGACAGGTGCAAACATGAAAGCGTTAAATGAATTCATTGAATTAAATGTTCTAGACTTTAGAAGTCAATAACAAAAAATAGCAAACACCAGACTTAAAAAGGTTATTTCTATTATATTTCCAAACCATAACTTATGTCCTTACTTAACCTACACAGACACATTACACTACACCTAAAACCGAATGCGTTACTACTTTGTAGATCGTCTTTCTTTGGTAAGTGTTACCAATATTTTCTTATCAAACACGTTTTTCTACACATATAGCGATGCGGAAAAGTTCCTTATGGCCGCAGTCACCATTTTCCTAGTCTTACACTCGACTTATATATATTTCTTTTGAATTTTTAAAAATCTGTCAATAATCGTCGGTTCGAGTCCGGAGTTGAAGCAGTCTCCAGGGCTCACTCGTAAGTCGCTTTAATCGTATACCATATACGAGTATATTAGGTAAGTACATTTACCATACTTTGTAGATTCACCTTCGACTTGAATGAAGATATTTCAATATTCCCTATCTTATCTCTATCTTAGGAGACTTGTTTTGTTCAAAGTAGCTACGAGTATAATATTTAGAAGTGACATCGGTTTCTACTCGTATAATCCAGAAGTGAGAATGTGCAGAGAGTGCGCTGCGGTAGTCGACTCGGAAGTGGACATACTCGTATTTAGTTTGACACTCTTCATGAGGATGGTGGCTGAACTGGTGGTTGCGGAGGAGTGTTATCGGAGTGTTGCGGAGGACGTTGTAGCGTTGTTCATTTGGTCGGCCCACTTCTGCCTCGTCATCCCTCCACACAACCTATCAGCATACTTCTTTCTTCTTCATCGTGGTCCTCAGCTATGTTTAGAACTCTGCGCACCACCTGTCTCCATTTCTCCCTAGGCTGGTCCTGGGCCATGCTGAGTGCGGCGCTTAAAGAGGATCCTGTCAACTCCTTTGTTTGGTCCGCCCATCTCATAGGACACCTTCCTCTTGTTCTCCTTCTCTCAACTGTCCCCGTGATCACCAGCAGCAACATGTCCCTAAGCACGTTAGGATTATTTTTCTGCATGTTTTCGAAAGTCTCTCGGTAATCTTCAATTGTTAGATGATAAAGATGTGGGTCGCATCCGTGGGATGTGAAACACCCACCTTCAACACCACATCTTCGTGTCTAAACGTCTATCGTGTTTCTTCCGTCCTTTTCAACGTCCATGTTTACCCTCCATACAGTGCTACAGAGAATACTAGAGACTTAATCAGGCGGATTTTGGTTCATTTCAATATAGGCCATATCATAGTCCAGTTTTATGTGTCAAGAATACTTAAAATAATATTGTACATAAGTAAGAATGATCAATTTTATATGAAATTTAGTAGAAAAACAAAGCTATATTAGATCCTTGAAACGTTTTCTCTCTCTTCCTGTTGTCTTATCATATAAAGTAATAATACATATATACGTAGCACGGTCAGGTCAATGATGACATAAGCCCAATTTCGTAAAAAGTGTAAAGTGAATAATAGATATTTAAAACAGAGGAAACCAACAGCGCACACACAACCCATTATACAATAACACAAGGGTAAGTAACAGAAGGGCACAGCAAAGGCTAAAATCAACGAGTTCATCTTGAAATGGCAATTCTCAGTAATAAGTTAAGGCTGATGTGTTGAGTAAGATGAAAACGAGCCGAGATGGTTTGGACAAGTGGAACGAATAAACGAAGAAAGACTGACAAATTAAATATATCGTGCAAATTGAAGGGGACAGACGGTGTGGTAGAGGAAGACCAAATAAAGCATTGTCGGATCGAGTGTATTATATTTTGAGAAAAGGAAATGTGAAAGTCAGATAAATCGTTACGAGTTATATAGATGGAGGAGTGGTCAAAGTTCTGTGTCACGATAAGAAAGTATGGCGTTTTTCTTCTCTCTGCCTACCTCGAGAGGAAGTATGTATGTATGTACAATAGTATATTTATATAATAATTCCCACAAGTGCGTTCCTAAGTTTGGTATCGAGGCACTTAGTGCTGAGAATAAATCACCATGTTGTCTCCAAACGTTCTTGCGACTGGCACGCGGAGGTAAGCCGACATAACATGCCGAGATGACGAAACTGATGTATAAACTTCATACACCTTATTTACAAGAACGAGAACCTCACAAGTTGACGTCATTCAGAGAAGAAGCCTTTACCCTGCAGTGGGTATTTCATTGTAAAGGTTGGTTAATTGTTGTACTTTGTCGACATTATAAAAACACTCAGCGACAAGTGTCGTTCAACGACTGCTTTTAAATCAACAAGGCGTTTTCTATGAGACAAAACAACAATAAATTTAGATGTAAATCAGTATTAGTATTTCAAATAAATAAATATTCTTACATTTTGAAAATGGCTTGAAAACTTCAAGTTTATCAATATTAAATAGATCCGAACAAATTTAGCTCTCGCTTCCGAATTCGGGCGGTACGAGTAATTAATATATTAAACAATATTTAGCTCTCACTTACGAGTACGTACGCTTAAAAATACATCTTTTTAAACGTTATAATCAGTATAGACATTTTATGGACACTTAAAAACTTCAATTGTCAATTATAAACAATTAAAATGAGATTTGTTTCTCAATTTTTCACAGCGTTAATTTGTTTTTTTCTTGTTTATTTATTTAATTTTATAGTTAAATGTAATTTTCCTATGTTTTAGTTTTAATTAGATAATGAATAAGACGATCTTATAACAAATCTCTCTCTCAATACGCACAGTTCAAAACGGAAGATTATTATTTTAAATACCACGACACACCACTGTTTCCAAAATGGTTTTTTGTTAGTATAAAAAAAAGATTTACTTTTTGTTATTTACTTGTAACGAATAATGATTCTTCTCAGAAGTGCAATCGTTTCTTCCTCTTCTAAGACTAGTTATTTAAGACCTTATTCCACGTCCTGTCTTTTCACCCATAGCTGCATAGCTGCACTGCATCTGTCTTCACTTTCTGCTTCTGAAGCATCTGTAAAAAAGAAATAAATCATGATTTTTTTTATTTATTTAACACTTTTATTGCAAATACAATCTGGCGGGCTCATTGCCAGGCAGGAATCTCTTCCAACCAACAAGACAAAAGTAAATGAAGCAAGTTACGTGGTCGCATAAATCATTCAAATTACTATCCATCCCAACGAAATCCATAAAAACATAACATACGTGAGCACATGCCCACGGACCCCACAAAGACGGACATTCACCCGAACATTATTTTTCATATAAAGTGAGATATCATCAATCAAAAGGAAAGGAAGGGATGGTGGAGAGGAAAGGAAAAGAAAAACCAAGAATGAAACATATTATTTTACTGACTAGAAATGAAAAGTTTTTTCGGTCGCTTTTTTAAAGCATGCCAAGGACGCAGCAAATTTTAAACATCTTTCAGACAATTTTCTGTGTCTGTGTCCGAGAGATATTTAAAATGTATGATGTTATATGAACACTACACACATAATCGTACATTAGACCTCACCTAAAACCAAATGTGTTTCTTTCACATATCGAACGATCTTCGAAAGTTTCTTTTAATTCGGCTTGTTGCGCGACTGTTTTTCTGTGATTTTCTTACCAAATATGTTTTTTCTGAATATATGCACATGCTGCGAAGTACTTATTTTAATGCCTGCAGTCACTACCTTCCTATCCTTACACTCAACTTATACATATTTATTAAGTTATATTTTTCAAGTTAATAATAGTGGATTCGAATCCCGATTTAGAACACCCTCAAGGGGAGTCTCAGCTTTAAATGGCGCTGTATAAATTGTCCTTTATTATAATTAATTGTATCGCACGATTTATCAATTACAACGTATAACTGTCGTAAGCAAATTGCTATTAACACGTTTTAATTGGAATATGTTTTGTGTGTTTCTAGCAGGAGTGTGAAAACCGAATTGAGCCAATGTATCAATAATAACGTGTTTCAATACCTTCGTGCTATTAATATTATATTTATCAACTGGATAATACATACCACCTTTACAAAGCTTTGTAGTCAAACTTTTAGCGTAACGTTAAAACGATAAAATATCAAAAATATTTTTATATACTCGTAAATGTATAGAAAATCATTTATGTAAGTAGTAATACACAAAAACAATCCGAGAACTTTTAAAGTTAATTAAATTACAAAAAAGTTGTGTATCCCTGATCAAAAAATAGGTAGTTACTTACCCCAATTGGGACAAAAGAACAAATAGAAGAAATTATGCAAAATACAAATCGGCTGCATGTTACAATTCATATTAGGGTCCGAAAACTGACAATAGGGAATTAGGATGTCAAAACATGGGTGTGTTCACACCTGACCCGACACTACCTGCTGGCTACCTGCTGGCTACCCTTAACAGATTACCATCAAATGGGGTCGGGCTAGCATTTATCTACATTTTAGATTTATCGCAAGGAAATAAAAGACAGTTACACAAACGGTTCAAATTAACTATTATTCATTATTTAGGAGGAGGAACTTGCAGGAAAGCGCAATTTATACAATACCGTTTAGAGAGCATACACTCATCAAGGCCGTTTAGAGAGTAAACACTCACCAAGGCCGTTTAAAGAGCATACACTCATCAAGGCCGTTTAAAGAGCATATATTCATCAAGGCCGTTTAAATAGCATACACTCATCAAGGCCGTTTAAAGAGCATATACTCATAAAGGCCGTTTAAAGAGCATACACTCATCAAGGCCGTTTAGAGAGCATACACTTCTCAAGGCCGTTTAGAGAGCATACACTCATAAAGGCCGTTTAGAGAGCATACACTCATCAAGGCCGTTTAGAGAGCATACACTCATCAAGGGTGCTATAACTCGGGATTCGAACCAATTATTATTCAAAGATAAAAAAACAACAAAACAATTAAACAATAAGTTGAATGTAAAGATAGGAAGTTTGTGGATGCGGCCATTAGATTGGGTACTTCCACGCATATGCATACTCGTACTTTTAGAAAAGACAATATTTTCTGCGGTTTTACTAATCGACCCTTCGGATTGACAACCACTGGAGAAGACATGGAACTCGTAGTTTGTCACCATACGTATTGACAACACAAAGCGCCGAATATGAAGAGGTGACAACACTTGCACACATAGTATATATATGTTCTGTGAAGTGTACTACATTCTCGTCGCTTACAACGTTGGAGGTACAACCCGTTTGGGTTCATAGCCATTTGGTAATCTCTCGCGATCAACCAGAAATATGTTCAAGATACGATACGAGTAGGTACCTGAAGTAAACACCAAACTCGAACTTGTTCAAAAAATATACTCGTATATCAACGGTATTAGAATCCACATTCTGGAAGACAGGCGCATTGCCAACTAGGTCGCGGAGATCCTCTGGTTTGTACATACGAATTGACCATTCGGACCTATTGAAGAGCGTGACAGGGAGTCTATATTGTCTTCGACCTCAGTAATCGAGCCTTCGGATTTAGAACCACTGGAGCTTGTGGTTTATCATCGCACGAATTGATAACACTACTGCGCAAGAAATGACAACATTCGTAAACAGAAAACACATTTGGTAAGAAAACGGCAGAAAAATTAACGCAGGAAGACGAACTACAAAGAAATCTTTGTAGAGCTTTCGATATGTGATAGGAACACATTCAGGTTTAGGTGAACGGTCCTGTCCCGTCTTCTAGTGAAAAAATATGTGACTCTTTGACATGAGGAGAGCGTGAGTAAGATGAAGAAAAGAGCTTAAAGATGGTTTGGACATGTGAGGAGAATGAATGATGAAAGAATGACTAAGCGAGAAGAGTATATAAGTGAGAAGTGGAAGGTGTACGTGGAAGAGTTAGACCGAAGAAGTGTGTCTGGACTAAATGGACTACGTTTTGAAAGAAGGTTAAGTGAGAAGTATGAATAATAGTGCATAACGAGATGTATGAGTATGGAGGATGGGGAAGTGTGGGCATGGATATAAAACAGTTTGGAGATCTATTCTCTCTACCTAGAACTCGCTGATACCACGAGCCTGCAGCCTGCAGGAGTTACATGGAAGGGCGTGTAGCCACATTAGATGTTTTTTTATATAAATTTTATTGCATTGGGGAGATTTATATTGAATCTTAGTGATCGAATTGTACTTATTATATTCAAGTTACACACTTGTCATCACGCCGTTTCCCTGCTAGGGTAGGCAGAAAGGGCAGATCGCCAGACATATCTATCTCGACATACGAGTACATGTTGGCCTCTTCCCTAACCAATACATTCACCTTCATACATTTTTTTTTTAGTTAAGTCATTACACTGTGGAGGTTTAAAGACATAGTAATTTGTTTAGTCTAACACTGTTTATTCCACTTTATGTAAAGGTATAACCCTACCGGTTTCAAGGTTTTCACCTCATCAAATAAGTCTTGTTTGTGCTCCCCTGATGATGATGTGAAAACCTCGAAATCGGTAGGGTTATACCGTTATATAAAGTGGAATAAACAGGGTTTGATTAAAGAAATTACAACTCACCTTCATTTTATTTTATTACACCATTATATATCATTTGACCATTTTACCTTCTTATATATTCCTAAGACTTCTTACTTTTTGACCACCGTGGCCAAGTTGGTTAAAATCTTCCAGTCCGGGAGTTGAGGGTTCGATTCCTTCCTCTCCCTCCTTTCATTCCTCCCCGAGTACCTTACATAATACGTCACACGCGGTACATTATGGCTTGAGTTGATTTTATTTGTACTGTTTGTACCTTCTTTATGTTTTTCCGATTGTTAATGCATAGAATTATCATACCAAACATTATTGTTGTCGGTAAAATATATACTTCTCGGTAAGGGTCAGGTCAGCCCGCGAGTAAAGGTGACGTCCGGCTTCACCCCTCGCCAGGGCCAGGGCCAGGGGTGATCCCTCACGTGATTATTCAAGTCTGCCTAGAGGCCCAGTTGTCGACTTCTCTCGTCTTTCTCCGCGGGAAGACAGACATTTAAATTCTTTCCGTGGATACATCCAAACTATTGGACTACCCAACTTTTCTCTGACCATGGGAGGTTTGTTTGCCAACTTTTTAGCTTCAATATTGTCTCTTCGTCTTGTTGTAACTTCTGCGGCCATCTGGATCAATCCGCAGAGCACATTCTGTAGTACGAGTACAGCGATAATAATCGAGTCAGTAATTTCCTATGTGAAATCCACTCAGCCTTACACCGGTTCATCTTCGGACCGGTTGGCTACTCCGGTCTAGTGGGGTCGAAGGGTAGTTCTGTTGCATTCAAAATATTCTGTGAAAGTACTGGCAAATTGCTGGGCTGTTTGATCTCCAGGCCTTAAGCCACTTTATTTTTATAAAATGACACTTCAAGGGCGCTCTAACTTACTTATAAATTTTGATAAGACCTTCATAAAACGATTGCGTTTCCTAAAGCTGCACACGCCAGCCATATATCTGGCACTAGGAGGCAGACCATTCCACGCCACAGGACCAGCAACTGCAAAAGCTCTTTCATAATACCCCATCCCATTAAATCGATTCGGAACAACCAATTTATTAGATGATAAAGAAACCGGCTTCAAATTTTAACTTCTCTCCCGAGGAACATCCCTCCGGCAAAGTTTCAAAATGTATAATGGAAACATCCCATTAAGGAGTTTGAATACAAAGACACCAAGTTTTAAATCAATCCGTATGCGACTGTTAAGCAAGTGTAGCCTTTTTAGAAGCGAACCATTATGGCAATATTTATGACTATCATGTATCAACTATACTTACGAGTATATATATATATATATATATTATAAAATAGCGTAAAATAAGTTTTCTATCCGTTGTTTTACTCTCACTAAAAACTGAGATATCAAAGTTCGCTCTTTGCACGGCTGAATGTTCACTATCCAATACTCGCGTTCACGGCCGTTCTACAGGGGAGTGGAACGCAATGCATCGCGGGGCGGTTCATCGCGTTACGGTGGTGTGCAAGTCTGGTTGCACACGCTGCATGCAGCGCGCAGTGGAGGTATGTGCGTCGAGAGGGAGACGGGAGAGAGAGGAGAGCAGAGGGAGGGAGTTGCATCACGGATGCGCTTTGTGCCCGCCTGGCAACAGCCGACCAGCCGGGTCAACCTTGAACCGGGGATTGCGTACTTCGCGACACAAGGTGGTCTGAATGTGCACTCGCCCTTTCAAACTTATTAATGTTATTCGAGTTTAAGGGAAGTATGAAACAAATTCATGATACCCATCAGAGTCGGAGTCTCTGAGCCGGTTGGTTTTTTGTGAAGTAGGAGTCGAGAAACGCTATTCTAAATTCGACTCCAACTTCAAATTTGTACATTTTTCAAAACTAATTAGTTGCATTAATTAAAGTATGAAATTATGAACTATGCGCCACTTAATACAAATATCACTTAGTACTATGATAAGGAATCCCTGTAGATACTCGTATTATTCCCAAAACCCCTACAGTTAAGTAGTTACGTCACGTAATGAAGTATAACATGTGGTAAGCAATCGTCATTGCAGGGCCTCGAAGTCGTGGATCCCCTCGTTATTCCAGTCAGTCCAGCTGGAAAGTGAAGCTGTGCCGTGGAGTTTTTTCTTCAAGTGTGTGAGCCGTTGCACACCAGCAAACTCACCGGCCACACCGCTGTACTGGACCCGATCACACATTCGGTGGAAGTGAGACGACCGGAGCACATCGACATGTTTTCTTTTTCTCTTTTTTGGAATAATAGATATAACGAAAGTTATAGATATTCTTATACCCTCGAATACTAGGCGGAAAAAATGGCTGTGCCCTTTGAGGGAAGTAGCACAGCGCGGGACTCGAACCGGAAACCTTCCGCTCGGAAGTCCAGTGTGTTACCGCGCGACGATACAGACCAGTTGGAGTCGGACTTTTTTTGCCAACTTCACAACCCTTGATATTCATCCCTTAGTTTGTTTTACCGCTTATCTTCCACCCGGGAGTTTCGAGCTCGATTCTCTTTAGTTCATACATAAGGTACACGTCGTCACACCGTGTCGCTTGCGGGGCAGACAGAGAGAACAGATTTCCGATTTTTTCTATCTAAGCACACAACTTACGCCTCATTCAAATTCATATATATCGTCATGCACAATCTTCCGGTATTTATATCTCTCAATTTTTAAAATCTGTTCCATTTGATGGTACTTCCGAGTTGTATACTAGCTTATTTATTCATTCTCTTCACATGCCCAAATCATCTTAAAGTTCCTTTCTTCGTCTTACTTAAAACATCCATTTTATCCATGCATTTATTTGCGATGTTTTCATTCAACATTCTTTCATACATTGCTACTCCACAAATTTTCCTAAGTGCACATAATTATTCTTATTTGTATCCTTTTGCTCAGTCCAAGTTTCACTTTTATAGTGTGTTTACAGGAGACACGACAAATGAAAGGCTACAAACCCAGATCCATTAAAATTGTGTGTCCAAATTAAATTACCTGTTGTTTTTTTGCAAATTATGTATATTTCTTGTCATGTGTAAAATAAAATAGTCAAGGTGGGCACCAACCCACTATTATATATTATCGATTACTACTTTTGATATAGCAGGGCTGTTGTATATTATACACTAAACGCTCCGTTTACCTTGTTCCCTATCGCCACCGTTCTTTCAATGTCCCCTTCAACTCGCCCATCACACGTAAGTACTCGTATACTGCCCAGATAATAGAACTCATCAACCTGTTGCTGCTATATTTTATTCATTATCAATAGCACCCAAAAAAAGTTTTAATGTTGTTTGAAAAACTTACTTCGTCGTAAGAGTATCAATAAAACTTACTTCGTCGTAAGGGTTTCTCTATATATCTTTATAACGTATCTTTCTGTTTGATTGGAAAATATTGCCACGTGGCAAAAAATCCGAGAGGTTGTACTGTATAGGATGTCTATTCATTTGCGTGTCTAGAACATCAATTGTCGATTATGTAGGGTATACCGAGTGTTTCCAGTAGGAGATAACAAAGATCTTACCGCCCGATTATTCGCTACAATCAGGTCCTGTCCAGAGCATGTACGGGTAGTTATCTGCATGTCTCGTCAGTCCTGCATATCTTTCATTCAAGAAGCCCTGAAACCCCACACAACCCCCGCGTGTTCACCTTGCATTTAGCCATCCTTACTCGGAATCTATTCAGTGCTCTCCAAGTCTGTTAGGACAAGGCAGTTGGCTTCCTGACACTGTATATAATGAAAAGTTTTACGGTGAATTAATGAATGCATGCACATTATCCGTGACGAGGATAATAGAAGGCACAATACAAAGTGGGGATCGAGGTATTTGACATTGGCACCACCGGAGATGACTATGTAAGACAATTTGTGATAGCCATATCCTGTTGCATATAGGGCAAGGAGCTTCAGAACTTGCAGTAGCCTGTCTGAGTCTTCTTCCTACAGTGGGTCCCTGATAGTACCGGCAACATTTCTACGATATTTGGCTCTATCTGCTGCTGTTCGCTCCCAGTTGTGCTGAGCGTCTCGTGCAATAGTACGTCCTTATATCTCCTGCACTGCACTGCACTGCCTGTTGTGTTATCTACTACCTTCTGCTAATTCGCCAAAATATATTTCTCGGAAGTCTGTACTCAGGCATGCGAGCCACACATCCCTAGAGACCAACGCAGGAGAGTACGAGACACCATAATCACTTCACTACAGCAGTTCCCTCTTCTCAAAACTTCATCATTTCATAATCAACGAAACCATCCAATCATTTTGTACAATTCCATCGAGATATACGGCCAGCAACTGCATTGTCTTCATTCGGTTCCATCGAGATATACGGCCAGCAACTGCATTGTTTTCATTCGGTTCGCAATGAAAGTGCACCAGTTCTCAGGAGCACCCTGTAGTGCAAGTCTAGCGGACTGGTTGTGAAACAAAAGACCCGAGGAGCCGAGGAAAGGGGAAAGGAGAAGGGGAAAGGAGAAAAAGAAAAAGGAATAAAATAAGAGTATGTACTCGTATAATATATATACAATATAAAGCGCGTTGCCATGCGATGTGGCGGGGAGCGGGGCGAGCAAGAGGCAGTTGGAGGGAGGGGCCGGGAGAAAGGATCAAAGCAGGGGTGTAACGTAGTAGACCACAAATTATTATATTAAGACACAAGCCCGATACTTATTCTAAATAAGGATGATTTTTTTTCCAACTAACAGCAAATTGAAATCAATTTATCAAAGGATTCGGTTTTTTTTATTATTCTTTTGTACACATGTTTAAGGATATTATAGCTGGCGGGCTCATTGCTTTATAGCATTGTTTTCAACTAAATAGTTTACCCTTTATGAAACTGCAAATAAGACAATTAAACAATTAATTATACGAGTATGAATACATAGTTTATAAAAACAAGACAAACTACTAAACAGAAACAGGCCATTAAAGAAGACACTAAAGAAGTTTATGTGGATTTGGTATGTTGCCTTTCGTTAGCCGTATCATCAGTAAACTAGGATTTTACCTGTATCTTACTAAGGATATTTTACATGTTTATGAATGGAAAAATACATTAATGCTTTACGGATTGTCAATGAATAATTTTAAACTTCTGTCACAAACTCTCATCAAATTGATGAGTTGTGAGACTTAATTAACGTAACATATGGTATGTACAAGGTGAGCCAACTCTCGGGGAACTTCAACATTTAAAATAAATAAATAAAAAAATAAATATTAGGTTTATTGACAGCAACATAGTATGTACAAGATCACACCTGAATAACACTTCCAAAACACATAAATTGCAGACAATACATCAGACACAGAAGCTGTCAAAAGTCTGGGCTCATCTAATAGCATCCCCTCGGCCAAAATACACCCCACCAATATAGGGCGAACCCAGCCACGGGGACACCAGATGTTTTTCAGCCCCCACCTTTAAACACGTAGAAACAGGAATATATACAAAAAAATAAACACAGAAAATAAATATACAATAGTAGATGACAAAAAAAGAAAAAAAGAAAAAAATACATTCAAGAGAGAGTACACCAAAAGGTCCGGGCTCATCCCACAAACATTCCCACGGCCGAGATACACCCCACCAATGTAGGGCGAGCCCGACCGCAAGGGCATCAGGGGGCTTCCATCCCACACCCCCGCATATCTAGATTAAAGAATAAATATAATAAAAAAGAAAAAAAAAACAAAAACGTATGGCAGAAAACAAAATAAAAAGTAAACCCACATATACCACCTCAGGTTAACTGTCAGCAAGAACGAGGAAAAAAAAAAAAGAAGAGAAAAGCCTCAAAGGAGTCCAAATTTTACATAATGACAAATGGGAAGTAAGATAGTTGAGACAACATCGAAATAGTTAGGCAGTAGTACATTGAAATTTCAGAGAAATCAATAGACAATCTCACAATGTCCTAAACACACTTCACTTAAAAGTTCACACAAATGTTTACTACACACTCACCCCTCCTGCAAGCTCAAATACTAAACTCCTGTCGCGATAAGAACCACGCTCCGATCCACTGCCTGAATTTTTCGCACCCTTTTACTATTAATGAATTCGGTATCTTATTGTATGTCATGAGAGTCAAATAGGCCTATTGCCTTTGGGCAAAATATGTTCTAACTCTAGAGATGGGGAGTATTTGATCAGTTGCCACGCGTGGCATGCGTCTTTGCTGTATTTTATACTTTTTTGATAATAGTGCCGTGCCAGTGCGTTCCCTCGACATGTCGTATCACAATTGTGGAAGTGCCCGATGGTGTGCGTGTTAGGGCCGAAGTTTGCTTAATTGAAATTGCGAAGATTTGCAAGTTGCCGTGCCTCGGTCACATAATGAGAGGCACAAGGCACTCAGCATAACACAACTGAGCATCTAGTCATCATCTGAACGTCTGGCAAATGAGGCAGAAAAATATCCGAGTGCTGAATTGATCCTGGCTTCACTGAACTAGATGAAGATTGCGATTATATTGGACCAAGATTCGACAGAAGACCACCCCTCACGAAGAAGATTCCACTAATTACATTAAGATCTAACCAATTTAATGACTCCAGACATTTTTTGTGTAACCACCAACCCCCAGCCTCAGCCTAGATTGAAATCCAGGCACAATTTCATAAGGGTCACTTAGACTCTGGAACGACCACCACTGTTGCTAGGATGAACGATTGTAGAAAAGCATCGACCCCCAGAGGGTGGATTTTGCTTGTAGAGTCATTACCGCCCGCTTCTGAACTGCCCCGGATGACCTGGAAATCTCTCAACAGACTCCGAACAGGGATCGGGAGAACCGAGGGCAACATGGCAAAATGGGAAATATTACACTCGATGGATCGACTCTCTGTATCTCTATATCTGTAAGGAGCAGTCTCTATCCATGCTCCATGCGACACTTGCTGTAGTTCCCGAAGAGTCCGGTGTCTCGCACCGAAGACTTGATTCGTGGAACACTCAGTACTATTCAAGGGACAAAATTCAGGGTAGAAATATTACAGCGCCTTTGATACGATAAGAGCACTACATTAATTGTCGCAACACGTGTTTACACCATCTATTTCGAAGCTCTCTTCAGGCAGCGATATATTGGAATGACACGGAGGAACATAGGCACTAGAATACAATAACATAAGTGATGTCTATGATACAACAACTGTTGATATAAGAACTTACAAACTACAATATTTAGAGACAAATCATTTCAAAGAAATTACAGTTGAAATTTAACAAAATTCATAAAAATAATGAATAGAGATACTCGTATAAATAATATAGCAAAAATACAACAGTAATAAGTAACCGAAGAAAATTTCAATCCTTATTTGTGTTAAAAGACCACCCTCACTTCCGATATAACATGACACAAGCTGGACCTAAACATTGCTCTCGTGATATACCAGAATCATCCGCCTGAAGAGGGCCTCGAGATGGGAGATAGAAACACGTGTAATAGTAACAGTGATAAAGTTTAATTTGTTGTTTAGTACTCGATATTTTGAGTACATATATTTAATCAATTCGGTCCGGGACTACCGTTATTTAGTGAGATACTATGAAATGAAACTATTTCCTAACTAAACTACAAAATTTCCAACTGAATGGATGTCTACTCGTATAATAAGATGATAAATAAATGCGTAGTAAGGGAGCGAATGATTTCAGTTTAAATCGCCGTGTAATACTCGTACTAAACACATATTTTATTAGAAGTTAATCTTATTTTGGTGAATAAAATGAATGATGGTATTAAGTATGGACGTTTAATTGGCTCAACAGGTGGGGAAGATTTGCGTGGGGGAATGTTTTTGTTTGTCTCTTAAAGGTCAAAGGGGAACAACAGGAAAAACATCTTTGTTCGAGATCTCCCTCCCCCTGGCCACACTCAAACAATATGATTTTTTCAATTTATAATTTTTAGATTTTTTTCTTAGTCTACATGTACAAGAGTGTGGACTGAACGCATCTGGTGTCCTCGCGGCCGGGCTCGTCCTATATTGATGGGGTGTATCTCAGCCGGGGGGATGTCATGAGATCTCTGAGGTCCGTCATATGTTGTATCCCCGTGTATTATTTTCAGTGCGCGCATTTCTAAAGCATTTATTAGCACTCTTTTTAGTTTTTTCCACGTCCATATTCATCCCCATACACCAAAGATTGTATTATACTAAAATACTTGAATGAAAGGATAGCAAGGTGGTGGCTGTGGCCATTAGGTTAGGAGCTTCCCCGCATCTACATATGTTTAGAAAAACATATTTGGTAAGAAAATCGCAGAAAACTTACCGAGGGAATATGAACTACAAAAAAACCTTAGTATTTCTACCGATACATGATAAGTAGCACATTCGGTGTAGTGCAGTGCAGTGCAGTGCAGTGCAGTGCAGTGCATGTGCGTAATATTCATAAATAATATGATCATAAATGCGGATAACTTAAAGGGTACGATATACACATGAATAAAAGAATATAGATTTCATATAATTAAAATTAGAAACAGCTTACATCAGCTGCTATCAAAAGGTCTACGCTCATTTTGTATGACCCTCGCAAAAAATCACAGTAAAACAAAGTGAAGAAACTCAAGTGATTACAGTGCCGGCCCTGCACTCCTGCACATAATGGTACGCCATGGTTCAACGCCCGATCTTTCAGCATATTTCCCCTCTCCTTTCGCCCCTTCTTACTCCCTCCCTCCCTCCCACTCTTCCGAGAGCCCTCTTGAAGCCTTCCTTCTCAGAGCCGTCTTGGGGTTGTCCAAATATCCTCCTTTGTCCATTAAACGATTTCTATTGGTCGGCAGCCATAGTCTTATAGTTAACATTCATACAAAGCAAGCGGGCGCCCCAGATTCGATTCCTGGCGAATTAACACAATATTCTTAAAGTTATATATTGCTCTTTGAGTCAATCGAGCCTTACCTACGGTATATGAGCTTGGGGGTTGCACTTTATTACAGAAGTACATACTTCAAAGTTTGCAAAAAATAATAAACTTCCTGCCGAGTATCCCACAGTGGAACTATTCAGAGCGTATCGGGTCCTTAACGTGGCTAACTTAGTCTTCAAATATATTATCTGGTACTACTCGTATTATTAAGAAAATAAATACAACACAAACTCAGCAGAGATACATAACACGCTTAGCAACTTATTCACCATCCCTAGAGTTAGAACATATTTACCCAAAGACAATATGTTTCCATTACATACACATATATTAGATACCAAATTCAATAAAGATAAAAAGGTGCGAAAAATCAGGCAGTGGATCGGAACGTGGTTATTATTACGACAGGAGTTTGAGTTGTTGAGCTTGCAGGCAGGGCAAGTTGTAGTAAAATTTTGTTTCAACTGTTAAATGTGGTGTTTTTTTTATGATTGTTTGCAGGATATTGTGAGATGGACTTTTGATTTATCTGAAATAAAAAAGTATACTAAGGATTGATTAACGTGATACATACTTATACAATAATTAAGTCTCACAACTTATCAATTTGATTAGAGTTTATGCCATTGTGAAGTATTAATTAATTAATCAAGAATCGGTTAAAAAACATTAAAATCATAATGTATTTTTCTGCTTACCATGTACTCGTATGCTGCTTATCACAAACTTTTCAAGTGCTGCCGACTACGCAACGCAAAAATGGAACAATGGAAAAAACTCAGCCTAAAGGTAAAGGGAGGAAAACAGTTTAGGCAGTCGACCGGAGCGTGGTTGTTATTGCGACAGGAGTTTGAATACTTGGCCTTGCAAGAGGAATGACTTGTGGAAGAGGTTTGTGTGAGCTCTTGAGTGTGCTGTTTTTTGTTGTTTTATATTTTAATTTTTATATATACGAATATGTATTTTTTTTGTTTGTTTTATGTTTGTGTGCGGTATATTGTGGGGGGAATGTTTTGGTCTGCCTGGAGTGATGAAGTGTAAGGAGTTTGATTTCGCGTGATATATGCATATGCAATTGAGTGTCACTGTTTGTCAGGTTGATGCGAATGTGCAACGGGGTTTTATATAATTCAAAATCGGAAAGAAATATCGATTTATTTGTTCACGCTATATGTCCTTAGTGAGATACAGGCAAAAGCCTAGTTTACTGGAGACGCGACAAATGAAAGGCAACAAACCCAAATCCATTAAAATTGTGTGTCCGAATTAAATGACCTGTTGTTTTTTCGCAAATTATGTATATTTCTTGTCAAGTGTAAAATAAATAAACTCTTTTGTCTCCTTGCCATCAGAATTTTGGATTTAATCTGATAATGCTTGTTAAAGTGTAACAGCTTGCACACAGTAAACCAATACACGCACAGGCGTGTTCCACCCGCAGAATTGCCGATATTCAAACCAGTTTAAATGATGTAGTTCTAGATGTAGCCGATATGAAAAAAAAGGCTCGGGTTTGGAATTATATTAAATTGGTAACTATTTTAAATGTATCTACGAGTAGGTTCCAACGGTAACAGAGCCCCCAACAACCAGGGTGGAATACAGGCAACTCGGCCGCGATGGTTATTGCCACGTGGCAATTTCTTCCAATCTATCAGAAATATGTATTCAAAAGCCAAATCGAGGGTTTACTTTTGCCAATATTATTATTACTGGCTACTAAAGTACTAAAATACAACAAACACGGCCAAAGCGTACGCGCGCGCGTCTTTGCGAGTGCTTTTAATAAAATAATTAATCATTTTAAGTCCATGCCAATTCACATCCATGCCAATCAAAGGCATAGCGATTGTATGTGGCGTCCGGGGGCAAATCATGTAATTTACGCCCCTAACAAAAAAACACGACTTTTAGCCTCTGAAGACAACCCTTACAGTAAGAGGCAATTTTGTTTTCTTATTATCAGGTGCAATTAAACACCTTATAATAAAAAAAACACAACTGCTTCCTACTAACGCCTCGATTGAGTCCTAAAAGTGTCCTGCACACTGGTGCTTAGAGACAAACACCCTCATCAGCCTTCCAGCCCTTGTTCCGCCTCTGATATAATTTCAAACGCGATGTTATTTTATGCATAAATAAACGATTAAAAAAATTTCGAGTCGTTATGATTACATAAATACCATCATGCCATTTCCCTGTCTCACACCCTTCGCCTCTTCCACATCCATACACTGTCTCATACAACCCTTACGATTAATCTGACTTTGAAAATATTATTCACTTGATCAGACCACATCTTCCTTAGTCTTCACCTGCCACGTTTTCCCCTCATATTTGCACTAAATATCTGTTTTGTTAGTCTTTCTTTATTCATATGTTCCACATGACCGAACCATCTCAGCGTGCTCTTCTTCATCTTATTTAACACATCAGCCTTAAGTTCACATTCATACCTTATCACTTGGTTCCGTATTGATGTGTAATACAATATGTTACAATAGGCAATCCCTCGTGATCGAGTATGATTGTCAGACATTATGCGGATGGAAAACGCCAGTTCATGTATTGGATTACATTCTTCGGATGGAAAACGCCAGTTCATGTATTGAATTACATTCTGTGGATGGAAAACGCCAGTTCATGTATTGAATTACATTCTGCGGATGGAAAACTCCAGTTCATGTATTGGATTACATTCTTCGGATGGAAAACGCCAGTTCATGTATTGGATTACATTCTGCGGATGGAAAACTCCAGTTCATGTATTGGATTACATTCTTCGGATGGAAAACGCCAGTTCATGTATTGGATTACATTCTGCGGATGGAAAACTCCAGTTCATGTATTGGATTACATTCTTCGGATGGAAAACGCCAGTTCATGTATTGGATTACATTCTTCGGATGGAAAACGTCAGTTCATGTATTGAATTACATTCTGCGAATGGAAAACGTCAGTTCATGTATTGAATTACATTCTGTGGATGGAAAACGCCAGTTCATGTATTGAATTACATTCTGTGGATGGAAAACGCCAGTTCATGTATTGGATTATATTATGCGGATGGAAAGCGCCAGTTCATGTATTGGATTACATTCTTCGGATGGAAAACGCCAGTTCATGTATTGGATTACATTCTGCGGATGGAAAACGCCAGTTCATGTATTGAATTACATTCTGTGGATGGAAAACGCCAGTTCATGTATTGGATTATATTATGCGGATGGAAAGCGCCAGTTCATGTATTGGATTACATTCTTCGGATGGAAAACGCCAGTTCATGTATTGGATTACATTCTTCGGATGGAAAACGCCAGTTCATGTATTGGATTACATTCTGCGGATGGAAAACGCCAGTTCATGTATTGGATTACTCTTGTACATCTTACTCAACACATCAGCCTTAAGTTCACATTCATCCCTAATCAATTCCTTCCGTACTCTGCCATACATTATACATTATCACCACGTGTATAGTAAAAACACAAAAATAATTGCGACTATAGAAACTTTCGAGATTCTTATGTATGGATCTTGATGATATCAAATTTGCCGACCCCTGTTATATAGTATAACATCAACTCCTGTTATATAGTATAACATCAACCCCTGTTATATAGTATAACATCAACTTTTTTTTAAATTTCAAATGGAGTTCGGTCCTGGCCGAGACCTTTAAATCTCGCCACACAGGACTGCGATGCAACGCGATGGATGCGATGCAACCCGGTGCATCCGCTTTCAGGTTCGAAGCCTGGCGAACTGCAATTATAATACTTTAGCGACCGGCTCAAGGGCCGTGAGGCTCAATCGGGTTGACCTTGGTGAACCCGCCAAAATAGCGTGGTCATCAGCTGTTGCGTTATTCCGAATGGATATTCAGAAAGTGAGTAAAAATGTTTTTGCTTTTTAATTGACAATAATATTAACGAAAGGACAATTTATTCAGCGCCGTTTAGAGAGCATTTCATTATTGCTAGATTACAATTATTACAAAATAAATATATAAGTTGGGTGTAAGGACAGGAAAGAAATGGCTGCGGCTATTAAATAAGGTACTTACCCGCATCTGCATGTGTTCAGAAAAACAGGATTGGTAAGAAAATCTGTAATGTATGTGTCTAGTATTCATACACCATCACAACATTTTGATAACACCTTTAAGTGCTTCCTAAAGATGGACACGTCATCTATATCTCTAACACTAAGAGGCAGACAATTCCACGCCACAGGACCAGCAACGATAAAAACCCTATCATAATACCCTCCCCTATTTGGATTGATTCAGAACAATCAATGCATTAGATCAGAGGTTCCCAACCCCGCGCCCGCGGGCACCATGGCGCCCGCGGAACGATTCGTATGTGCCCGCCACTATTCGACAGAGACAGAATTTTTTCATAAACATTAATTAAAAATGTGAATTATTTTTATTTATTTGTTAGATGCCCTGTTAGAAGATACTGAAGATAAAGAACATGATCTTATCCTGCATACTGAAGTACGTTGGCTCAGTAAAGGAAAGGTTCTTACAAGATTTGTGAGTTTAATTGAAGAAATAAAAACATTTATAAACGATAAAAAGGAAAATCATGATGAACTAGCTGACTCTCGCTGGCTGATTGATTTGGGATTTCTCGCAGACATCATGGAAAAATTGAATTCTTTAAATTTGGAGTTGCAGGGGAAAGACAAAAACATAACTGAAATGATAAGCTCTGTCAAGTCATTTAAAGCTAAATTGGATTTGTTGATATCACATCTGCAGATCAATTCTCTCGTGCATTTCCCACATATGAAGAAAATGCTAGGTAACAATGAATTAAACGGGTCATTATTTATTAAGCATCTTCAAGTGTTAAAAAAACAGTTTAAAGAGAGATTTTTGCAGTTTACACATATCGAGCCAATTGTTTCCTTCTGTATCAATCCTTTTACTTGCCAAATAAATGTAATGGAAATGGCCGCATGTATTTGTTCAAGGTAAGACAGAAGAACTAGAGTTAGAAATTTTGGACCTTAAGAATGATATTTTGCTAAAATCCTTAATATCAGAGGACTTTTGGAATACAGTGGACAGAGAAGAGTTCCCATTTTTTAAAAAAGCGGCATATAAAATTGAATCATTTTTCGGTTCGACATATTTATGCTGCACATTGTTTTCAAACATGAACTGAATAAAATCAAGATATAGATCTCGACTCACCGATGAGCATCTTTACGATTGTTTGCTAACAGGATTATCTGCTATCGTCATACTCTCCTAATTATGAGTATGAGGCACTGGCCCATGATATGCAATACCAAAGATCACATTGACATATTGATATTATATTTTTTTATAAAATGTTTTCTTTGTATTTGTGTTTTTTGTTTACGTTTTGTAAATACATTTCTCTGTGTGTATGCAATTTGAATAATAATTTTATTATTTTGAAACATTTTTGTTTATTATTTATTAATAAATTATGAATATAAGAAAATAAATTATGGGAAAATGAGAAGTTATGGAAGGAGTTTGTCGATTAAAAATAGGTGGTGCTCGCCACCCTACCGATATTTTAGAATATGCTCTAGAGTACAAAAAGGTTGGGAACCCCTGCATTAGATTATGAAGAAATCGACCTGAAAGTTCTACTCCTTTTAGAAGGAACATCTCTCAGACACAGATTGGAACGATACAATGGATACATTCCATTAAGGGACTTGGATACAAAGACACAGTTTAAATCAATCCGCTCGCGACACTTGAGCCAATGTGGCTTATATGACGAGAGTGGATTTTAGAAGTGGACTAACATGATAATATTTATGATTACCATATATCAGCCATCAGCCATCAGCCTACCAGCTGTATTGAAGACTGAAGTCGAGAAAGTTGCGAATCAGGCGGAACAGAATAACAATAGCAATAATTCAGACGTGACATTGAAAAGATTGAGAAAAAAACCTTTTTATATTTGAATGGTTCAAGTAAAATAGGCACTACTCGTAAGTACAAAAAAAAACAACTCAGTATTCCTTTTCGTTTTATATGCCATATAGAATGAAACTGCATATTTAGTGCCTATTTTACTTCAACCATTCATTTGTACATCCATATTTGTTCAGTATAATCCCACCACCGCCACTGCCACCAGCCGCGCTGTCATGGGGGGTGAAACAAGATAGTTAGTTAATTCATTTATCGATATATTATACTATACGGGTGAGTTCCTCCGCGTTCAATAAGGAATTCTTCTTCTTGAATAATGGCCGTTCAGTTAGACATACTTCAGATTTTAATTTCTGTATTTAACATGCATACGAGTACACACCACTACACCCTCTCCCTGTCGGGGTAGGCAGAGAGGGAGAGCGCCAGACATTCCTATCGCGATACACATCATTCGCCTCTTCTATATCCATACACCACAACTTCTTCTATATCCATACACCACAACTTCTTCTATATCCATACACCAGAACTTCTTCTATATCCATACACCACAACTTCTTCTATATCCATACACCAGAACTTCTTCTATATCCATACACCACAACTTCTTCTATATCCATACACCACAACTTCTTCTATATCCATACACCAGAACTTCTTCTATATCCATACACCACAACTTCTTCTATATCCATACACCACAACTTCTTCTATATCCATACACCACAACTTCTTCTATATCCATACACCAGAACTTCTTCTATATCCATACACCACAACTTCTTCTATATCCATACACCACAACTTCTTCTATATCCATACACCAGAACTTCTTCTATATCCATACACCAGAACTTCTTCTATATCCATACACCGGAACTTCTTCTATATCCATACACCACAACTTCTTCTATATCCATACACCACAACTTCTTCTATATCCATACACCACAACTTCTTCTATATCCATACACCACAACTTCTTCTATATCCATACACCACAACTTCTTCTATATCCATACACCACAACTTCTTCTATATCTATACACCACAACTTCTTCTATATCCATACACCACAACTTCTTCTATATCCATACACCACAACTTCTTCTATATCCATACACCACAACTTCTACGATTTCTCTGACATTCATGTTAATTTCTTTCGATGTTACATTTATTTGATCCATTAAAATGTTCCTTGATCTTCTTCAAACAGGCCTTTCACTCACATTTACACTGTACATTTGTTTTGTTAGTCTTCCTTCTTTAATTTTCTTTCACAAACTTTATTTAATCATTTACACTTTTTTTCTTCGTTCCATCCCCTCAACTCATCTCACACTGTTCTTCTTCATCTTGCTCAACATACTATATTAGTCTTTTAACTTCGTTCCATCCCCTCAACTCATCTCACACTGTTCTTCTTCATCTTGCTCAACATACTATATTAGTCTTTTCTTCGTTCCATCCCCTCAACTCATCTCACACTGTTCTTCTTCATCTTGCTCAACATACTATATTAGTCTTTTCTTCGTTCCATCCCCTCAACTCATCTCACACTGTTCTTCTTCATCTTGCTCAACATACTATATTAGTCTTTTCTTCGTTCCATCCCCTCAACTCATCTCACACTGTTCTTCTTCATCTTGCTCAACATACTATATTAGTCTTTTCTTCGTTCCATCCCCTCAACTCATCTCACACTGTTCTTCTTCATCTTGCTCAACATACTCTATTAGTCTTAACTTCACATTCTTCTCTTATCCCTTCATTTCATATATAGTACTGTCATACATTGTTAACCTTTGTATTATTCTAAGTGCGCGTCATTTTACAGAATTTATTGTGATATTTTCATTACTTTTCCCTTCCATTTATTGTACTTTATTATTCCATATAGCAATATCCTCCAACTAACCAGAAATATGTTAAATAAGCTTTAAGTATAAACCAAACTGTTTTTTTTTAATCTGGGTTCCAGCGGGATATGAATCCGCAACTTCCGGGTTCAGAGACAACCGTCATACCAACTAGGCCACGGAGGTCGTTTTTATCAAATTTGGTACAAAAATATTGTTTTGGACTATTCTCTTAGCAGATTTTGATACTGCCCAGTTCGATTATACATGTTTTAGTGCCCCGTTGACTTTATTTCCTAACTATACACGCCGTTCGATATTCTTCATAATTTTACCAGCATCAACATTTTACTGCCTAAATAAAATAATTTCATCAGCTCGCTCTAATATTTTAACAGCGAGACTCTGGAACCAGTTACAAACCAATATAAGATTCGCTCCGTCCTTGGCACGCTTTAAGAAGCCACTGAAAAAACTCTTAATTTCTAGTCAGTAAAATAACGTGTTTCATTCTTCATTTTTCTTTTCCTTTCCTCTCCACCATCCCTTTCTTTCCTTTTGATTGATGATATCTCACTTTATATGAAAAAAATAATGTTCGGGTGATTGTCCGTCTTTGTGGGGTTCGTGGGCATATGCTCACATATGTTATGTGTTTATGGATTTCGTGGGGATGGATAGTAATTTGAATGATTTATGCGACCACGTAACTTGCTTCATTTAATTTTGTCTGGTTGGTTGGAAGAGATTGCCGCCTGGCAATAAGCCCGCCAAATCTTTCATTACTTATCCTAACATATATCCAATTTACTTTTCCTTTCCCCCTTTTCTATCACCGTGACTCTAGATCTTTCTTTTCCTTCCATCTCTCATACAATTTGCGTGTCAGACTCTGTACTGCAATTAATCTTCATATTGTGTTGTGGATAGCATAGCATGTTGTTGCTTCTTTTTTTTTCGTAAGAAATTAAACAATAATTATATGTTGCAGTTAATTAATTTAAATAGGCTAAAAAAACATTTTTAAAATTCACAAAATATGAATGAACTTTATTGAAACACCGCAGCACCCTGCACCCTGCATCCATTACATCAATTGCATCCATTGCACCCCGGAGATGGGCCGAGCTGCCTCGGGGTGAGCTGTGTGTGAGAGCATCCGACAGGTGGGACAGTATCGTAAGACCAGCATATATATCTACCCTATAAGATGGTTTAGCGCGATCCCCTCATTTCTATAACGGTAAATACGGCCTAAATGTCTCAGCCTTTAGGGTAGTTCAAAATTAATTCACTAAAATTGTGCCGAAAGTCTTACATTGTTTGTTTTAGATTTTTATCTGAGCGATGTTGATTTTGAGGGGAGCAGAACTTTAAAGTAGATGAAGACGAGCTCCGTAGAATAAATTGACTGTTACGAATCGATCCAATATGGCGTAGAATTATTTATTTATTTAGTATAATTTAGATCTTTTATCGATAAAGACAGGATTTTTAACGTTAACGATCCTTAGGCGTAATATATAATATATTTGATCTCAAACCGATTTTCTACGCATAATCTTCGATTGGACACTCGAAGGATGGAAGGTGGGAAGAGGGGAATGAGGGAAGGAGGGTAGGAGGGAACCCAATATAGAATCTTAAATGCTATCAATTTAACGTGGCGCTGTATCGATTGCCCGTGTTTCATTCTAAATATTACCACTGAAAGCCAAATCGCAAGGGTATGAATCAGCTAGATATTGAACCCAGAACGTTTTAGTATTAAGCAAGTATGCTAACCACCAGGGTACAGGGTAAAAATTATCAGTGCCGTCAATTACACGTTTTTATATTAAAAAAATGAATATATTTTTTTATTACATATAATGTATATGTTACAGTGGAAGCGGATGCTCAATATACGGTAACTAGTGAGTGTACATTTCCATTTAAATAATAAGTTATTCTGTACTATAGTGTTAACTGTTGACATCAATCATGACTGGTGAAAGTGCACTTTAACCATTAAAATTAAAAATATTACAAAAAAAATGGATCGAGTGTAAGAATAAGAAATTGGTGAAACTCCCACCATACAAACATTAATGCGCAGCTGCTGTTTGCAGCACTTTCAAGTGGAAGACTCACACCATACAAACATTAATGCGCAGCTGCTGTTTGCAGCACTTTCAAGTGGAAGACTCCCACCATACAAACATTAATGCGCAGCTGCTGTTTGCAGCACTTTCAAGTGGAAGACTCACACTATACAAACATTAATGCGCAGCTGCTGTTTGCAGCACTTTCAAGTGGAAGACTCACACCATACAAACATTAATGCGCAGCTGCTGTTTGCAGCACTTTCAAGTGGAAGACTCACACCATACAAACATTAATGCGCAGCTGCTGTTTGCAGCACTTTCAAGTGGAAGACTCACACCATACAAACATTAATGCGCAGCTGCTGTTTGCAGCACTTTCAAATGGAAGACTCACACCATACAAACATTAATGCGCAGCTGCTGTTTGCAGCACTTTCAAGTGGAAGACTCACACCATACAAACATTAATGCGCAGCTGCTGTTTGCAGCACTTTCAAGTGGAAGACTCACACCATACAAACATTAATGCGCAGCTGCTGTTTGCAGCACTTTCAAGTGGAAGACTCACACCATACAAACATTAATGCGCAGCTGCTGTTTGCAGCACTTTCAAGTGGAAGACTCACACCATACAAACATTAATGCGCAGCTGCTGTTTGCAGCACTTTCAAGTGGAAGACTCACACCATACAAACATTAATGCGCAGCTGCTGTTTGCAGCACTTTCAAGTGGAAGACTCACACCATACAAACATTAATGCGCAGCTGCTGTTTGCAGCACTTTCAAGTGGAAGACTCACACCATACAAACATTAATGCGCAGCTGCTGTTTGCAGCACTTTCAAATGGAAGACTCACCCCATACAAACATTAATGCGCAGCTGCACTTTGCACCACTTTCAAGTGGAAGACTCACACCATACAGACATTAATGCGCAGCTGCTGTTTGCAGCAGTTTCAAGTGGAAGACTCACACCATACAAACATTAATGCGCAGCTGCTGTTTGCAGCACTTTCAAGTGGAAGACTCACACCATACAAACATTAATGCGCAGCTGCTGTTTGCAGCACTTTCAAGTGGAAGACTCACACCATACAAACATTAATGCGCAGCTGCTGTTTGCAGCAGTTTCAAGTGGAAGACTCACACCATACAAACATTAATGCGCAGCTGCTGTTTGCAGCACTTTCAAGTGGAAGACTCACACCATACAAACATTAATGCGCAGCTGCTGTTTGCAGCACTTTCAAGTGGAAGACTCACACCATACAAACATTAATGCGCAGTTGCTGTTTGCGGTACTTTGAAATGTAAATGCTTGAATAGCACTTTATGCTAGTCGAAATGTTGCTGCGCTAAGTAAAAACGTTAATCAAAAGGACTTTTACCATCTCATATTCCAGTTAGTAAAGGTTAACAAATACTAGAAAGTGTATACAATCAATCGTGAATATGGAATTATTTTTTTAACCAACGATTTCGTCAACATCACTGATTAATTAAGTGATGGTGTACATATATTATATTCACTAGTAATAGTTTACATTTTATGTAAAATGTACTTCCAATGTTACATACCATATACTATAAACATTGACCCACCCCTCGTGTATACCTGCTACCAAAACTCGATCAAAACCACCGCTAACTATACTCGTAATATTATGAAACCCGAAGAAAACAGTGATTGGTAAGTAACACCTGTTATTGGAGTTACATATTATATGTCATACTTGCTTATATGAGCGAAATGTGACAGATAGTCTATGGTTTTATAAGTTATATGATCATTTGTTACCAAAATATACCGAGGAGATGCACAATTCCCTCACGAAAGTCGCGATGCGATATCTTCCGGATTCCAAAAAAACAACAAAGAACTTCAACGTCAAAACATTTTTTTACGAAATAAACATTAACGACGCTGATAACATTCTGAGAGATTTTATATGTCAGTACATATACTATACTATACGAGTACGCTCCGAATTCATTGCCCGGCCTAAACATTTATTTCTAACTTTTAAGTTTCATCATTTGTATCCAGAGTCAGACTTCGAGTGAGTACAGTTCGTACACTCCAGACTTCGAGTGAGTACAGTTCGTACACTCCAGACTTCGAGTGAGTACAGTTCGTACACTCCAGACTTCGAGTGAGTACAGTTCGTACACTCCAGACTTCGAGTGAGTACAGTTCGTACACTCCAGACTTCGAGTGAGTACAGTTCGTACACTCCAGACTTCGAGTGAGTACAGTTCGTACACTCCAGACTTCGAGTGAGTACAGTTCGTACACTCCAGACTTCGAGTGAGTACAGTTCGTACACTCCAGACTTCGAGTGAGTACAGTTCGTACACTCCAGACTTCGAGTGAGTACAGTTCGTACACTCCAGACTTCGAGTGAGTACAGTTCGTACACTCCAGACTTCGAGTGAGTACAGTTCGTACACTCCAAACTCTCAATCGGATGGACCATTTCAAAAAATGCCTAACTCACATTTTGTAATACAATAACTAAGATGCTGATTCTGCCGATGGAATTGAGTAAAAGTCATTCATTTCTAAAATGGTTCATTATTATTCATAATTATTGTAAATCTATTGAATTAAATATTATGTTATTAACCTTCTTTCGTTTGAATAAATTGAATCATCTGGTAATAAATCCCTATGTCCTATGAAGACCTCATAACAAACCCTAAGTCCAGGCTTTAGGGTTATGTCCTATGAAGACCTCATAACAAACCCTAAGTCCAGGCTTTAGGGTTATGTCCTATGAAGACCTCATAACAAACCCTAAGTCCAGGCTTTAGGGTTATGTCCTATGAAGACCTCATAACAAACCCTAAGTCCAGGCTTTAGGGTTATGTCTTATGAAGACCTCATAACAAACCCTAAGTCCAGGCTTTAGGGTTATGTCCTATGAAGACCTCATAACAAACCCTAAGTCCAGGCTTTAGGGTTATGTCCTATGAAGACCTCATAACAAACCCTAAGTCCAGGCTTTAGGGTTATGTCCTATGAAGACCTCATAACAAACCCTAAGTCCAGGCTTTAGGGTTATGTCCTATGAAGACCTCATAACAAACCCTAAGTCCAAGCTTTAGGGTTATGTCCTATAAAGACCTCATAACAAACCCTAAGTCCAGGCTTTAGGGTTAAGTCCACCAGTTAAGGTTTTTAACCCCACTTTTTAGCCAGAATTCTATATTTTTGTCTTATGTTAAAATAAAGAGAGCTTAAAATTTTAGAAGTGGTTTTTTTTAGTTTTTTAGACCTCCAATCAATATTTCAGAGGCAAAATGAATACTTAAATGTGATATATCTCAAAAGCTCGAAATATGACTTAGGCATTTTTTTAAATGGGCCATCCAATTGGGATAATGTAACCACGTGACTGCCTTATTTGAGGAAACTACGATACATGTATATGCACGACATTTTACTTTCAATTTAGTTATCATCCTGTCGTGTAGCTCATCGTGACTCCCATGATAGCCTCTGACGCCTCCTCTCCATCCATTCCTGCACTCCGCGACTTGAAGGTAAATTGTTAAAGGTAGTCCTGCTGCCTCTCTCACTTGGTGGTCAGTCCAACGCATCAGGACTCTTCTTCTTGTGCGTCGTCCTTCCTCGTTTCCAGGTAACACAAGCCTCTCCAAACTGTCCCCTTGGTCACGAGCAATATGCCCGAAGAGTCGGAGAACTCGTCGACGGCATATAGTCGACAATCTGTCGGTGATTCTCAGTTCTTTGAAAATGGAGGCGTTAGTTCACACTGATGTCCGTGGAATTCGTAAAATGCTTCTCCAGCATCACATTTCAAATGCATCTATTCTACGATGCGTACGTCTCTCCTCTCGCTTGCTCCGAGTCCATGTCTCCGCGCCATACATGAATATTGCGAAGACGAGGCGCATTTTTATCGTGACGGTGATGGTTCTGTTATTCGACATCTTTTCCAGCTTTGACATGGCATTTTTTGCCATTCCAAAGTTTCTTAAGTAAAATATATGTAGTTAAGATTTACCGTTAAGACCGGACTATGAATTAGTGGATGTACTCGTATGTTAAGGGTTGAATTGATTATTGTAAAAGTGAAAAAGAAATCGGACGTACTCTTAAACGGCGAAATGTAAAGACAAAAGTAACGAAGGTTAAAATTACTTTATAATTATTTTTCAAGCTAAATAAACCAACAAGCAAGGATACATCAAGTTAAATAAACCAACAAGCGAGGATTTATCAACCTAAATAAACCAACAAGCAAGGATATATCAACCTAAATAGACCAACAAGCAAGGATATATCAAGCTAAATAGACCAACAAGCGAGGATATATCAAACTAAATAAACCAACAAGCGAGGATATATCAAACTAAATAGACCAACAAGCGAGGATATATCAACCTAAATAGACCAACAGGCAAGGATATATCAAGTTAAATAAACCAACAAGCGAGGATATATCAAGTTAAATAGACCAACAAGCAAGGATATATCAACCTAAATAAACCAACAAGCGAGGATATATCAAGTTAAATAGACCAACAAGCAAGGATATATCAAGTTAAATAAACCAACAAGCAAGTATATAAACAGTTTAACAATTATACACTTAAATCTATATTTAATGTCTTTCAAAGAAAACTAATTATTAAAATGGACAAATAAGGTGATACCAATATCTGAAAATTGGACGAACTCGTATATACACAAATAAATATAATTTTTTTACTAACGGTATATATACTCGTATGTGTAGGGTATTTTATTGCATTTTATCAACTTTGATATATGGAAGTGAACCATAGACGCGGAAAAAGATCAAAAGGGTCGGCTGTAAAAATGCGTTGACTGAGACAAATAGGTACACGGAGTTACGAATACAACATATCACAGGATAAGGAATTAAGGGATTAGGGAGGAATGTGAATTTAGGCTGATGTATTCAAGTAAAAAGAAGTAAAGAACTGTGAGATAGTTTGGACATGTAGAACGAAGGAATGGAGACTAACAAAACAATTATATATTGTACGTGTGAGTAGAGGGCGTGGTAAAGGTCAACCGAGAAAAGTATAGGTGGATTAAGTGAATTATATTTTGAAAGAAGGAAATGTAGAAAGTCAGAGAAATCGTTGTATGAGAAGGTGTATGGATGTAGAAGAGGTGAAAGAACTGTTTCACAATAACAAAGTCTAGCGCTATATCGAATCTGCCTATCCCGGTAGAGAAACGGTATCGTGTTATGTATGTATCGTGCGTTTTTGTGCCCCATTGACTTTGTTTCCTATCGCTACACGCCGTTCGATATCCCCAGAATTCATATTGATTTTATCAAATTAGTATTGGTAGGAAAAAATACTGTCACGTCTTTTATTTATGAATAATTTTATTATAAAAAAAAACGTGAAATTATCCATTGAGCATAAGATTTGATCGAATCAAGATTTTTCCGCGTTTATTACAACGGCTTTATAATACATTTTCGCTTTGAGTTTATTACAACGGCTTTATAATACATTTTCGCTTTGAGTTTATTACAACGGCTTTATAATACATTTTCGCTTTGAGTTTATTACAACGGCTTTATAATACATTTTCGCTTTGAGTTTATTACAACGGCTTTATAATACATTTTCGCTTTGAGTTTATTACAACGGCTTTATAATACATTTTCGCTTTGAGTTTATTACAACGGCTTTATAATACATTTTCGCTTTGAGTTTATTACAACGGCTTTATAATACATTTTCGCTTTGAGTTTATTACAACGGCTTTATAATACATTTTCGCTTTGAGTTTATTACAACGGCTTTATAATACATTTTCGCTTTGAGTTTATTACAACGGCTTTATAATACATTTTCGCTTTGAGTTTATTACAACGGCTTTATAATACATTTTCGCTTTGAGTTTATTACAACGGCTTTATAATACATTTTCGCTTTGAGTTTATTACAACGGCTTTATAATACATTTTCGCTTTGAGTTTATTACAACGGCTTTATAATACATTTTCGCTTTGAGTTTATTACAACGGCTTTATAGGACATTTCCGCTTTGAGTTAATTACAACGGCTTTATAATACATTTCTGCTTTGAGTTTATTACAACGGCTTTATAATACATTGCTTTGAGTTTATTACAACGGCTTTATAGGACATTTCCGCTTTGAGTTAATTACAACGGCTTTATAATACATTTCTGCTTTGAGTTTATTACAACGGCTTTATAATACATTGCTTTGAGTTTATTACAACGGCTTTATAGGACATTTCCGCTTTGAGTTAATTACAACGGCTTTATAATACATTTCTGCTTTGAGTTTATTACAACGGCTTTATAATACATTGCTTTGAGTTTATTACAACGGCTTTATAGGACATTTCCGCTTTGAGTTAATTACAACGGTTTTATAATACATTTCTGCTTTGAGTTTATTACAACGGCTTTATAATACATTTTCGCTTTGAGTTTATTACAACGGCTTTATAGGACATTTCCGCTTTGAGTTAATTACAACGGCTTTATAATACATTTCTGCTTTGAGTTTATTACAACGGCTTTATAATACATTTCCGCTTTGAGTTAATTACAACGGCTTTATAATACATTTCCGCTTTGAGTTAATTACAACGGCTTTATAATACATTTCCGCTTTGAGTATTTTTTTCAATATTTTCGGGGATAGGTTTAGTCGATTTCGATTCTAGAATAAATAGACGTGTCGGTCCAACCCAACCCAACCGTCAGCAGCCTCTTCTTTGTATTATGCTAGGATTCATCGCTGCCATCTCTTCCTTTGAAGGGGTCCCGGAGGGTTCCATTGATCTTTTTTAGTTTTTTATACATTTTTTGCCAGATTCCCCGCATATCTCCACTTTAAACAAAACAAAGCGTGTGAATTCCTATCCTAACGGTATTTCGCCATTTTTTTATTGTAAATTCAGAGATAAAGGTTGCTATTTTAATCTTGATTTTTCTTTTTTATGTTGATAATTCTCTACCGTGAGAATTGCAGCGTACAAACATTTGTTGCGATTTTGTTTTTATTTTTTCCATACTACATACATATATCATATGTACGAGTATGTTGCCTATTAGGTAAGGCGGCTGTATATCGATTCAGGTGTAGCGGGTACGATTTTCGTACTATTTTTTTAAAGGGTTAAGTCTGGTTTTTTACTCGAGATATATTAAAACCCGGTGCCTGTTTACGCTTGATTTGCAAATTTCTAAACTTCTAAAGTCAGTTTTCAATGCAGCTTAGTGGCTAGTCATAAATATTGTCATATACTCGTAAGTCCGCTTCTAAAATGTCTACACTGAGTCAAGAGTCGCCAACGGATAATTTCAAACATTGTATTCAAGTCCCTTAATGGGATGTCTCCATTGTATCTTTTCAATCTGTGTCTGATAGATGTTGCTTTGAAGAGGAGTAGAACTTCGAGGTCGATTTCTTTATCATTCAATACATTGATTGTTCCAAATCAATCCAACAGGGCGAGACATTATGATAAAGCTTTTGCCATTGCTGGTCCTGTGGTGTGGAATGTTCTGCTTCCTAGTGTCAAATATATGGGTGGCGTGTGCAGCTTTAGGGAATCTTTTTGGAGTCTTAACAACATCAACATTTATGAGTGGATTCAAATGTTGAGTAAGAGCGCCCTTGAGTATCGATTTCGTATTCATCGAATAAATAGATTTTTCCGAATTGATCCAACAGAGCGGGTTATTATGACAGGCTTTTGCTATTACTTGTCCTGTGGCGTGTAATGACTTTCCCCTCAGTGTTAGATATAAGGGTGGCGTGTGCAGCTTTAGAAAGCGCTTGAACACAGCCGTTATTGGGAGGTCTTATCAACATTTATTATTGGATATCAATTTTACACATATACACCAATTCACTTAAAATTCAATTAAATTCCACCTAAAGTCCAATCGCTTATTTATTGTTCATCTTCTATCGGAAAGTTTTCTGCAGTTTTCTTACCAAATATGTTTTAAAACTACAATACTAACACACGCACTCGAACATTGTAACCTAACATATTTGACTGATTAGGTACCATCGGGAATCGAGCCCGAAACCCTAGGATGGAATCAAACGTCTCATCAGATAGATCACGAAGCCGGTCAGATATTATATTTGGATGACTCATTTTGCGAGGAATTCCTGGCTCAGTCCATATTTCAATCCCTGCAATAAATTACACCAGACCGGTTGAGGTCTGACCTTCGCCTGAAAGCATGGAAAGCATCTGTTGGACCGAAGTAACCCACATATACCATAATACTCGTAGACCAGGAACGGGCAAGTCCGTCCGTACCTAATTTGACTTCTCGGAAATATGTAGCGATTTCTCGGAAGGGCGGCTTAAGCCGGACGTGTTCAACTTTACCTTTGGGCGTTGTCTATTCTCTGGCATTAGCGGCGCTAGGGCGAGGGCGGGGACGACGCTGGTTCCGGCACTGGTGCAGGACTGATCTACAGTACGAGTACATTCTTCTTTACAACAGTATTTAAAAAAATATCATTTATTGAGTGTGGCATTCTTGTTGAGACGAATTCATGACGAAGACAAATATTTCAATAATAAAAATATTATTATATTATTGAGAGTGTCATTCATGACGAAGACAAATATTTCATTGATAAAATTATCATTATTGAGTGTCATTCATTATTGAGTGTGTCATTCATTATTGAGTGTGTCATTCATTATTGAGTGTCATTTATGACGAAGACAAATATTTCATTGATAAAATTATCATTATTGAGTGTCATTCATTATTGAGTGTGTCATTCATTATTGAGTGTGTCATTCATTATTGAGTGTCATTTATGACGAAGACAAATATTTCAATAATAAAAATAAATGAATTTAAGACAAATCAATAACAATAAATAATCCTTCTTTCGTTGAGTTTGATTATCTCAACCTTTTAGAGAAGAGATATATCTGCAAATATGTTATGTTCAAGTTCCGATGTGCGTGGGTGGGTGGATTCATTATAACATAACATAACATAACACATTATATTAATAAGTATGTTCTTTTATTAATTTTGTTTTAAGACACGTTGTACCGTTTATTTATATTTCGTTATAAGGTACATTGTATCGTTTATTTACATAAATAAATAAAATGATGTACTATGGAGTCGGAGTCAGAATCGGAGTCGGAGTCGAATATTTAAAACGAGTCGGAGTCGAATGTACAAAAAGTGAATAAATCAATCGGTTTCCACTTACCTCCACTTGCTGTGTGCTGTGTGCTGTGTGTGCTGTGTGCTGTGTGTTCACTCCAGATATGAGCAGGCCCAAGTTATCGCCTTTTCAGAGAGTATCTGCAAAAAATATTTTCGTTAGTATAAATAAGAAGACTCTTTGTAACTTTTTTTAATGGGACAGATATTTGGACGTGCATATGCAAATAGGATTCAACCTGTAACCATTTCATTGTCCTATTTGTAATATGGAAGTAATGTTGGAACCTGGGCTGTGTCTCGATATTGGAAGTAGGGCAGCGACATGGAACAAGGCAAACGGAGCTATTTATTTTACTGTCCATTGTGGGACAGGCAGAGTGAACAGATTTCTAAACTTTTTTGCATCCAAGCAAACAACTGTCACCTCCTCCACATTCATACATCTCGTCATGCACAATCTTCTATTATTCATACTTCTCACTTTACCTTCTTTCAAAATCTGGCCAACGCTACGTTTTCCTCGGTAGGTGAAGATCACGTACAGTTGCATTAAATTAATAATATTCTGAAATAAGGAAACGTAGAGAAATCGTAGAAGTTGTATGAATATAGAAGAGGCTGTAGCGATGCTCGTTACCAATTTAGCGTGTGTCCTAGTAGGACGTGCTGATGATGTTGATGTTGACATCGCTATATTCGTTTTAGTCGAATTCTGTGTTCCTCTTCGTTCGGGGTCATCAATTTAGCGTGGTGCTTAATTCGATACGTCGTCGTGATGATTTCGATTTGTTTGTATTTAAAATGAAATACAAATATTCAGGATTGCGAACGAAAGTGAGAGTGAATAGCGGGTAAATAATAACAAGTCTTGACAGTTGAATGAATAATAATGTTTATTTGTCTACAAGTAGGTATTTTATAGTAGTGAGTGAATGTGCTCGCGATATATACTTTGTCTCACTCCTGCGCGTGCACTAGTGTAGTGGGTAGGATATTTATTTGCCGAGACGGCGAGACAAAACGTAAATACCATTTGTAAGTACACATTGTTGACGTTTCTAGCATGTGACAATTGTAGATAGTTCAGAGTTTGATTCATCGGTCGTTGACCCTGTATGTTTACAATTTATTTTAACAACAAATTATGTTTGACAATTATTTATTTATTTAGGGGACGTAGGTACGCTACAAGGCTAACGGTGAGTGATGAGCTATGAAACGCTCTGTCCTCTCTGCTTATCCCAACAGGAAACTAGCGTGATGGTATATAAACCCGAAACATTTGATAAATGAATGAATGGACTCAAGTTTATGACGACCGTGTCTGACCTTTCCACAATGGTTGCGCCCCCCTGACCCCGCCATCCATTCAACATTCTCAATTCACTTTACATAATAATGTATAAAAGAAACGCTCTATGGCACGAGGCCAGCCCGCCTGTATACTAGCTGTATAAGAGAGCAGAGGCGAGGAGTTGGCCAATGCAATTTGTAAAGTCAACAGCTATGGGCATTGTGCACCGTGCACCGCGCACTGCGCACAGTGAGGGGGGCAGTCCACTTAGCATCACAATAGAGACAAGTTCACTATAATATCCCTGGCACTAACTATGCCTATGCCTAGATACGGGAATATATTCAGTTTAACGAGAATTAATAAAAGGACAATTTATATAGCGCCGTTTAGAGAGCGGGCAAGGGAGCTCTGACTCGGGATTCGAACCCACTATTATTGATATTACAAAATAAGTACATATATAGTAATGTATCATACGAGTATATACCTAAGTTGAGTATAAGAATAGGAACGCAGCGGCCATTAGACAAGGTAAGGTAATACTTACCCACATCTGCAAACTTTGGTAAGAAAACCACAGAAAACAAAATACAGATAAACTTTTGTTATTTTCCGATGTTATAGTAACACATTCGTCTTTAGGTGTAGTGTAGCATATGTATGTGTGTAGTGTTCATATACAATCATACATTTTGACAAGACCTCTCAAAAAGGGTTGTCTTCCAGTAGGTATTTCCTAAAGCTGAGCACGCCATTCATACCTCTAAAATTAAAAAAAACAGGGCATACCACGCCGTATGCCCAGCGGGGAAGTATCTAATCGATTAGCCGCAGTCATCACCTTCCTATCTTTACACTCAACTTCTATGTATTTATTTTATAATATTTAGAATCCGGCAATAATAGTGGGCTCGAGTCTCGAGTTGGAGCGGCCTCGGGAGTACGCTCCCCTCCTTGACGCTCTCTGACGCTCTCCTCTCTGTGACGGGAATATACTCGTAATTATGCTTTTATTATTATTATCCACGTACACATCTTTGCTTCTTGCTGCCACGTTCGTGCACCTCGTCATGCATACTCTCCTATTCTAAGTGCATATATATCCTGAATAGTTTTGGAAGGTGTCGATACGGTATCTCTGTTTTATTATTTGCTAGTGTGATATGTAAAGGTAGGTAAAGAATGCTTTACTTTATTGTTGTTTATTTTATTATTTAGGAAGTGTTCCTTCATATGATGGAAGAGTCGACGACCTCCGTGACCAAGTTAGTAAGACGCCTGTCTCCTGACCCGAGGTTGCGGGTTTAAATCCCGCTAGAATCCAGATTTTAAAAAAATTATTCCAGTCTATTTTTCCACTTAAGGTATCTTTAACATATTTGTGGTTGGTTGGAAGAGATTGTCACATGTCAATAAGCCCACCAGGTTGTATTATATATAACGACGGTGTTATACAGTACAATATAAGAGTAACAAGAGATATCTAACGGTCCGTAGAAATGCGAACCAAATTGAGTGAGGCAATCTTCAGCAGTTTTTTTTTTCCGAGAAATAGTAAAAATAAATTTAATCCAGAAAGCAGATATCAGACTTCTGTGACTTTTATATGGAGTAAAGTGACACGACACAGTCGCTTGTGAAGTATAAACTGGTGTGACACTATCTCTACTGGAAGACTGTCGCAACTGAGACGGACGGTGGAGGCGACGGCCCCAGCCGGGGTCTGCTTGCCCAACACTGTCTGTCTGGCGCAGGTCTGATGATGTTGGAATATCGTAATCTTTACAGGTCGTCAGCCTCCGGGCAGTGCGCAATCCGCAATCCGTCTGAGTAACGGCTCGACTATCGCGACGATATTTGAGATTCGACTTGAAACATATCGGAAACCTTCGCCATTAAACCGACTTGACACTTTCTTCTTCTGTCGCTCATATTGCTTCTTCTACGGGCTCGCTGTCGCTCATATTGCTTCTTCTCTTGCGGGCTCCACACCAATGCCCGACCTTCTAAGTTGCTATAAAAGAAAAAAAACTCGGAGAATTTTCACCCTAACTACGACTTAAGAAACTTGATATACTCTTATGATGAACTCGTTGATGAACTCTTATTACACCGCGACATTTCGTTTTTTTGGAATGATTATAAAAAATGTGTAAGTCTTCCGTCTTCCGAGAAGACAACAAGATAAAACTCTTATCATTTTTAGTCTGGATTATTGAAAAGCTATTTATTCTGGTTTGCCTGATTCACAAATTCAAGATTCCAGCTGTTTCCAATGTAGTAACTAGGTTGACACGTGGTAGTCATAAATATTGCCGTATTGTTCCACTTCTAAAAAGTCTATAAATAAATAAATAAATAAATAAATATTAGGTTTATTGACAGCAACATAGTATGTACAAGATCACACCTGAATAGCACTTCTAAAACACATAAATTGCAGACAATACATCAAACACAGAAGCTGTTGTAGGGTACCCACGTCCCTAAATATTGTTAACATGCAGGGTCAACGACCGATGAATCAACCTCTGGATATGTACAATTGTCACATACCAGAAACGTCAACACTGTTTATACGAAAATAATATTTACATCGCATTCCAAGGTAGAAAGAGAACATATCACACCGTCTCGCCGTTTCGACAATAAATATCCTACCCACTACAAGTGATGGATAGCTTGTTCGGAGTTTCGGTCCGATGGTAGGACACCTTACTCCTTCATCGGATAAGTTCTGACTGTTAAGATATTTATTGGAAATTTTTGGATCTTTTTGGGAATCGGGAAAGGATAGGTTTGTGGTAATTGTTTTGATTGTAGTATCCGCAGCGCTTGTGACCACTTCAACACGCGCAAAAGTGAGATCGAGATATACCTCGGACGCATTCACGCGTCCCGTTCTGAAATTCTATATATACCTACTTATCGATGAATAAAGGCACTTGTTATTATTCGCTTGACCATTCATTTCTGTTTACTATTTATTATTTACCGACTATTCACTCTCACTTTTATCGCATTCCTGAATCAACGTATTTTATTTTAAATACAAACAAATCAAAATCATCACGACGTATCAAATTAAGCATCCCGCTAAATTGATGACCCCGAACGAAAAGGAACACAGAATTCGACTAAAGCGAATATAGAGATGTCAACAACATCATTATCAGCACGTCCTACTAGGACACACGCTACACTGTCAAAAGGTCTGGGCTCATCTAATAGCATCCCCTCGGCCAAAATACACCCCACCAATATAGGGCGAACCCAGCCCCGGGGACACCAGATGTTTTTCAGCCCACACCCTTAAACACGTATACAGGCTAAAGTGTCGCTAATGGATTAAATTCAAACTCTTTCTCTCTGTATTCAAGTCCCTTAATGGGATGTCTTCATCACAAACTCTGTCTCTCTGTATTCAAGTCCCTTAATGGGATGTCTTCATTACATCTTTCGAATCCGTATCTGAAAGGTGTTCCTTCGGAGAGAAGTAGAACTTCGAAGTCGATTTCTTTTTCATCTAATTAACTAGTTGTTCCATATCAATCCAATAGGGCGAGGCATTATGATAAAGTTTTTGCCATTGCTGGTATTGTGGCGTGGAATGGTCTGTCTCCTAGTGTCAAAGATATGGGTGGCGTGTGCAGCTTTAGGGAACCTTAAAGACAATTTTTTGGGAGATCTTATCAAAATTTAAGGGAGGTTAGAGCGCCAACGAGTCGAGTTTGCTATCTAATCGGTGTTCCATAAATCTTGACCGCTTCCAATGAATGTACCGTTTCTTCTTTCTTTGTGGAACCTTTCCACTTAACGATAAATTATTATTTAGTTTTATCAGTTGTGAAACTTTAGTTCAGAATTGTCATTTTTTAAAATTAGTTTTATTAAATTCATTCGTATAATTGCGTAATTACTTTAATTTGGTGGCACATACTCGTATCATTCTATTTAGGGTGGATTGCTTACTATACAAAAGTAAAATTCTTTCAAAATAAAGGAAGGCTCGGCAGGAATGAAACGATGCCACCTCAGCATCTAATCGCTCGACCACGAGAAAGTGCAGTATAACATATTGTATGATCTATCCATATCCACGCATGGTCTAACTAGTCTAACATAACAAACAAGTGTCCAGGACAGGACAGACGAATAATACAATATATCGAACCTCAGTGGTATTTGATGTGTCGCTCGTGTTGTTTGGTCAATCTGTTATGTTATGTTATGTTATGTCCCGGTACAGTCGGGATTTTTCCTTATGTTGGTAATTTTGAATGTGCATTATTTTTTCTATGAGCCATAATTATGTATTAATATGTATAGGTAACACAGTTGCAATGAAGGTAAAGCAATTGAAACATCCAAATAGAGAAATGCAGCTGCGACCCGACATACGAATAGGAATAAGAATAGGAATGGGAATAGGAATAGGAATAGGAATAGGAATAGGAATAGGAATAGGAATAGGAATAGGAATAGGAATAGGAATAGGAATAGGAATAGGAATATGGATAGGGATATGAATAGGAATAGGAATAGAAATAGGAATAGGAATAGGAATAAGAATAGGAATAGGGATAGGGATAGGAATGAGAATAGGAATAGGAAAAGGAATAGGAATAGCGTGGAAATTAGATATAATTTGTAACAGAAAAGGATAATTATCATCTATATTTTCTTTCTTACGCTGAAATTATTTTTCCATCATAATAAATATAAATATGTCTCGCATTTAAGGATTTTTTATTTATTTTTATTTAACAGTTTTATGGCAAATACAATCTGGCGGGCTTATTGCCAGGCGGCAATCTCTTCTAGCTAACCAGGCATAAGTAAATGAAGCAAATTACGTGGTCGCATAAATCATTCAAATGACTATCCATCCCCACGAAATCCATAAACATATACGTGAGCACATGCCCACGAACCCCACAAAGACGGACAATCTCCCGAACATTATTTTTTTCATATAAAGTGAGATATCATCAATCAAAAGGAAAGGAAGGGATGGTGGAGAGAAAAGGAAAAGAAAAATCAGGAATGAAACACGTTATTTTACTGACTAGAAATTAAGAGTTTTTCAGTCGCTTCTTAAAGCATGCCAAGGATGGAGCGAGTCTTATATTGGTTTGTAACTGATTCCAGAGTCTCACTGCATGGACAGTAAAGGATGACGTAAAAAAAGTGGAGCGGATTTTCGATCACCATTTCAGATGTTATCTCTTTTTAAACCATAACGTGTTCTATTATTCGTAGAACTAAATTCAATGATATTGTATTGTATTGTACTATTATTTCATTGTATACAGTTAAACATGACAGCTGCTGTACATTGCATACAGTAAAACATGGCAGCTACTGTACATCGCATACAGTTAAAAGTGACAAAAGCAATTTTTTTTATGATCGATCCGGATGTCTGGATGGAAGGCAACATTCACTATTTCTGGATGGTAGGCAACATTCACTATTTCTGGATGGTAGGCAACATTTACTATTTCAATCACAAAGAACTAGATCGACATAACATATTTGTGTAAGGGTGGGATTAACATACTACGAGTATAGTACATATCTGTGAGTATGCGATGATAACAATGTATCACAGCCATCTCCACTATTCTCCAGTGTACCGCCACCTCCACCGGTAGTGCTGTCCCTGATGCTTGGACAGATATCTACTTTATTCTCAGGTAATGGGGGTGAGAGATAGGGAGGAAGGATAGGGAGGTAGAGAGGAGGGGATTATTTTAATGTTTTTTCAAAACATTGAGACTTCTTACATCATTAAAGAAACAAATCTTTTTCGCTTTAAAATGACAAACACAAACAAACGGCGGTTTGTACAAAAAACCGCTATACTCGTGTCTCGGCATCGAGCGACCGGCTGCCGTACCCGGACCTTCGCAAGACAAACGTACACGGACAGGCAAGGCAGGGCAGGGCAGGGCGTCCGGTGCGATGCGATGCGATGCGCATAGCTGCGCGCGTAATCACGAGTTCACAAGTTGAATGTGTGAAGTTTATGAGAACGTATAGATTCTATAATGTATTGTAATATGTTATACACTATAGAACATATTACATTATAAACACACTCAAACAATCATATCGTCGTTTTGGGCGCAAACTATGTCATCTCTGTTTTTGTTACAAACTATATCATCTCTGTTTTTGTTACAAACTATATCATCTCTGTTTTTGTTACAAACTATATCATCTCTGTTTTTGTTACAAACTATATCATCTCTGTTTTTGTTACAAACTATATCATCTCTGTTTTTGTTACAAACTATATAATCTCTATTTTTGTTACAAACTATATCATCTCTGTTTTTGTTACAAACTATATCATCTCTGTTTTTGTTACAAACTACAATATATCATCTCGATTTTTGTTACAAACTATAGAATCTCAGTTTTTGGCGCAAACGCTACATCATCTATGTTTTTTTATTTCAAAATATATGATTTCAGTTTTTGGCGCAAACTATATCATTTGAGTTTTCAGTACAAACTATTTCTTCTAAGTTTTTGACGCAAAACCTAAATCATCTTTGTTTTTATCGCAAAATATATAAATCCAGTCTTTCGCACCAAATACGAGTAAACCATCTCTGTTTTTATTGCAAAATATATTATTTCAGTTTTTGGCGCAAACTGTATCATCTCTGTTTTTGACTCAAACTATAGAATCTCAGTTTTTGGGTGAAAAATCTATATTATCTCTGTTTTTAGCGCAAAATAATCATTTCAGTTTTTGGTGCAAACTATATCATCTCAGATTTGAGTGGAAACTAAATCATCTTAGTTTTTGGCGCAAACTATGGTACGAGTATATCATTTCAGTTTTTTTGGCGCAAACTATATCTTCTCTGCCTTTAGCGTAAACTAAATTATTGCAAAATATTACCAAATTTAGCCAAGAAGACTTACGTAATAGTGGAACATACGTGAATATTGTATAGAGAAAACAGTTGTATGATTAATTGTGATTGTTCCATCAGTACGTTGGTTAAGGCTCGTTAATAAGACAGCTGATACTATTTCAACGTGCATTACTCGTGATCAGTTCGAATCATTTTTGGAAGCGGAATAGGTAAAGTACTTAGATTTTTTATTAGTGGAACAGCACTTACATAGAACAAAAATAATTGTTATGAGTGGAACAACGCTTACATAGAACAAGAATAATTGTTATGAGTGGAACAACACTTACATAGAACTAGAACAATTGTTATGAGTGGAACAACACTTACATATAACGAGAAGAATTGTTATGAGTGGAACAATACTCTCATATAACGAGAAGAATTGGATTTTTGGAGAATTTAATGGATATATCAAAAAAATTAACACACACATGATGGGCTCACTTGTAGCACGAGATGCAAGTTGCTTTGCAGAATAGAAAAATTCCACGTGTTGATGCAGGGTTTCTTAATTGGAGAGGCAAATTATTAGTATTGTCATCATATTATGTTATGTTATATTAGGTTATTTATATTGATAAAGGAAAGCACAAAGTTATTATGTATATACATATATGTTATACTTAAGAAGGTCAAAATAAGCTTAATGCTGAGGAGATGCGTATATGAAAAATAAAAAAGGTTAAAAAAGTGTATCGCAGAAGTAAATACAATTGAACTTGTCACGCTAGGCACCGAGGACAGAACTCTACACTTTTCTATCCTAAACTATCGTTCGCCTCGTTTTCGCCCATACAAGTCTTGTGATTATGATAAACGGATTATTTTACATTTCCTTCTTTACAAATAGAGTTCACTTGGCTTGACTATTCTTTCCTCGGTCTTCCTTTGGTCTCCACCGTGCTGTGCTGTGCCGTGCCGTGCCGCGTTACATTAATATCTACACCGTATCTTTATTTACCTTTCCTCAATCCTTTCATTCGTTCTACATGCCCAAACTATTCTACCTCAGATAACTCCTTTTTATCCTACTCAATGAATAGATCAATCCTAAGTTTACAGTTATTTCTACACATTCACACTGTTTCGAAAAACTGAATTGGGCTCGAGATTTTCACGGCTATGAAACTAGAAAGTAAACTCGCTTACTCATACTTTCATCAATCATTTTCTCCACGTGTCCAAACCCTTTTAAAAGTCCTTTCTTCATCGTACATAAAACATATATTTTATTCATGCATTAATTTCTGATGTCTTCTTTCATACACTGATACTCCACAACTTTTACTTAGAGTACGCATCTTCACAGCACTAATAATATTTTTATATATCTGCCAAATATGCATCTCCACAGTGTAATCTTATTTGTATCACTTTTCTCCAAGTTCAAGGCCAAGTTTCACTTCCATACGTGAAGATGGGTACCGACACACTTTATGAATTGTCATTTTTGCTGTGTACTGTTGATATTGCGCGGTTGTTGTATATTACACTGAGTGTTCCATTTACCTTGTTCCCTGTCGCTACCCCTTCTAGCAATGTCCCTTTCGACTCGCCTATCCCACGTAAACATACTGCCCAGAAACAGAACTCATCAACCTGCTCGAGTTAATCCATACATCGTGCACGAACATATATCACACCTCTTTCTATAACCGTAACCTTTGATTTAGCTACATTCATTTTCAAACCTTTTACTAGACATCTCTTACATGGGTCACATATCATATTCCGTAAATAAAATAAAATAAAATGAATAAATGTGGATAAAGATGGGTACTCTAATGTAAACTGAGTATTTATGTATTTAATAATTCATTGTATAACTGTCTAACGAGCTTATTGTCAGATGGAAATTCCATCCAACCAACTGGACAAAAGTTATATGGTAAAAAAAATCTAATTATTATAAATTCCCCCTTACAAAATTCATGAACAATTACACATAGTAAAAATAAAAGTGAGATATCATAAATCAAAGGAAAATAAAGGGATGGTGGAAAGGAGAGAGGTCATATTGCTGACTTGAAAAAAAGAGTTTTTTAGTCGCTTTTTAAAACATTAAGGACAGAAAAGGACGACGTAAAAAAAGAAGAGCGGTGAACAGGGAAGGCCAATAAACAATCTACGAGTATGTTTGAGCGTGGCGCGAGTGCATAATCGGAAAGACGTCGAATATATCGGCGAGATAAGAGGGGGCGGTGGGACAGTATCATCACACGAACGATAAAAAAAAACCGTAAAACAACCACAAGGAGTCATGCAGTGCACGCACCAGACGATTACCGCAAACTTTCAACACAACATGCATTAGTGTAGTATTAGTGAAGTGTCGTGGTGTTGGTAGTGTTGGTCGTGTGGTAACGACCCGGCCTGCAAGTGTCGTGGTGTGTCTAGCCGCGCGCTAGACGCTCGATTCGCGCGGGTACATTGACCGTACATGGCGATATCCAATGTCTGGCTCGCGGGATGGCGGGTAGGGTGTAGCGTATAGCTGTAGCTCGCAAGGGGGCTGTCTCTTTTGAATCAGATCGCACATCGTCTATGATGCATTAAGATTCAACTACCAATTAACGTTAAACTCGTTTCGTTATTGGCATGTTTTAAAAAGTGATCTAAAAACGGTTTATTTAAAATCAAATGGCCCTAATGGGTAAAGAAGAAACAGACAAGCTGTTGCAAGTATTGAAGCACCTTACCGTATACGCAACAGAATATGTACGAGTATATCACAAATTGGCTTACATTGTCATCTCCGGTGTCAGCAACGTCACGTATCCTGAACACCACTTTGTATGGTGCCTTTCATTATACTCGTAATGGGCAATCACTTTAAGTCAGGAATGTAACGTTTTTCATTTCCTCTTCACCATTCCTTCCTACTTTTATCTTTCGATGAATTAACAATAAAATAACAATTTATACAGCGCCATTCAGAGAGCAGACTCTACTCGAGGTTCGAGATTCGAATCTAATATGTCGCTCATATTACGGAAATTGGTACAAATGTACAGCTAGTTGGTAAAATGCCCGTTACAGTTGCCCGCACCCAGTTTTCTTTTAAATTAAACTTTTCTATCTGGTTTTCATCTAAGGCACGTTTAATATAGCGCTGTTTAGTTGGAACACATTGCCACGTTGTACTGTGCGCTACAAAATAGTTAATTTCAACCCCATTTATCTTGCATTCATTATTTTACAGCCACTCCAAGTTTCACTAGCATAGGCATATCCTAATGCTGGGACCAACATTCTATTATCAGCAGTAAGCTTTACTTCTCTGCTCCAAACGGTATCAGTAAACACATTGTATAAGCCAGTACTCGAATTTGTTCTTAATATCCTCATTCATTAAAAAGTTATACATTGTTTTTCTACGCATTCTCGTACAAAGATAAGGTAAGGTTAACAGTCACTGTTTATTCTCCTTTATGTAACGGTTTAACCCTATCGGTTTCAAGGTTTTCACCTTATCATCAGAGGAGCACAAACAAGACTGGAATACAAAAAACAAAAGAGTCTTGTTTGTTCTCCCTTGATGATGAGATGAAAGCCTTGAAACCGGCAGGGTTATACCGTTATATAAAGTGGAATAAACAGTGTTTGATAAAACAAATTAGAATGTCTTTAAGCCTCCAGTGTTATTGCCTTAACTATTAATAATATAAGGTTAACAGGACAATATGGTATCCTTCGTGATTGAGTATGTTTGTCAGCCATCCTGTTGACGTCTGTGAGTGTATAGCTTAAATATGTGCATGCTGTTGCACTTCAGAAAGCGCACATTCGTAATAGATCCAACCCAAAGTTCCGATGTCAAGAAGATCTAAACTAACAAGACGTTTGGCAGGTTTAATCCGCCGCAGCCTCTGTTAAGCACAGTTTTATATTGCGCTGTTTTTTTGTATTCAATTAATGGCGCTATAGCAATTTATGAATAATATTATATAAGATGTAGAGATAAATAAATTCTGCTAAAAACCAGTACAAAAGTGGATCCGTCAATAATCAAACCCGGGGCGTCAGCTCGCTTAGCGTAAATGCCAACCGTCAGATCTCGCAGTGACAGAGATCTGTGTTAACAGGAGACCGCAGTGACAAAGTTTGAGAGCATATTCGCACTAACGAGAGACCTAGTTTCGGCCCCTGCCCTCCGCACAGTGGAGAGATCCGCAGTCTGTCGGCGCTGAGGCGAGTTTCGGAACCGTCCGACCGACAGGTCTGCTGCCCGCTGCCCGCTGCCTGCTGCCTGCTGCCTGCTCCCCGTGTTCCGCTCGGTGTGATGTTACTGTTACCGTTAACTAAACTATTATAATATACATCGCATGCCTTATTTATTTATTACCCGATGTGTCAACAATACACCGGATTTATAACGAGATCTTTTTTATTTCAACGGCCAAATTAACTTTTTGAAACATAATATTATTATATTACAATTAATTAAAAAAAAAACACGAATATTCAGCTTTGTATTGTATTACACTTTCGTTGCATACAGTAAAAGCTGGATACATGATTGCCATGTGGCAAACTCTTCCAACTAACGAGAAAGATGTTTAAGAGTGACCAGAAATATGTTAGAGATGTGGCAATCTGTTCCAACTAACCCGAAATATGTTAAAGAGATTTTTAATGAAAATAGAACTGAACTTTTTTTTTAAACTGGGTTCCAACGGGAATCGAGCCCGCAACCCCCGGACTGGTGCTGGTAGACACGCGTCTTACTAATTAGGCCACGGAGGTCACATTATTTAAAAAAACGAATATTCAACATTTCATTGCATTACGCTTTCGTTGTACTCGTATACAATACAAGCTGGAGGGATGATTGCCACGTGGCAATCTCTTCCAGGTAACAAGAATGATGTAAAGATGACCAGAAATATGTTCGAGATGTGGCAATATCTTCCAACTAACAAGAATCCCGATACACTCCTTTTGCCTCGTCTACATCCATACAACTTCTCATACGATGTATCTGTGTATTTATATTTGTTTCTATCAAAATATTGTATTTAACTTGGTATACAGCGCCTTCCAATCACATTTGTACGCTATATTTATTTTGTTAGTTCTTCTTCATTCATTCGTTCCACGTGTCCAAATCATGTCAGCGTGCTTTTCTTCATTATACTCAACACATTACTAATTTCACATTCATCCTATTTCCCTTCATTCCGTGTTCTGTCATACATTCCGTGTTCTGTCAGACATTCCGTGTTCTGTCAGACATGTTTACTCCATGTATTATTTCCAGTGCACGTATTTATTCGACATTTATTCGGCACTTTTCAGTCTATTCCCACGTCCGTTTTAACTCCCATATATAAAAGTTGATACTAAAATACTACGAGTATTGTGGACGGTGACATTTCGATACCGCCTAGTTCGAGTATATCGCCGCCGAAACAGCACGAACACGTACCAGTATCTAGGATTGTCCAAATTTTACAGGGGAGACAAAAAACTATTTTTCTGCAATAGTATTGTATAATAAAATAAAAAAGTCACTCGGTATTGTTACGAATAAATTGCGAAAAAATGTCACAGTTACGAATAAATGCGTTCCGCGTTGAAAATAAATATATGTGTTAATGCGAAAATGTGGCAATGATACTAGAGATGACAACATATAAAAAAAGTTACTTATACAAAAAAATCGAGTTACGTGGTCCTGCAATATTAGCGACGATACATAGGTATACACATACATATTTTAGTGCTTTAATACCTTTGTTTCCTGTCGCTACACGCCGTTCGATATCTCTCGTAATTATTACACCGTCTTCTGAAATACTATCTAAATAATAAATGAATAATATAATATATAATGAAGCCGTAGAGAAAGTGGAAAGTATAAAGCATTAGGGTATCATTCTGGATAAACATTGAAAAATAATAATGCGGAAAATAAATATCTAAAAGAGTTAGGATTTGTTATAAGAGAAAAGTGAAGAATTAGATAGAAGTTGTTCAACCAAATTGGTACATGATACAATATGGAGCCACATCTAAATTATATTTCAAATGTTATTTTTCTGAGCAATGGTCACCCCAATACTTCTTCTGAGCAATAGTCACCCCAATACTTCTTCTGAGCAATGGTCACCCCAATACTTCTTCTAAGAGGGGAGTAGAACTTTGAGGTTGATTTCTTCTTCATATTATAAACCGATTCTTCCAAATCGATCCAAAAGAGCGGAGTACCATGACAGAGCTACATACAATGAAAGTGTAATACAATACAACGATTTAACGACTATCATCCAACGAAAGCGTCGTTGTCGCCGTTGATGGCCCTCGTAGTTGAGGACCCTCTCGCCTTTCCAACGTGAATTCAGTTGGAAATGACGATGGGAGCACACCGGCATGTTTTTTTTTTAAATAATACATATGGCTTCGTAGTCGAGGATCCTCTCGCCCTTTCAGCACCAAGTTGGAAAACGAAGCTGTATCGTAAAGTTTTCGTCTTTTTTTTCCTCTTTAAATGAATGTGCCGCCGCACACCAGCAACACCGTTGGCCCGGCCACACCGCTGTACTGGATCCGGTGGTACACCGAAGTGAGACGATCGGAGTACACCGGCAGGTTTTCCCTTGAAATAACAAACATGTCTTAGGTAATAGGCATCTTTCTACCGTCGAATACTAGGCAGACAAAATGCGTGTGCCGTTGGAGGGAAGTAGTACAGTGCAGGATTCAAACTGGCGATCTTCCGCACAGAAGTCCACTGCGTTACCGCGCAACCATGACCAAACGAAACCAAACGAAAGTGTAATACAATACAATACGAAACATACCATTTATTTTACAATAAAATGGTTTCACATTATTTTGTTTTTCTTATGAATATTTATAACTGTTACTTGTATAACAATAAAAAAACACCATGCCCCTCCCCTAATGGGGCAGACAAAAAGAAAGGGGATAAGACTCCATGACTGTCAAGTGAGGGATTATACTCGTACCATAAGTCCGGGTAAAAGATAACAACTCTGTCTCTTTGTATTTAAGTCCCTTAATGGGATGTCTCCATTGTATTTATCCAGTCTGTGTCTGAGAGATGTCCCTTCTTAGAGGAGTAGGACTTTGGGATCGATTTCGTCTTCATCGAATAAATTGATTGTCACGAATCGATCCAATAGGGCGGGGTATTATGTTAAAGCTTTTGCTGTTGGTGGTACTGTGGCGTGGAATACTCTCTTTCTTAGTGTTAAGAGATACGGGTGGCAATAGCAAAAGAAAAGCCATTTTGTGTGGTTATATATAAAGTGATGTTATATGAACACTACACTCCATCCTAATGTGTTACTATCACATACTTACTCGTACAAAGGTTTCTGTTTAGTCCGTCTTTCCTTGGTAAGTTTTCTGCGGTTTTCTTACCAATTTTTTTTTCTGTACTTATGCAGATGCCACATAGTACCTAATCTTATTTCCGTAGCAACTGCCTTCCTTTTATTAGACTCAACTTGTTTTTTTTTGGTAATGTTTTTTTCTGTCAATAAAAGAGGGGTCGAATTTTGAGTTGGAGCGCCCTTGAGGAGAGTTTGCTCTCTAAACGGCGCTACGCAAATTAACATTTCAATATTTTTATTTTTACAATCATAATCTGAAGTAATACAGCAAGTAAAAAGATCCATACGTAACAACAAGACTAGAACACAATCTTCTTGTATAGTAGACAAGTGTTGTTCCAGTAACCAGACCACGAAGGTCGTTGTCAGGTGCAAATATTATATATCTATCTAGCAACGCACAGTACGGCCGGCCTCTTCCTATATTTCTCGAGTATCTGCAAGACTTGTCTAGGTGTCGCAACCCAGCACCGGGTTGCCCAACTCCGCTGCAATGTCCGCTGGCTGGCTGGCCTTCCAGTTCACCTTCGGCCGGAGCGTCTGGCCAGACAGACGGATTGTGCAACAGTGCCACTTGCAGGTTGATCTCTCTCTCTACGCCTCCGTGGGGCAACAGTCAGCTTAACAGTATTCCAAGGTGTATGGTTTTTATAACAGAATCTACGACGCAATGATAAAGCAAATTCCGCAGATTTTACGATCAGTTTTTTTTTTAGCGAATGGATATAGTCCATACGACACGCAGCTATAAAATTGGCACGCTTTAAGAAGCCACTGAAAAAACTCTTAATTTCTAGTCAGTAAAATAATGTGTTTCATTCCTGATTTTTCTTTTCCTTTCCTCTCCACCATCCCTTCCTTTCCTTTTGATTGATGATATCTCACTTTATATGAAAAATAATGTTCGGGTGATTGTCCGTCTTTGTGGGGTTCGTGGGCATATGCTCACGTATGTTATGTGTTTATGGATTTCGTGGGAGTGGATAGTAATCTGAATGATTTATGCAACCGTGTAACTTGCTTCATTTATTTTTGTCTGGTTGGCTGGAAGAGATTGCCGCCTGACTTTAAGACGCCAGATTGTTAAATAAAAATAAATAAAGTTCTTTAAATTATATTATTTAGTATACGATTTGGTTGATTGTAAGAATGTGTTCTATATCAATATCAATATCAATAAGTCCGCCAGATAAATCAAGCTAAACTATATACAAAGTTTATAAATAAATAATCAGTTTCTTATTTCACTAATTACATACGAGTAAGTCGCCAAAATCCTCATTGCACCTGATGAAAGCCTCGAGCTAGGAGGTATACATATTTCGCCTCTTTCATATTCATATCCCTTCTCATACAACTGAGTCTTTTACATTTTCTTCTTTCAAAATATCATTCACTTCCAAACACGTTTTTCTCGGTTTTTCTCTACCAAGTCTTCCTCTCACATTTGCACTGTATATTTATTTTGTTGGTCTTATTTCATTCATTCTTTTCACATGCCCAAACCAGAGTGATATTGTTCATCTTCTATTTTGTTGGTATCGGGATATCATCAATTTGAAAAGTGTAAATAAACATCATTAGTAAAACGCAAAAAGTGCTACAATAAAATATGATACGACCCCGCACGAGAGATTTTCTAAAAATGTTAACTTCTGGTAAATGATGTCGATTTAGTGTAACAGTGAAAGATTGAAGCAAGTTGAGAAATTCTGTTATTTGGGAAGTATATGTTCAGACAATGAAAAACTTACAAAATATATCGAATGGCGTGTAGCGACAGGAAACAAAGCCAACAGGGCACTAAAATATATTGTAATTTGTTTTATCAATTTTTATCTGCTGATTGTGATAATTTCTATATAGGAAAGAGAGGAACAAACTTTTATGTGCTGATTGTGATAATTTCTATATAGGAAAGACAGGAACAAACTTTTATGTGCTGACTGTGATAATTTCTATATAGGAAAGACAGAAAGATCTTTTGAAAAGAGATTTCGTGAACACAAATCCGCCTTAACAAATCCTCTAATTTATTCTGAAATGGCTAATCATTGTCACCGTGAAAACCATACATTTTCCATCGATGATGCCAAATTCTTACATATCAGTAGTAACGGAAATAAATTGGACAGATTAGAGGCCATACAAATTTCTAAGTCAGCGTATCGATATGAACATCTGGCAAACACATACATACGAGTATATCCCAAGAATTTCTCCGCTGCTCGCCGATGTTGTCCCATCCCTCCCTCAACCCCCAGTCCCCAACCCAATTTTTTACCGTTAGAAGCGTGTATCTCGGTACCAGTTAGAACATAATTCAGTCTTGTTTGTGCTCCCCTGATGATGAGGTGTGCACCTTGAAACCGGCAGGGTTATACCGTTACATAAAGAGGACTAAACAATGTTTGATAAAACAAATGGCAATGTCTTTAAACCTCTACAGTGTTAATGCCTTAACCATAAATAATACACTAAAATATACGAGTATATTTGGTATATTCAAACCGGACAGTAAGAATATTTGCTAAGATAAAGTTCACATTATTCTAGTATCAAATTTGATTTTAGAAAATGTAACGTAAACGTGGAAAATACTAAAGGAGCGAATAAATGCTTCAAAAATGCCTGCACTGAGAAGAATATAGGCGTTGACAATGTATGACAGAATACGGAAAGAAGGGATCAGGGACAAAAGTGAAATTAAAGCTGATGTATAAAGTAAGATGAAGAAGATATTCTGACATGGTTTGGGCAGGTAAAACGAATAGATGACAAATACTAACATAATGAATATACAGTGCAAAGGCGTGGTAGAGGAAGGCCAAGGTAAGTATATGTTAACATAGTTGAATCAAGTGAATGATTTTATGAAAGAACAAAAAGTTGAAAATCAGAGGATCGTAGGAGCTGTATGAGAAAGTGTATGGATGTATGTATGTGTGTCGAGATAGGAAAGTCTGGCGCTGTATCCTTTTCACCTACCCCGGCAGGAATATGGCCAGATAGTATTTATGTATGCGCTATAATAAGTCATCTTCTACGAGTACAGCGCTATTTCATAAGAACATATATTTGAATTTACACAAGGCAGCTAGATAATAAACTTTATTATATTTTTTATTAAACGCCTTTATAATAGGAGATTATGAATGACGAGGAGTATGGATGTGACCGAAGTCTAAGCAGTGAAGTGGAGATCTGTTCTCTCAGTCTATCCCAATAGTGACATGGCTTGACGATTATAAGGACGATTTGCGAGTTATTTTTTTTATGTACTTTTTTTATTATCGTACTGTCTCTAATTATATTATCGTACTGTCTCTAATTATATTATCGTACTGTCTCTAATTATATTATCGTACTGTCTCTAATTATATTATCGTACTGTCTCTAATTATATTATCGTACTGTCTCTAATTATATTATCGTACTGTCTCTAATTATATTATCGTACTGTCTCTAATTATATTATCGTACTGTCTCTAATTATATTATCGTACTGTCTCTAATTATATTATCGTACTGTCTCTAATTATATTATCGTACTGTCTCTAATTATATTATCGTACTGTCTCTAATTATATTATCGTACTGTCTCTAATTATATTATCGTACTGTCTCTAATTATATTATCGTACTGTCTCTAATTATATTATCGTACTGTCTCTAATTATATTATCGTACTGTCTCTAATTATATTATCGTACTGTCTCTAATTATATTATCGTACTGTCTCTAATTATATTATCGTACTGTCTCTAATTATATTATCGTACTGTCTCTAATTATAGTATCGTACTGTCTCTAATTATATTATCGTATTGTCTCTAATTATATTATTGCTGTGAAGTTAGTTTTTTAGTTGTATTTAAAATTAAAAAAGTATAAAATCTATCATGGATTACAACTACTTTGTGTATCCGAGATATGCTGGTTGTTTGATAGAAATTGTTGCATAATAAGATGTACTATTATGACAATAACCACAAAATAATGAGTAAAAATAGTTGGTTATTAAGTATCAGGATATCATTGATTCAAGGAGGTACTCGTATCTTATACCTTTATATAAGAGAGAATCACAATCCCACAGGGCGTGCTGCGGGATTCCCCCCCGCGAGGCGAGGCCACTGTGAGTGTTACCTAAGAGCGGCTAGACAACGTCTAGACGAACGTCTGCCGGGATCAACGACCTGCCTGCCTCCCCCCCACCACTCGCTGTCTAGTAAGGCAAAACTTTCGCAAATGTCCGTGTAAGCCCATCTAAATAATGTTACGAATTTTCTATTTCAGACAGAGATTACAAGGGCTCTCCTTCACGACATTATGGAAACATTATCATGGAAAAATAAAATTTACTTGGATGTTTCTAAATCCCATTTTTTCAACGGGACAGTTCAGTTCGATCACACCACCTTGTTTGAAGATCACTGAAAGCTGCATTATATTATTTTTTACTATCGATAGATACAGTACAACCTGAGAGGTTTATTGTCATGTAGCAATCGCTTCCAATAACCAAAAAAAGTATTGACAAACCTTTTATTAAAACTCAGACTGAAATTTTTTTTTTGATCTGGGTACCAACGGGATTTGAATCAACAACTCCTGAGTTACAAGACAGGCGTATTATTTACTAGGCCACGGACACCGTCATACTGGAGGATATGCTAATGATATGATAGGCAATTTCTCTTGATCGAGAACGATCATTAGACATCCTGTGGATAGGAGACGCCTTTGCGTATATTGGATTATTATGTGCAAGTGTTTGCACTTCAGTAAGTACACAGTCTTGACAGATTAATCCAAAAATTTACGATAATAAGGGATAAAAATGTCAAGAAGATCGGCACGTTTAATCTGCTGCAGTTTGGCAGATTTATACTTGGCCATTTTAGTGTTAAGGGTGGGACAGGGCTATAGCATATGCAACGTGACATGTGGCGTGCCTGGCTGCAAATCGACACGGATGACGAAGTTTTATTACATTCTTGTGTTCCTGTTCAAATGTTTATTATAGTATGATGATGATGATTCGTGAATAATATTATTAGCTTATATAACACGTTTTTTGTATACGGTAAACCTGGCTAGCTTATATTCATGTAGCAATCTCTTTCACCCAACCAGAAATTTGTTAAAGAGGCGTTGATTGAAAACCAGACTCAAATCTTTTTTTTTTAATAGGTTACAACGGGAATCGAACCCGCAACGTTCAGATTGGGGGACAAGTGCCTTAACAATTAGACCAAGAAGGTTACCGGCGCAATACCGTGGATAACAAAATACTCGTATATATGTTAAGCAGCTGATGAACTCCAGATAATTAAAATGTGAAATGGTCTAAAGTAAAGCTAACTAAACCAGTTCAATAAGGTGAATTGATATTATCTCGCGGCACTTATTCAGTTTATAGGAACATAACTGTGGCTTACTTAGCAAAATATCTGTTTTCTAGTTCGGGGGTTGGAGTGCGATTTCTGTTGGCATTCTTTTTTTGGCACTCAGTTTCCAGTCTGTGTTTTACTTTTATTTTGTGATTGGTTAGAAGAGATCGCCACATAGTAATAAACTCGCCAGGTTATAATATATATACAGATAATGTAGTATTATACAACATAGCACAATACGTTTCAAACAAATAAATATTTTGATTGTCATTTGAAAGTTTGACGATAAACCACAGATGTATACGTCCGACCGTGGCATATCCTGTTTGCGGTTTAGAAGTCACCTATACAGGCCCAGTTATCTTGATCTCAATTTCGTAGTGGCTGACCCCATTGCATGGAATAAACTTCAAGTAGAAACTTTGTTGGAAAGCCAAGAAAAACATCAAACCTTTAATATAATTTTTTAAAGACGACGTTTAACTACACGGAGGGCATTTGTTCATAGGACAACGACAACAATCTATTATCTAGTGATCGAGTTTATTTGTTGGTCATCCTGTGAACGGAAGACACGTGTGTATAGAACTCGAGCTGTTTAATTTCAGCAAACACGAAGTTTTGACAAATTCAATAACAAAAGGTCACTAATTTGGTTCAACCATGCTTTTCTCGGTCGTTTTTACTACGAACCCCACCTAATTATTGTTATTATTAGTCGCTACGTTAGTCCATAGACTCTTGTAGAAGTTTTATTACTTTTTTTTAACAAAATCTGTTTTTTAAAGGTAACATCATTTTTAAAGGATTTTATTTGGTTTTCCCTTAAGGGCTAGTTTACCCCTTTACGTTGGTTGGAAGGGATTATGTTGGTTGGAAGGGAAGGGATTATGTTGGTTGGAAGGGATTATCATATAAATTCGCCAGATAATAAGAAAAGAACAATTTATCTAGCGCCGTTAATCGAGTAAATTCGTCTCAAGTGTCTTCTTAATTAGGACTCGATCCCATTATTGATAGTTTAAACATATTTAAGAATAATAATAAGTTAAGTATAAAGATATAAAGACGGTGGCTGTGGCCATTAGATAAGGGCCTTTCCATATATATGTTAATAAAAACCATACATATGTTAAGAATAACCATACATATGTTAAGAATAACCATACATATGTTTAGAATAACCATACATATGTTATATTAATAATAACCATACATATGTCAAGAATAATCATACATATGTTAAGAATAACCATACATATGTTAAGAATAACCATAAATATGTTAAGAATAATCATACATATATAATATTAATAATAACCATACATATGTTAAGAATAACCATACATATGTTAAGAATAACCATACATATGTTAAGAATAATCATACATATGTCAAGAATAACCATACATATGTTATATTAAAAATAATCATACATATGTTAAGAAAAAAGTATATTTAATAAAGAAAACATACCATAGAAAGACGAACTACAAACAAACCCCAGAAGACCTCCGTTATATAATATTATAGTAACACATTCAGCTTTAGGTGGAGTGTTATGTATTTATCTGTAATACAATACAACACAAATGCTAAATAATATAGGATTAAAAAGTGATTTATTGTCCGTGTCCGTCCGAGCCGATGATGGCGGCCAGGCAAGCCCGGGCCGGCCGGTGGAAAGTGCTACAGTGCACGGCGAGGTCGGTACGAGTAGACTTGATGTACGAGTATACACTTGTGGGTACCTACTCGGATCGGATATTATAATGTGCAGATATATTTGGTGAATATTTCGCAACGGAATTAAAATACAGTTGCAACACTCGCTGTCTGTAACCTCGAACCTGGGATAGCAGAGTGCAATGCTCAAACTGAGGCGAGGCAGTTCTCTGTTAGCTTGATAGATTAAGGTAGTAAGGTTCCGCGGCTGTCAAGTGAGGGGAGGGGCTGCCAGTCGGGGTAAATGATTAAAGCTTTGTCACTTTGTCTCTTGGTATTCAATTCCCTTAGTGGAATATATATTTGTCTGAAAGATATTCCTTTGGAAAGGAATATAACTTTGTCTGAAAGATATTCCTTTGGAAAGGAATATAGTAGAACTTCGAAATTGATTTCGTCTTTGTCGAATAAATTTATTCTTCCGAATCGATCCAATAGGCGGGGTATTACGATAGATTTCTCGCTATTGCTGGTCCTGTGGCGTAGAATAGGCTGCCTCTTAGTGTGACAAGTAAATGTGGCTTGTGCAGCTGTAGGCAGCACTTGAAGACAATCCTTTTTGAGAAGTCATATCAAATTTAACGAATGTATTTGAACACTTTACACACACACTTAACTCCACCTATACACTTAAACCCGAATGTATTACTATGACATATTGAAGGATCTACAAAGGGTTTTTTGTAGTTTTCTGCGCTTTTCTGAACATATGCAGATGTGGGAGAGTACCTGATCTAATGACTGTAACCACTGCCTTTCTAATCTGTCAATAATATGTCACTGGGTTCGAATCTCGAGTTAGATCACCCTTGAGGAGAGTCTGTTCTCTAAACGGCACTATACAAATTCTATATTTATCGATCTGTATCATCCCGACGTGTCCCTTGCGAGGTAGACATAGATAATAGATCTCCAAACTGTTCTATTCAAGCAAACAACTTTCACCTCCTCCACATTCATAATCTTCCGCTATTCGTACTTCTCACTTCACCCTCTTTCAAAATCTGGTCCACTTGGTCCAGCCACGTTTCCTCCGTCTACCTCTTCCACGCACACCTTGTAATTCTGACTTGCTTAGTCATTCTTTCATCATTTATCCTATCCTTTTAAAGCTCCTTTTTCATCTAACTTAAAACATCCATTTTACGCATGCATTCATTTCTGATATCTTCATTCAGTCTTCTTCTAAACATTGATAAACCACAAAGTCTCCTCAGTGCATGCACCTTCACAGCATTAATCTTTCTCTTATATTTATTCTGCTAACATAAGTCCAAGTTTCACTTCCATAAATCAAGGTGTGCACCTACACACTTTTATTTATTTTCACTATTACCACAACTGTTTCTATAACCATAACATTTGATTTCGCTTAATTTACTTGCAAACATTTTACTAGATATTTTACTAGATATTTACTAGATATTTTACTAGATATTTTACTAGATATTTTACTAGACATTTTACAAGATATTTTACTAGACATTTTACTAGATATTAAATTAAATGCTCCATTTATTTTGTTCCCAGTCGTTACCCCTATTCGAATGCTCCTTTTTATTCAACACATTAAGAAGCGACTGAAAAACCTCTTAATTTCTAGTCAGTAAAATAACGTGTTTAATTCCTGATTTTTCTTTTCCTTTCCTCTCCCCCATCCCTTCCTTTCCTTTTGATTGATGATATCTCACTTTATATGAAAAATAATGTTCGGGTGATTGTCCGTCTTTGTGGGGTTCGTGGGCATATGCTCACGTATGTTATGTGTTTATGGATTTCGTTGGGATGGATAGTCATTTGAATGATTTATGCGACCACGTAACTTGCTTCATTTAGTTTGTCTGGTTGGTTGGAAGAGATTACCGCCTGGCAATAAGCCCGCCAGATTGTATTTGCAATAAAAGTGTTAAATAAATAAATAAACATACTACCCAGAATAAGAGAACTCACCAACTTGCTCCAGTTTCCCCCATACGTTCATTTTCACATTCGTTACATTTTCGTTACACTCATTTTCAAACCCTTTACATCCATATTTCAAGTAGTAACATTTTATGAGAAGGGTACACTGTACGTTTATTACACACAGACATAAGTACCATCAAGTACATTACCTTGCCGGAGTAGAGAAAGCACCAAACTTTCCTATTTTGACACAAATCCTTCGCCTCTTCTACATACGAGTAGATACATACCTTTTCCTCATACAATTTCTACCATTTCTCTGACTTTCTACGTTTCGTTCTTTCAAAACACCATTCACTTAATCCAACCATACTAGGTCTTCCTGTACCACGTCTTTCACTCAGATTAACAATATTTTAATATTAACAATAATTAATTCAATATTAACAATGTTTTGTTAGTATTTTTTCGTTCATTCGTTCTACATGCCAAAACCATCTCAGAGTGTTTTTCTTCACTTTACTCAAAACATCAGTATTAATTTCACATTCATCCCTAATCACTCCATTCCGTATTCCGTCATATATTTCCACTTCGTGTATTCTTCTAAGTGCGCGCATTTCTACTACATCTATTCGGTACTATTCAGTATTTTTCCACGTTTCACATCCATATATCAATGTGGAAATTGAAAGACTGTAGAGGATTATTTTTTTAAGCAGATTTTGATACTGCCCGGTTCGACTTGAAGTGTCCCATTGACTTTTGATACTGCCCGGTTCGACTTGAAGTGTCCCATTGACTTTTGATACTGCCCGGTTCGACTTGAAGTGTCCCATCGACTTTTTATCCATCGTTGCTTAGGTATTTATTAATATGTCCCATTTGTGGTTTATCATCATTTTTCATGTAAATAGTAAATAATTTTATTTTGTAACTTACCACGTTTCTGAAGATTCCAAGCCAATGCTGTCTAATGTTTCCTCGTATCTGCAAGGAAAAATAAACCATTTTAATATTTTCCAAATTAACTCGTATATGTCGATTTATCATAATATTTTAATCTGATAATTTTTTTTTCTAACGAATGTGATAGATGTGTGGTATAACAATGCAGCATAGAGTAAGAAATAATGAGTTAAAAGATTCTATCGTATCGAATTACACTTTTGTTGTATATAGGTGTATTTATTACCGATATGTTCCTACCTGGTGCATTTATTACCGATATGTTCCTACCGATTAGAAAGCTGATAGAGGTTTGAAGTGAAGGTGACCATTTTCTTAAAGTAAATTGGTACCCAACGGGAATCGAACGTTGGAAGAGAGGCTTTTTACCAATTGGGCTACGGAGATGGTCGGAGAATGAGAATGAGGTGGGGAAGACTTGAAATAACAATTTATAAGATTAAACATAACGCAGGCCGAGGCCAAGGAAGGAATAATCATAATAGAATAACAATTTGTACAGCGCTGTTTAGAGGGGAGAGTCCTTAAGGACGCTTCAATTAGTGGAATGGAATGATACATTGTTGTTGGAGAGGAAAATGAAGGGAAAAGTGTAAGAATCAGAAAGCATAAAAGTGTGGAAGACATGCTGTAGACAAGGAGGGAAAGCGAGAAGGGAAGAGGTTTTGGGGGATCCCAAATAGGTAGATGAGTAAATAGCTGATGCGCATATGACGTGGGCAATGATGAGTTGCATATGATTTATAAGTGGTTGTTGAGATAATGAAGCGTTTGAAAGTGCATGTGTGGATAGAATGGAATTATAATACTTGAATATGAAAAGGTGTGAATGTAGAGTGTAAATATTCTAGTACTTTGGACAAATGTATGAAGTTTTGATAAAGGAACGAGATAACTTTGTCACAGGCTTTGCCTAGAGAAGCGGTTATCTATAGCCCCAAAATGAAGATTTTTTAAATATTGTTGTACACTTTAATTTGGTGGTTCGCCTTTACAAAAAAAAACGATGTAATTTTTAATTTTTTTAAATAAACCTCATCATCAGGGGAGTACAAACAATACGAGCACAAACAGTCTTGTTTGTGCTCACTTAATGACGAGCTGTGCACCTTGAAACCGCTAGGGTTGTACCGTTACAAAAAGTGGAATAAACAGTGTTTATAAAACAAATTACACACAGTCTTTAAACCTCCACAATGTTAATAATGCCTTCACTATAAATAATACATGTATACAAATATATTTAGCTGACGTGGAAAATGAATATAACGAGCCGAATAAATGTTGTTGTGCGTGCACTTAGAACAATATATGGAGGGACAATGTATGATAGAATACATTATGAAGTGATTAGGGGTTAGGGATGAAGGTGAACTTAAAGTGGGTGTGTTGAGTAAGATGAAGAACACTCTGAGATTGTAACAACACTGAGTTTGACGATAGAATAAAGTGGAGATCTGTTATATTTGCTTATCCCAACAAGGATTTGACGTAATTAACGGTGATGATGCATACTAATTTTCTTCCCTTATCCCTACCCTCTCCCAGGCATTGGTGATATTAATAAAGAATATTTTGTATATTGTATTCAAATGTGAATAGAAGGCGGCAGAGGAAGACGAAATAAAGAGTGGTTGGATCAAGTGAATGATATTTTGAAAGAAGGAAATTGAAAATTCAAAGAAATCGTAGTAGTTGTATGAGAAGGTGTATTTATGTAAAGTAGGCGAAAGACGAGTGTCGCGATATGGAAGTCTGGCGATCTTCCTCTTTGCCTATGTATGTATGGGTCAAATCCATACAGATTGAAATAAAGGTGTCGCTGAAATACTCGTATCTTCTGAACTCGCTTATGGTACGAGTATTATACTTGAATACGATCCGAATACAATAACACGGCCCACAGTTTGGGATACCCAGCCGTCTGGCCGCTCTCTCTTGCATAAGTAGAGTCAGCCGACTTTCATTGCATCACGTCTGCCTCGCGGCAAACGTCACCAACCAGACCAGACTACACACCCTCCACTAGCAACGGATTGTTTTCTGTTTTTACATTAATTGTACGCTGGCTGGGAGAGTTCTCCTAGACGGCGCCGGCGGGACAATTAAAACATTGACACTTTGTATCCCGATCCCGTGTTTTAACATGATGAACTAGATTTACGTTGAATACCGATCCCGTGTTTTCACGTGATAAACTAGATTTGCGTTGAATCCTGATCCCGCGTTTTCACGTGATAAACCAGATTTGCGTTGAATCTCGGTCCCGTGTTTTCACGTGATCGATACCTCTTCCAAAGAAGGACATATTACTGGTATCTAGCAAATATTTCTTAAACAATTCAACCCTAAAACAAATCTCCTAATTTTTTATTCCTGATTACCAACATGGCGGTACTTTAGACAGTCAAAATAAGTATGGATTCTTGCGTTGCGTTATCAGCGTGCAGTGAAGTGGCAAAGCTTGCAAGGTGTGTGCTGCACACAAAAAGAGAAGGGAGACCCGGTACATGTGTAAGGAGTGTGATGTAGCTCTCCACATAACTAGCAAGGTGTGTGCTGCACACAAGAAGAGAAGTGAGACCCTGTACATGTGTAAGGAGTGTGATGTAGCTCTCCACAGAACTAGCAAGGTGTGTGCTGCACACAAGAAGAGAAGGGAGACCCGGTACATGTGTAAGGAGTGTGATTTAGCTCTCCACAGAACTAGCAAGGTGTGTGCTGCACACAAGAAGATAAGTGAGACCAGGTACACGTGTAAGTAGTGTGATGTAGGTCTCCACAGAACTAGCAAGGTGTGTGCTGCACACAAGAAGAGTAGGGAGACCCGGTACATGTGTAAGGAGTGTGATGTAGCTCTCCACAGAACTAGCAAGGTGTGTGCTGCACACAAGAAGAGAAGGGAGACCCGGTACATGTGTAAGGAGTGTGATGTAGCTCTCCACAGAACTAGCAAGGTGTGTGCTGCACACAAGAAGAGAAGGGAGACCCGGTACATGTGTAAGGAGTGTGATGTAGCTCTCCACAGAACTAGCAAGGTGTGTGCTGCACACAAGAAGAGAAGGGAGACCCGGTACATGTGTAAGGAGTGTGATGTAGCTCTCCACAGAACTAGCAAGGTGTGTGCTGCACACAAGAAGAGAAGGGAGACCCGGTACATGTGTAAGGAGTGTGATGTAGCTCTCCACAGAACTAGCAAGGTGTGTGCTGCACACAAGAAGAGAAGGGAGACCCGGTACATGTGTAAGGAGTGTGATGTAGCTCTCCACAGAACTAGCAAGGTATGTGCTGCACACAAGAAGAGAAGGGAGACCCGGTACATGTGTAAGGAGTGTGATGTAGCTCTCCACAGAACTAGCAAGGTGTGTGCTGCACACAAGAAGAGAAGGGAGACCCGGTACATGTGTAAGGAGTGTGATGTAGCTCTCCACAGAACTAGCAAGGTGTGTGCTGCACACAAGAAGAGAAGGGAGACCCGGTACATGTGTAAGGAGTGTGATGTAGCTCTCCACAGAACTAGCAAGGTGTGTGCTGCACACAAGAAGAGAAGGGAGGGGAGACCCGGTACATGTGTAAGGAGTGTGATGTAGCTCTCCACAGAACTAGCAAGGTGTGTGCTGCACACAAGAAGAGAAGGGAGACCCGGTACATGTGTAAGGAGTGTGATGTAGCTCTCCACAGAACTAGCAAGGTGTGTGCTGCACACAAGAAGAGAAGGGAGACCCGGTACATGTGTAAGGAGTGTGATGTAGCTCTCCACAGAACTAGCAAGGTGTGTGCTGCACACAAGAAGAGAAGGGAGGGGAGACCCGGTACATGTGTAAGGAGTGTGATGTAGCTCTCCACAGAACTAGCAAGGTGTGTGCTGCACACAAGAAGAGAAGGGAGACCCGGTACATGTGTAAGGAGTGTGATGTAGCTCTCCACAGAACTAGCAAGGTGTGTGCTGCACACAAGAAGAGAAGGGAGGGGAGACCCGGTACATGTGTAAGGAGTGTGATGTAGCTCTCCACAGAACTAGCAAGGTATGTGCTGCACACAAGAAGAGAAGGGAGGGGAGACCCGGTACATGTGTAAGGAGTGTGATGTAGCTCTCCACAGAACTAGCAAGGTGTGTGCTGCACACAAGAAGAGAAGGGAGACCCGGTACATGTGTAAGGAGTGTGATGTAGCTCTCCACAAAGGAGAATGTTGACAGAATTACCAAACTAAACTAAACTAAACTATAAAAGTATTTTAAACAAATATACAAAGTTTCATTACAATATTACTTATAGTATAGTAATTTTATTAAACCCTTCACAATAAATTCCTCAAAAACCAGTAATCTTCTAGAACAAGCCATGAAGGTGTATGGATGTGAAGAGTTTGCTCTCTAAACGGCGCTGTATAAATTTTCTTTTTAAAATTATTACGGTCTAGTCGCTACGGTGTCTGACTTCCTTTCGAGTTCAATTTCCGTTCCCGTCAAAGATTTATTTTAAAATTATTCCAGTCTGGTTTTCACTTAAGTCTCTAGACATATTTTTAGTTGGTTGGCAGAAATGCCAAAACCAGTGAGCTTGTACTGTATACGACAAAACCGCAAGGTTGTACTGTATACGACAAAACCGCAAGGTTTTACTGTATACGACGAAACCGTAAGGTTGTACTGTATACGTCGAAAATGTAATACAATACAACATATAGCACCCATACTATACTCGAATAACACACTATTAAAATCAGCTATGGTATGATATTACAAAACGGTATTTTAGCACCAACTTTGATAACATAGAAGTAAAACGTGGACATGGAAAGACTGAAAGGAGTCAAATAAAAGCTGTTTTTTACGTTTCTGCTTCCATTGCGAAGAATACATGGAATGCCAATGTATTCCAGACTACAGAATGAGGAATTTAGGGATGAATGCGAACTTAATGTTGATGTGTTGATTAATGCGAATTTAAGGTTGAAGTCAGAGAAAACGTAGGGGCTGTTTGAGATGCATGAATGTATAGGTAGAAGAGGTGAAGGATGTGTGTCGAGATAGGAAAGTGTGTGGCTCTGTCTTCTCTGCCTACACCGACATTCATATGATATGATGGTTTATACATGTACATACATAACATATATCTTACAATCCCATCTTTTTTAATTTTTGTGTTTTTTTATAACAGACATTTGTATAACTGTATTTTGTATAACAAAAATAATACCATTCCCCTAATGAGGCAGGTAAAGAGAATATGTCTTGGTTTTATTATTTATAGTCCTCACTCACCCCTATTCCAATTTTTATTCAATTAGATGCAGATACTTTTTCTCTATTTCATCTCCATCCCGCTACAAGGTAGGTTAAGAGAACAGATCTCCACTTCGTTTTATCCTGACACGTCTTTCACTTATGCATGTCCATACACATTCTTCTATTATAAAGACTGTTCAGTATTCTTTTAATTTATTCAGTCGTGCTACGTTTTTTCAGATATTCCTAAACTTCTCCTACCGTCTATACTCGTAAGACTACCTCCCTGGCCTAGCTGGTAATACGCCTATCTTCCGACCCGGTGGTTGTGGGTTTGACTCCCGCTGTAACCTAGATTTTTTTAAAAAGGATTCCAGTATGGTTTTCACTTAAGGCCTCTAACATATTTCTTGTTGGTTGAAAGATATTGCTACATAGCAATAAGCCTATCAGGTTGTACTGTATACAAATAAAGTGTAATATTGTACAATTCATAAAGATTATTTTTGTAATTCTTTCTTCGTGGGCGACCAATCCATTTTAAAACGGCTTATATTTTTGTATTATAATTTACGCGTATACACAAGGGTGTGGGCTGAAAGACTCGCCCTTCTATTGGTGGGGGTGTATCTCCAATTGGAGTGGAATGATGTTATGAAAGAACCCAGACCGTTTGATGGCTTCTCTCTTAAATATATTTTCTTTGCATTACTTTAACATACCCGTATACTCGTATGTGTAATATCAAGAAATACATTTACGCAATATAATATATTGCTCTCAGTATGTTAAATCTATTATTTATTTTATTCAAATGCTACTGTTTCATCTTAAACAATACATATTCTTTCAATCAGCAATCTGCATTCTGCAAATTGTCCTTATTCCTTATTCTGTCATACATTGTTTTACCACACGTTATAACTGTTTTGCCTCGTCCGAATTTCGCTTGCACATAATAACATACGAGTACATGAGCAGTCTGCTTCAATAATGGTGGAATTCTCCAATAGGTAAACACATAATAACATAGGTATAATTCACTCTATTGCCTATGGCTACTTTTCTTTCAATATCGAACTTCGAAGTCTGTCGCGATCAAAAAGTCTGGCGCTTTATCCCCGTTGCCGACCCCGACAGGGGAAAAATGTATTTAGACAAAAATCTTGAGAGGTTAATTATAATAATAAAAGAAAAATGTATTAGCGCGTATATATAGCGCCTTTAGAGAGCAGACTAGAGAGCAAGGGCGCAGCAACTCGGGATTCAAACCCACTATTTTTGAAAAGCTTACTTATTATTTGGCAATTTATTTCAACCAATTAAAAATATTTTTAAAAGAAAGTAAATGAAAAGGAAGTAAAAGGACTTGAAATGAAACTTTATAAAATCTGGGTTCCAACGCGAAACAAACCCGCAACTCCTGGGCAGGGAGACAGCGTCCTATCAAACCCGCAACTCCTGGGCAGAGAGACAGCGTCTTATCAAACCCGCAACTCCTGGGTAGGGAGACAGCGTCGTATCAAACCCGCAACTCCTAGGTAGGTAGACAGCGTCTTATCAAACCCGCAACTCCTGGGTAGGGAGACAGCGTCTTATCAAACTCGCAACTCCTGGGTAGAGAGACAGCGTCTTATCAAACCCGCAACTCCTGGGTAGGGAGACAGCGTCGTATCAAACCCGCAACTCCTGAGTAGGTAGACAGCGTCTTATCAAACCCGCAACCCCTGGGCAGGGAGACAGCGTCGTATTAAACCCGCAACTCCTGAGTAGGTAGACAGCGTCTTATCAAACCCGCAACTCTTGGGCAGGGAGACAGCGTCGTATCAAACCCGCAACTCCTGAGTAGGTAGACAGCGTCTTATCAAACCCGCAACTCCTGGGCAGGGAGACAGCGTCTTATCAAACCCGCAACTCCTGGGTAGGGAGACAGCGTCTTATCAAACCCGCAACTCCTGGGCAGGGGACAGCGTCTTATCAAACCCGCAACTCCTGGGCAGGGGACAGGTGTCTTATCAATTATGATACGGAGGTCTCTTTTTGGTTGAAAGAGATCGACACTTAAGCCGGCTGGCTAGGTTGAATTGTATAGAACAAAATAAATCTTTAAGAAAAGGCCAATTTAAATAGCGCTGTTTAGAGAGTAAACTCTCTTATTTGGAACTGAAGCCTACTATTGTTAACAGATTAAAAATATTACAAAATAAATATATATACTCGTATATATACCTACACATACATGTACATTGATTGTAAGGGTATAAAGGTAGTGGCCACGGCCATGTGGTAGTGGCTAATAAATGCGTGCATTGAGAACAATACGTGGAGTGACAATGTATAACAGAATTCGGATTGAATTGATAAGAGATGAATGTGAACTTAAGGCTGACGTGTTAAGTAAGATGAAGAATAGCCGCTAAGATGGTTTGGGCATGTGGAATGAATGAATAAAGAAAAACAAACCATATATAAATATTGCACAAGAATGTGAGAGGAAGACCAAGAAAAGTATGGTTGGGTCAAGTGACGGAAATCATAGAAGATTCTGATTGAAATGATTCTGAAAGAAATCATAGAAGTTATGTGAGAAGGTGCATGGATGTAGAAGAGGCTTAGGATGTGTTTCGAGGTGGGAAAGTCTGGCACTCTGTCGTATCTGCCTACTCCGACAGGGAAATGGGAAATGGCGTGATGGGATATATAATATGTATGTTTTATATTAAATAATTTATTGTTAAATATTCTAATATGTGTGAAGTGTTCATATGACAACAGAAATCGTGAAAATAAGAAGAGGAATGGCAGGGTAGGTCTCCAATCCGACGGACCGACCAGGTGAAGGATGCTGCGATGGGAAAGGATTATTATTAAGGATGCCAACGACAGAGCACTTGAAAGGGGTCACGCTCTTTAGCGATGGGCGAAACGGCAGGACACAAGCAAACAGTTCGCCCACGGATGTGAAATGTGAACAGAGAACCGAGAACAGTATCGTGGCAAGCGTGCGTTTTGCTTTTATTTCTCTCTCTCTGCAAGTCCTTACACCGTGCTAAATATTGGCGAGCATTCACACACACACGCGCACACAATTCAGCGAGATATCCGCGTCTCTCTCTGCCGGCGTGCGCTATCTCGCTCGGGCTCAGACAGTCATTGACCTCTCCAGAGTAGGTCTTTGCATGAAATGGCGCGGGGTAAAAGGAGAGATATATGTATATAATATATATAAATTTTATTTATTTTAGTTACGTATAACGTTCGCCTTCCAATCGAGAGATTCGGGTTCGATTTCCGATGGGACCTACACAAAAATTATACAAGTCTCATACAACATCTAAGATTTATCTGACTTTCTATTGTATTGTATAACACTTTCGTAGTATACAGTACAGCCTGGCCGACAAATTGCCATGTAGCAATATCTTCCGATCAATCAGAAAGTTATTAAACAGGCATTAAGTGAAAATCAGACAGGAATCCTTTTTCTAAAATCTGGGTTTCAACTGAAACCAAACCCGCAACATCTGAGTCGGGAAACAGGCTTCTTACCAACTAAGCCACGGAGGTCGTCTCATGACTATGGTATATTGGCTGAAGGCTCGCAGCCCTGTCTGACTAAATACTATAATGTAGCGACTAAGATAGTCAGCTCGCATTGGAATAGTGCGGTAGATATTCGAGGCTTTGATCTTTTAGTTTAATGTCATGACTTTCCTTCATACTTGACGATCCTACGACGAGATAATCTCCGTGGCTTAATTGATAAAGATACTTAATAGTGATGATAATAAAATGTCTATTTATAAAGTGCTGTTTAGAGAGCAGAGCAGTATTTCCTCAAAGCCGCCATAACTCGAGATTTTAACCCACTGTTATTGATACATTAAAAATATCACGAAATAAATATATGTATATAAAAGGATAAAAAGGATAAGGATAAGGATAGGATAAAGATAGGATAAAAAGGCTAAGGATAGGAATAGGATAAAAAGGCGATGGATAAGGATAGGATAAAAAGGCGTAAGGATAAGGATAGGATAAAAAGGCGATGGCTGCAGCCATTGTATTAGGTTAATTATTTTATTATTCCTATTATTGTATTATTGTATTACTGTATTATGGTATCATTATTGTATTATTCGTTTATTGTATTATTATAATTGAATTTATTGTGTATTACTATTATTGTATTATTCCTCACATTTGCTTAAGTTTAAAGAAATATATTTGTAAAGAAAGAAATCGCTTGTATTGTTTTATGTTACGCTGTGAAATAATTAACATTAGCATGAACATGAACATGAACATTTTATGAAATCTGTTGATCCATTTAGTGATCAAATTTCACTGCAAAAACGCCTGCGTTCGGATGAAACATCTAGCAAATAGAGTAAACTTTAAAAAAATGTTTTTTTAATGCCTCCAAGCCACTTGTCCGCTTACACTCCAGAGAAAGACTATTCCATGATATAGGTCCAGTCACTCTAAAATACTGATCTAGGTAGCCCAGTCCATCCAAACTAGACAACCAACATTGTATTGTATTACACTTGTTGTATAAAGTACAACCTACCGGGCTTGTTACCATATGGCTATATCTTCCAGCCTACCGGACTTATTACCATATGGCTATATCTTCCAGCCTACCGGGCTTATTACCATATGGCTATATCTTCTTCAAGCTACCGGACTTATTACCATATGGCTATATCTTCTCCAGACTACCGGACTTATTACCATATGGCTATATCTTCCAGCCTACCGGACTTATTACCATATGGCTATATCTTCTACAGACTACCGGACTTATTACCATATGGCTATATCTTCTCCAGACTACCGGACTTATTACCATATGGCCATATCTTCCAGCCTACCGGACTTATTACCACATGGCTATATCTTCCAACCTACCGGACTTATTACCATATGGCTATATCTTCCAGCCTACCGGACTTATTACCATATGGCTATATCTTCCAGCCTACCGGACTTATTACCATATGGCTATATCTTCCAGCCTACCGGACTTATTACCATATGGCTATATCTTCTCCAGCCTACCGGACTTATTACCATATGGCTATATCTTCTCCAGACTACCGGACTTATTACCATATGGCTATATCTTCTCCAGACTACCGGACTTATTACCATATGGCTATATCTTCTCCAGACTACCGGACTTATTACCATATGGCTATATCTTCCAGCCTACCGGACTTATTACCATATGGCTATATCTTCCAGCCTACCGGACTTATTACCATATGGCTATATCTTCCAGCCTACCGGACTTATTACCATATGACTATATCTTCTCCAACCTACCGGACTTATTACCATATGACTATATCTTCTAACCTACCGGGCTTATTACCATATGGCTATATCTTCCAACCGAAAATATGTAAGAGGCATGATGGAAAGATAAAACTTAAAAAAAGAATCGTTGTTTCAACGGGATTTGAAATCGCAACTCGATTGGAAAATAAACGTCTAAACAGCTTGGCCATGGAGGTCGTCACATTCTGAGAGACTAACGAACTCAGTGTAGTGAATTATTTTTTTACAAGTATAATATTCTATATGGGAGTCAAACGTAGACGAGGAAACATATTGAAAAAAGTCGAATAAATACTTTAGAAATATGTACTCGTATGTTATATTGAGAATAATCTTTGTCGTTGCTGGACCTTGTAGTCGAGGATCCCTTTCACCATTGCAACGTCAATTCAGTTGCAAAACAGTGGAGTGTTCTACTCTCCTTTTTTATTTTTCTTTTTAAGTGAGTGAGCCGTTGGACACCAGCAAACTCACCGGCCCCACCGCTGTACTGGATCCGATGGCACACCTGAAGTGAGACGATCGGAGCACACCGGCATGATTATTTCCCTTTTTTGAAAGAATATATATGATCGAAATCATTGCTAGCCTTGTAAGAGGGGAGTAGCACAGCGCGGGGTTCGAACTGACGACGTTCCGGACGGACGGAAGTCGAGTGCGTTATTGCGCGGTCATGCACCTCCTGAGAATAATATGATACATGCGGCGACAATGTACGACAGAATATGGAATTAGGGATAATTGTTAGGGACATTTGAACTTGAAACGGATGTGTTATCTAAGTCGAATGAAGAGGTTTGAAATGGTTCAGACATCTACGAGTAGAATGAATGAATGAAGACTAACAAAACAATTTATAGTGCAAATGCACGTGGGTCATGCCTGCCCTCCTGCGAGATCTGTCTGTCCCGAGATCACGACGACCTTTCTAGACCGAGGCACAATGATGGCAGAGGACAGGGTTCCCCAGATAGCTGGCAGCAACACTGGAATCGGTCCTTGTTTGGAAATATCCACCTTATTATTTGACCTGACATGAAGACTGTGAAGTATCAACCTTATTATTTGACCTGACATGAACGCCGTGGAGTATCCATCTTATTTGGCCTGACATGAAGATTGTGGAGTATCCACCTTATTATTTGACGCTGAATCGTCTTAGATGTGGTCACTAGTACTTAACTATTGCCTAGGATAATACTATTTTGGTGGCTATTTGGATATAAGGGAATGAAACGTGGTCTTGGAAAGAGAGAGAAAGTAACCGAATAAATGTTGTAGAAGTGCGATTGAGAACAACACACGGGGGGACAATTCGTGACAATGAAGTGATTAGAAATGAATGTGCACTCGAGGCTGATGTGTAGAATAAGATGAAGATGAGCACGCAGAGGTGGCTCGGGTATGTGGGACGAATGAATGAAAATACATTGCAAATGTGAGGGAAAGACGTGATAGAGGAAAGTGCCTAACATATATGGTATGGTATGTTAGTTGACAAATATAAGACAAATACGTCGACCTCTGTGATCCATTACTTACTTCTTTGACCTCTGTAATCCATTACTTGCTTCGGATTACTTCTTAACATATTAGTTTCAGTTAAACTAATATGGTGGAGGAGTATCATAACAGGGGTTTTACCGTTGCTTGTCCCATAACGTGGAACGGTTTGCCTTTGAAGTGTTAGAGATATTTACGACGTGTACAGCTTCAGGAGGCTCTTGAAGACAATTATTTTTACTGAAACAGGCTGATCAACGTCTGACCTGACCGGTGCTACCATCTCATGATGTATTGATTACTTTAAAATGACAGCAGAGATACCTCAGGCAAATTACGAAGATTCGATGGTATCACAGAGAAAACTGCTGTAGCATCGATATTCTGGTGTTGCGTGCTCGACTGAATTGGTTAAGACACGTGGCTTGCATGCCTGAATACATGCTACCAAGTATCCTCCCAAATATCCCTTTTGGCAAGCTGACAGAAAGCAGAACAAAGCACGGTTCGCATTCCAAGATATATAAGGGCATACTACTACATAATACGCTTAAACATACTCGTACGAGTGATCAGCAGAACTGGGAGCAAATAGCAGCAGACAGAGCCAAATATATTAAAACTGTCGCCAGTTATCAGAGAACCACTAAAGAAAAAGTCACAGACAAGCTATTGCAAGTACTGAAGCTCCTTGCCCTGTATGCAACAGGATATGCCTATCACAAATTGTCTTAGACAGTCACCTCCAGTTGCAGCAACGTCAAAGACCCTTATTCTCCACTTTGTAATATGCCTAATACTCGTATTACACTCGTCAATTTGACTGGACAATCGGGTCAGTGAATAAAATTTAAGCTGTTTGATAAGGACTATGAATGTAGAAAAGGCGAATGATGTGTATCGATCATGATAGGATAGTATAGTCATCTCTGGCTGAACGTGTGTGATGGTAAGTATGTCATTTTACAGCAGATCGTTCCTTTTGACACGGGAGTAACGCTGCATGCGATCCTACCTGCTGCAGTTGCGCTTCCTCCAGACTCGATGCGCAGAATTCGGCAATTTACCGCTACGGACTGCCGCGGTAGAGAGCGTGGCCCTCGTCCCTCGGCCTTGCTCGCATTCTCTCCCATAAAGGGGACTCCATCTCGAACCGTTCCAAGGACTGTGAGATTGTCGATTGAGCTGGTTCGGTGAGGGTTTGGAACAAATTCATGTTGTTTTTCTTTTTGCAATAGATAAGACGACATCCGTGGTCTAGTTGGTAAGATGCCTATCTCCCGACCCGGAGATTGTGGGTTCAAAACCCTCTGGAACTCAGAATTTTTTAGAAACGATTCCAGTCTGGTTTTCATTTAAGGCCACTTTGACATCTTTCTGGTTGGTTGAAAGAGATATGACATATGACAATAAGCACACTATGTTGTACTGTGTACAACTAAAGTGTAATACAACACAATAATAATAATAATAAACAATTTATATAGTGCCGTTTAGAGGGCAGATTGAGATTCGAATCCACTATTGTTGATAAATTTAAAATATTACAACATTAATAATTAATAAAGAAAAACGAGAGCCGTGGTAAGACACGATAGAATAAAATATAGTTGGACTAAGTTAATGAAATTTTGAAAGAACGAAAGTTAAGGAGAAAGAAAAACAGGAATTGTAAGGGTGTGGAGAGGTGAAACTATGTACTCCAATGAGAAGATGTGACGGTGTGTATATACCTACGAGTATATGTTATAATTAAAAAAGCGATTAATAAAGCGTCGATTAGACAGCGCTTAGATAGCGCTTCCTAGACAGGAGCTCTGACTCGGGACTCGAACCCATTCTGAAAGATATGATGGTGGAGATTAACGAACTAAAAAGAAACCTTTTAAGATCTTCCGATATGTGATAGTACCACATTCGGCTTTAGGTGGAGTGTAGTGTAGTGTATGTGTGTAATAGACGATTGTTTGGTGGTCAAATCCATTTATTTATTAAGACGACTTCTACTCGTATGGCACGATTGGTAAGACGCTTGTCTCCCGATTCTAAGGTTGCGGGTTCGATTGCCGCTAGAACCCAGATATTTTTAAAGATTGATTTCAGTCTGGTTTTCATTTAAGGCCTCTTCACAATCTTTCTGGTTGGTTGAAAAATATTGCCACATGGCAATAAGTCCTTCAGGTTGTGCTGTATACAACGAAAGTGTAATACAATACAATTTCAGAATAAATTCCTGAGACTTATTAATTTTCACCTCAGCATCCCATCCCACCTGGTATGCTCGACTATCATCTCTATGAATTACGTCGGCGGCCGTGTTCTGAGCGTTAGCATTCATTCAAGCTACGCAAGTAGGCGCCCCGGGTTCGATTACTCGCGGATTAACTTCTAGACTAGATTTTTCTGTTGATTTAAATTTATATTTTTATTTAGCTGATTTATTAAGCTGTTGGATATTATAAATTCCTATAGCGTTATTAAGTAAGAACTCTTAATTTCTAGTCAGTAAAATAACGTGTTTAATTCCTGATTTTTCTTTTCCTTTCCTCTCCACCATCCCATCCTTTCCTTTTGATTGATGATATCTCACTTTATATGAAAAATAATGTTCGGGTGATTATCCGTCTTTGTGGGGTTCGTGGGCATATACTCACGTATGTGTTTATGGATTTCGTGGGGATGGATAGTCATTTGAATGATTTATGCGACCACATAACTCGCTTCATTTACTTTTGTCTGGTTGGTTGGAAGAGATTGCCGCCTGGCAACACGCCCGTCAGATTATATTTGCAATAAAGGTGTTAAATACATAAATAAATAAGTAACAAAAAATAAATAAAATGTAAAAAATCAGTCTAATGAAATTAAATGATGCAGCCGCCGCAGGTCGTCTTTCTTGAACCTTCTTCTTGTTATGGGAAGTTTGAGTAATCTGTCAAGACTGTGTTTGCTTAAGTGCAACATTTTGCACACAATAAACCAACACATGAGCAGATGTTTTCCATCTGCAGAATGGCTAATAATCATACTCGATCATTAGGGATTGCCTATCGTAACATATTGTATAACACCCGCCTTCTTAAGCTCTCTGAAAGAAGGATCATATTTGATTTGATGTGTCCGTACATTCTTTTATATTCACAATATCATTGGTAGCCCCGGTCCAGTTTATTGGCTCAAATCAGTTTCCATACTCTTGATAGAAACACACGTAATTTACGAATTAATAGTAATTTGCTAACGCCATTTATATATTGTGTAATTCATCAATACGGAACCAAGTGATAAGGTATGAATGTGAACTTAAGGTTGATGTGTTGAGTAAGATGGAGAAGAGCACGCTGAGATGGTTTGGACACGTGGAACATATGAATGAAGAAAGACTAACAAAACAGTTATTTAGCGGAGTGAATGACGTGGGGGGGAAAACTAAGGAAAATATGGTTTGATCAAGTGAATAATATTTTGAAAGAAGGAAATGTAGAAATTCAGATCAATCGTACGGGTTGTATGAGATAGTGTATGGATGTGGAAGAGGCGAAGGATGTGTGGTGAGACAGGAAAGTCTGGTGATCTGTCCTCTTTACCTACACCGATAGGGAAATGGCGCGATAGTACGTAATTCATCAATAATGAGAATGGAACAATTGGGTAATTCCATGTCTGGTTTGGTGGATATTTTTTGACATGGATGTTTTGATATGGATGTTTTGATATGGATGTTTTGATATGGATGTTTTGATATGGATGTTTTGATATGGATGTTTTGATATGGATGTTTTGATATGGATGTTTTGATATGGATGTTTTGATACGAATGTTTTGATATAGAAGTTTTGATATGGATGTTTTGATATGGATGTTTTGATACGAATGTTTTGATATGGATGTTTTGATATGGATGTTTTGATATGGATGTTTAGATATAGATGTTTTGATATGGATGTTTTGATATGGATGTTTTGATATGGATAGTTTGGTAAGGATGTTTTGATACGAATGTTTTGATATGGATGTTTTGATATGGATGTTTTGATATGGATGTTTTGATATAGATGTTTTGATATGGATGTTTTGATATGGATGTTTTGATATGGATGTTTTGATATGGATAGTTTGATAAGGATGTTTTGATATGGATGTTTTGATATGGATGTTTTGATATGGATAGTTTGATAAGGATGTTTTGATATGGATGTTTTGATATGAATGCTTTGATATTGATGTTTTGATATGGATGCTTTGATATGGATGTTTTGATATGGATGTTTTTGAGTTCAGAACTGTACTTATCCAGCGTTTCATCAATACACATATTAGTTCATTACTGAAAAACTGATAATTCTATCATACTTTTCAAGTACTTTATTGCAATTTCTCCTGTGATTCTATATTCTTCTTCTTCCCTTGAGAAAGGTTTAATTATTTCATATTGAAGCCTTGTATCGGCGAATGAATTGAATTATTATTTCTTATACACACAAACCCCTCCCCTGCCTTACTAGTCGGGCGTATGCTCGCTCTAAAGCTGAATATATTCACAAAATACTCGTATAGTATATAATATAAAGGAGCCGTCATAAGATTAAAATCACACGTAACATAAATATGTTAGAAGACAAATCGAATTCCACCAAAATTACAGTACATTAAGACAGAACATTAATTCAGAATGGATTATTAAAAAGCAATCAAGGTGAATGAAACTATACTACTCGTATATTGTTCCATTTTACGTTCATTTTGACGCCTACCTACTCCCCTCCCCTTCTCCTTTATCAGTTACAATTAGGAAAAATATATTATAGACATAATTCAGTTAATCTTCACCTGACAAGGAAGACTTGGTCCTTGAAACCGGTAGTGAACTCAAATAAATATTTATTTTGTATTCAGAAATGAATACAAAATAAAAAATAAGTGTTATATTTATTTTATTAAAAAAAAACATAAACCTGACATCACAAAGTGAAACATAAATATGACACCACAAAGTGAAACATAAATATGACACCACAAAGTGAAACATAAATATGACACCACAAAGGGAAACATAAATATGACACCACAAAGGGAAACATAAATATACACCACAAAGTGAAACATAAACATGACACCACAAAGTGAAACGAACTTCATTTTTAAGATTCATGAAATATGAGTATATTTGTAGTATTCATACATAATCATAAATTCCGATAAGACCTCAAAGAAGGGTTGTTTAATGTTCCCTAAAGCTGCACATGCCACTCTATCTCTAACATTCTGATAATTATTTGTTTGTTGAGATTATGCTGTGGATGGAATTGTTTATAAAAACTCGACGACCTCTGTGGCCTAGTTACCAAGACGTTTGACTTCCAACCGATGATTTCGGGTTCGATTTTCCACACTGCCCAAATAAAGGGTCCCAGTTTGGTAAAATACAGATGCGTGTGACTCTCGCACGGTAGAAGTGAAACTTCTTAGCTCTAGGGAAAGTTGATTTTATGCATTGTTTTTTTTCCATTTGTTAACGATTTTTATTAAATTCTAATATAATACGCAAGCCTTTAATAGTTTATTTAATTTATTATTTAATTTAAATTTATTGAAATTAGATTATTTAATTATTTATTTAATTTTTATTTAATTTTTATTTATTTTTATTTAATTTATTTTTGTTTAATTTTATTTTATTTTTAATGAAAAATTTTTTTTAATTATTTTTTTAAATAAAATTTAATTTCATTTAACTTTATTTAATTTTAATTGGATTCCTTCACTCAAAATAGATGAAGCGTTTCACTTTTCGTGACGTTCAGGTCAATTTGCCCTACCGCGCCTTTTGAAGTTTCACTTCAAAAAAGTTCATCCGGTAACAATACTCACAAGCGCTAGACTTGCGTTACTGTTGTTACCTCTTCACGTGCGGGGTAGTGTTACCAACACGCGCGATGACGAACAGCGTGTTTCGTGCCTACTCTAGTGGTTCTAATCCCGAATATGAACTTAAGGCTGACGTATTGAGTGGGATCAAGAAGAAGACTATGAGACGGTTTGGATATGAAGAACGAATGAATGAAGAAATACTAAAAAAATAACTGCAGATGTAATGGAAAGGCGTGATAGAGGAAGACCAAGGGAAGTATGGTTGGATCAAGTGTATCATATTTTGAAAGAAGGAAATGTAAAATGATGGATTGATGAATGTGACCGAAAACAACGCTTTCTCCCGGACACGCCATTCAATATATTGAAATCACTAATTTGGATATGTTGAAAAGTACCACATAAATAAATAGTAAAAATGCTATAATTTAGAAATTAAGTATGTTATGTGTACCTACACAGAATGTGAGTGTTTTTAGTATTTAGGATAAAAAATTATATTTGTGATTAAGGAATAAGACTATACTATCGCACCGCTTATCTGTTACGGTAGGAAGAGAGGACAGACCACCAGACTTTTCTATCTCAATCTTCACACACAACTCCTACGATTTCTCTCCCTTTCTACGTTTCCTTCTTTCAGAATATTATTCACTTGATCCAACCACACTTTCCTTGGGTTTCTTCTACCACGCTTCCACTCACACTTGCGCTATATGTTATTGTACCAAAACTATGTAAATGGTAAATGTATTTTTATTGAAGTTTTGTTGTTTACAGCAATACCTGGCGGCTTTATTACCAAGTGGCAACATCTTCTAATCATTGAAGTTTCGTTGTTTACAGTAATACATGGCGGCTTTATTTATTTACCAAGTGGCAACATCTTCTAATCAACCAGAGAGATGTTAAAAGGGACTTAAGGGCAAACCAAACTGGAATCCTTTTAAAAAACCGGGAAACCCGCAACCCCCGGTTTGATAGACAAGCATCTCACCATCACTAGTGCGTGGAGGTTGGCAATTTTGTATTGAGAATAATAAAAAAAGTAAACATTGACCAGTTTTATTTATTAAAGCAGACATTAAAAAGATGTTTAAAATGACTTACGTACGAGTATGTTGGAAGTGACTTACATACGAGTATGTTGGAAGTGACTTACATACGGGTATGTTGGAAGTGACTTACATACGAGTATGTTGGAAGTGACTTACATACGAGTATGTTGGAAGTGACTTACATACGAGTATATTGGAAGTGACTTACATACGAGTATGTTGGAAGTGACTTACATACGAGTATGTTGGAAGTGACTTACATACGGGTATGTTGGAAGTGACTTACATACGAGTATGTTGGAAGTGACTTACATACGAGTATGTTGGTAGTGACTTACATACGAGTATGTTGGAAGTGACTTACATACGAGTATGTTGGAAGTGACTTACATACGAGTATGTTGGTAGTGACTTACATACGAGTATGTTGGAAGTGACTTACATACGAGTATGTTGGAAGTGACTTACATACGAGTATGTTGGAAGTGACTTACATACGAGTATGTTGGTAGTGACTTACATACGAGTATGTTGGAAGTGACTTACATACGAGTATGTTGGAGGTGACTTACATACGGGTATGTTGGAAGTGACTTACATACGAGTATGTTGGAAGTAACTTACATACGGGTATGTTGGAAGTGACTTACATACGAGTATGTTGGAAGTGACTTACATACGAGTATGTTGGTAGTGACTTACATACGAGTATGTTGGAAGTGACTTACATACGAGTATGTTGGAAGTGACTTACATACGAGTATGTAGGAAGTGACTTACATACGAGTATGTTGGAAGTGACTTACATACGAGTATGTAGGAAGTGACTTACATACGAGTATGTATGCAGTTCCCGTTTTACTTTTGTAGAAGTAGAAACTTTTCACTATTCACAAAAAAACATTAACACTTGTTCGAAATAACTGTTAAAAATACAATTAACATGCAAAACTCTAACAAGTTAACAATAGATTCCAAAATACAATATCTATTTTCAATATAGCAATTAGATAAATATATCTATTCAATATAGCAATTAGATAAATAGTGTAATTTAATTTGTAAATTCATTTGATGGAATTCACGAAACAAACATTAAAAAAAATCAGAAAACATTAGTTCAATTAATTAAACACGTCATAAAATGTAACAAATATTTAATAATCCGTTCTGTATAACACAATACACGTATGATATGACATCTTAACGTTTTCCTGTCGGGGTAGGCAGAGAGTACAGAGCGCAAGACTTTCCTATCGCTACATACATCTCTAGCCTCCTTTACATCATACAACTCCTATGATTATTCAGACTGTATTCTTTCTAAATATCATTCACTTGATCCAACCATTCTTTTCTAGATCTTCCTTAACTACCTACACCTTCCAAGATCAAACAAAAAAGTTAAAAGCGCTGCGTTCAATATGTCCCAGGACCAGCCTAGGGAGGGATGAAGACAGGTGATGCGCAGAGTTCGATACAAAGCAGAGGGTGATGACCGTGACTGTGAGCGTACATCGCACTATGAAGAAGATTGGTTTTTCTTCATTCATTCGTTTCACATGCCCAAACCATCTCACAGTGCTCTTCTTCATCTTACTTAATATATCAGTCATAACTTCACATTTACCCCTAATCACTTCATTTCGTCTTTATTTTATACATGACAAGAAATATAAATAATTTGCGATAAAACCACAGGTCATTTAATGCGGACACAATTTTAATGGATCTGGGTTTGCTACGTTTCATTTGTCGTGTACCCAGTAAACTAGGCTTTTGCCTGTATCTCACTCTTGCCTCTATTCTGTCACATACTCGTACTGTCACCCCGTGTACCCTTCTCAGTGCGCTCATTTCTACAGCATTTATTCTGCATTTTTCATTCTTGTTACCACATCCATGTTTCACTGCCATACATAACACTTATACTTAAATGCGCCATGTTGAACACTGTTAACAAGAAAATAACAAACGTAAAGTTAACCTCTACAGTACAACACGACCTTTACTCTACCATATGATCACGACAAGATTCACGAACAAATTTGAGGTATTTTCTATGGAGTAAAATTTGAGATTAACTAGTACGAGCAAAAATCGCTCTTTTAATCATGACTTTGGCGCTGCGATCACGAATATATTCACTAATACGAGTGGTCTATAGTATCATATCATTTTTAACACATTTACATTAAATTTAATATTTTCAATATTTAGTACAATTGATAATTAATAACTACAAGTAAATATCATTCAAACAGTTTATCACAAACCAAACTCTATGATTATTATTTATTCACAACTAGATGGTACTCTATTCACAACTAGATTGTACTTTATTCACAACTAGATTGTACTTTATTCACAACTAGATGGTACTTTATTCACAACTAGATTGTACTTTATTCACAACTAAATTGTACTTTATTCACAACTAGATTGTAGTTTATTCACAACTAGATTGTACTTTATTCACAACTAGATTATACTCTATTCACAACTAGATTATACTTTATTCACAACTAGATTATATTCTATTCACAACTAGATTATACTTTATTCACAACTAGATTATATTCTATTCACAACTAGATTATACTTTATTCACAACTAGATTATACTTTATTCACAACTAGATTATACTCTATTCACAACTAGATTATACTTTATTCACAACTAGATTATACTCTATTCACAACTAGATTATACTTTATTCACAACTAGATTATACTTTATTCACAACTAGATTATATTCTATTCACAACTAGATTATACTTTATTCACAACTAGATTATACTTTATTCACAACTAGATTATATTCTATTCACAACTAGATTATACTTTATTCACAACTAGATTATACTCTATTCACAACTAGATTATACTTTATTCACAACTAGATTATATTCTATTCACAACTAGATTATACTTTATTCACAACTAGATTATATTCTATTCACAACTAGATTATACTTTATTCACAACTAGATTATACTTTATTCACAACTAGATTATACTCTATTCACAACTAGATTATACTCTATTCACAACTAGATTATACTCTATTCACAACTAGATTATACTTTATTCACAACTAGATTATACTTTATTCACAACTAGATTATATTCTATTCACAACTAGATTATACTTTATTCACAACTAGATTATACTTTATTCACAACTAGATTATATTCTATTCACAACTAGATTATACTTTATTCACAACTAGATTATATTCTATTCACAACTAGATTATACTTTATTCACAACTAGATTATACTTTATTCACAACTAGATTATACTCTATTCACAACTAGATTATACTCTATTCACAACTAGATTATACTCTATTCACAACTAGATTATACTTTATTCACAACTAGATTATACTTTATTCACAACTAGATTATATTCTATTCACAACTAGATTATACTTTATTCACAACTAGATTATACTTTATTCACAACTAGATTATATTCTATTCACAACTAGATTATACTTTATTCACAACTAGATTATACTCTATTCACAACTAGATTATACTTTATTCACAACTAGATTATACTTTATTCACAACTAGATTATACTTTTTAACAAATTTACACAGAATTCAATCTATTCAGTATCGATAATGATTTAGCACAAGTAAATAACATTCCTGCATTATATCACGAATGTAACATTGTAATCACGCGTCACTTGTATTTATACTGAATTCAATATACAAGTTGTATCATGACCTTAACACTTTCATCACTCAAACTTTTAACACATTCACACTAAATTCAATTTGAATATTATCAGTTGAATCGTATTTTAGCCTATCCGATCACCGGCAATCCACTGGCACGAGAAACGGGCACCCCATGTTACACAGACTATCCCGACTCGCCTCACTACTGGACTGGACTAGTTGATTTGTATTTTCGGCAAAAACGATTTCTGAGTGGAACTTCTACCGTTAGCGCGACCGCCCGCGCCAGTGTAAACACAAAGGAAGACTCGGTTTACGTCAAGTTCAACGTACACGATCACCTCGACACATCATTTTAATGGGTTTTATCCGTAAAACATAACCCTCTGCCGACTGAACGAAACGTTAAATCAAATAAGTAATCATGAACCTATCGCTACCTTATCGTTAACAGCCAAGCTCTTGGAGACAATGTTGGATCGAATTCCATATTGATCAGCAATATGGCTTAAAAAAAAGTAAACTGAATCAAATCTAATTACATTTAACCCTTCCCACCCGGTGATGTGTAACTAGTACACATTGCTTCTAAAAACTTTAATATCTCTATAAATATAATAAATACTGAGCACTTATCGGCCACATCACATCAGAGATATTTTGTTAAAATGAGGAATGAATTCACCAATTCAATCAAACGTGTGCCAGTGTGTGACGTAACATAGGTATATTCATTCTAAAAAAACGCTATGGGTGAGGAAGCGACGCTATTCACGTCTCACTCTACTTCGGTATATGGGAATGCAAGAATGTTTGGGTGGGTTTGTGGGATGTATGGGTCAACTCAGAGAAACTGGAGCAGGTTGATGAGTTCTGTTATCTGAGCAGTAACATATGTTACGTATGATAGGCGAGTTGATAGACACATTGAAAGACGTGTAGCGATAGGGAACGAGGCAAACGAAACACTCAATGTAATAAACAACAGTCGCACTATATTGAAAGTACTGAAAATGACAACGATAATAATAATAATAAAAGGACAATTTATATAGCGCTGTTTAGAGAGCGGATCTGACTTGGATTTGGTGAAAGAAGAATAGAAATAAAATGAATGCTGTGGAGATGCAAATAAACTAAGAAGAAATATGAAAGAAGGCGAAATAAAGACTTAATAAATTATTGTATGAATAAAATGGGTGATATAAGTAAGATGAAGAATAACATTTTAAGATGGATGGACATGTGGAGAGAATGCATAACGAAAGAATGACTAAGTGAGTGTACTTGTCAGGGGTGTAAGGTGTGCGTGGAAGAGGTAGACCGAGGAAAACATGACTGAACCACGTGGACCATATTTTAAAAGAAGGTAAAGTGAGAATCATGAATAATAGAAGACATTCATAATAAGAAGTATAAATATGGCCAAGGCGAAAATTGTGTGCTTGGATAGCAAACTTAGGATATTCGTTCTCTCTGCGTACCCCTCAAGGGAGCCGACGTGATGGTATGTATGTATACAGGTCAAAATTAAACAAAGCCAATCATGACTTATGAAAGTGGATTTTGGACGTTTATCGATTTTCTATCATTTCTATTTAAATCATTTATTTATATGTAGATTGTCTAATTTAATGTTTTTATGAAAAATGTTGTATTCTATTACACTTTCGTTGTATAGAGTATAACCTGTCGGGTTCATTACCACGTGGCAATCTCTTCCAACCAATCAGAAAGATGTTAAAAAGGCCACAACTGAAATTAATACTAGAATCCTTTATTTTTTTTATCTGGGCTCCAATAGGGTTTACATCTACAGGCTATAAGCCGGACGTTTTATCAATTGAGCCAGGGAGGCTGTCAGTTTATTGTATTTAGTTTGAAGTAGCGAGAACAATTGCTGAAAACTGTTAGGTTAGTTTAGGAAATCATACATTTTTAAACCTGTTCAAAATCAGTAATTAGCATTAAAATAATTAGTTGTAAGAATTGTTATCTAGTTACAAGTAGCACATATATGTTAACAATTATTTTTAAGAAATTAAACATTAAGATTATTAAAAATAAAATGCCACGTAGGAAATTAAAATGAAATGAGTTCATAGTTATAATATATGTTATATGGTATACTAGATTAGTTCTTAAGATATACATTTTTATACTATATAGGTATGTTATAGCATTTGGCATTCAAGATAACTTTATTAAATAAATTAAAAACATTATTTAAACAAGGGTTTTGCGTATCAGGTTATTTTTGAATATTTATTTATTTATTTAACACTTTCCTGCAAATATATTTAGCGGATTTATCGCTTCAAACCAATCTCTTCCAATCAATCTGCTTTCGTTTAATTAATATTATTGGTACACAAGACCGTGGGCTTTAATTTTATTAAAACAATATTTGGGAAAAAATAGAAAAATATAATAAAAAACAAATCCAAAAAAAAATAAGAATTAGGGTGAGAAGTGGAGGGAAGTTATAGAAGAGAAATGTTTTGATAGATAACATTTCAATACTTTATTCTTCTCTTCTCATGCATCATACGGCAAATTATAAATCACAGATCCTTCGCCTCTTCTACACCCATACACCTTCTAATACATCCTTTAGGATTTCTCTAACTTTTTACGTTTCCTTGTTTAAGAATATCATTTGTTTGATCCAACCACGCTTTCGTTGATCTTCCTCTCATACGTCTTCCACTTATATTTGCACTATATATTTGTTTTGTTAGTCTTTCTTCATTCGTTCTACATGTTCAAACCATCTCAGAGTGCTTAATTCTTCTTCATCCTACTCAATACATCCGCCTCATCCCTTATCACTTTATTCCGTTATCTGGAATACATCATACGAGTATTCCACTCAATACTCACATTTCTACAGCTTCTATTTATTCGACTTCTTTCAGTCTTTTTCCACGGTCACGTTTCACTCCAATATATCAAAATTGGTACTAAAATACTATTGTGAGCTATCGTCTTAGCATATTTTATTTATTTAACACTTTTATTGCAAATACAATCTGGCGGGCTTATTGCCAGTCGGCTCTCTTCCAGCCAACCAGACAAAGTGAATGAAGCAAGTTACATGGTTGCATAAATAATAAAATGACTATCCATCCCCACGAAATCCATAAACACATACGTGAGCATATGCCCACGAACTCCACAAAGACGGACAATCACCCAAACATTCTTTTACATATAAAGTGAGACATCATCAATCAAAAGGAAAGGAAGGGGTGCTGGAGAGGAAAGGAAAAGAAAATTCAGGAATGAAACACGTTATTTTGCTGACTAGAAATTAAGAAATTTTTCAGTCGCTTCTTAAAGCATGCCAAGGATGGAACGAGTCTTATATTGATTTGTAACTGATTCCAGAGTCTCACTGCATGGACAGTAAAGGATGGACGACGTAAAAAAAAAAGAGCTGTGAACTGGAAAGGCCAATAAAAAATCTCTGTTTGAGCGTAGTGCTAATCCATGATTGGACAGACGCTGAACATTTTCGGCGAGATAAGAGGGGGCGGCGGGACAGTTAAGGACAGTATACAATACCTATTTCTAACATTCAACCAGTTCAATGCCTTCAGGTATGACGTTATATGATCCTGCTTACGTAGGTTGAAAATAAATCTTTCGAAGACGCCGTAATTTGTCCAGCTGTTCCTTTGTAACATCCAAGTAACAGACGTCCAGACGCTCTTTCAGGGTAGGCAGAAAAGAACGAACGTCGGACTTTCATATTGCGACGCACATCTTTCGACTCTTATAGATCAATAACACCTAATGTGACTTTTTACATGTTCTACTTTCAAAATATCATATACTTGATCCAACCATACTTTCCTTGATCTTCCTCTACCACGCCTTTCACTCACATTTGCACTGTATATTTGTTTTGTTAGTCTTTCTTTAATCATTCGTTCCACGTGCCCAAACCATTTCAGAGTGCTCTTTCGTGGGCTTAATTAATTGATTGTAATAAAGACGTTGTAATTTGTCCAGCTGTTCAATTGTAACATCCAAATAACAGACGTCCGCATAGTCCAGAATATGATACTCTCCGGTTCAAGGATATATGTTTTAGTACTCCATTAATTGACTTTGTTTCCTATCGATACATGCCGTTCGATGCCCCTCTTAAATCTTCCAACATCTGAGAAAATAATATTACCTACTAATACATCTAAACATATACAAACAATCACGCTGTTCTACAGTCGGGGCAAGCAGAGAGGGCAGAACGCAAGACCTTCTTATCTCGACAAATATCTTGAGCCGCCTTCACATCCATAAGTACATCTCATAAAATAAAACTATTACAACGAAATATGTATAAAATATTGCAAATGAATAGTTAGCGAATAGCATAACCGTGTAAATGGGATCCCAGATAACACAAATCACAAATATACCCGTTAAAGCTAAAGCTAACGGCAACTCTTTTTCTTGGCTCTATCCTTAAAAAGTAAACCCACTAATAAATTTAGCGGGTCGGAGTCGTAAATTATACTGGATACATGCCATCTAGCTCTGCGTCCATCTACCATATATCGGCCGAAGGAGTCGTAACACCTCCGTTGCCTAGTTTGTTAGACGTCTGTCATCAATCCCGGGGGTAGCGGGTTCGATTCCCGGTAGAAATCAAATATTAAAAAAATGATTCCAGTCTAGTTTTAATTTAAGGCATTTTATAACTTATTGGTTGGTTGGAAGAGATTACCACATTATAATAAGTTAATAAGACTGTACTATATACAAATAAAGTGTAATACAATACAATATAACATACTTCGGTTCCAATTTCGCTTGCAGTCTTAACTTTTTGGGAATTAATTTAATTATTTAAACAGTATTAACATATATAAATTTTTAATAAAATAAATAAAATATCTATTTTTTATCTTGTAATCACCATTGTTTCATTACAATTAGAAATATGTATTTGCGACATAATTTAGTTCAACTTCACCTGGCGAGAAAGATCGAAGTTTTTGAAACTGATAGTGAACTCAAATAAAACAGTGGTGAATACTTCACCTGATGAGGAAAACCGAAGTCTTTGAAACCGGTAGCGAACTCAAATAAAACAGTGGTGAAATACAAAATAAAAAAAAATGTGTTTTATTTATTTTATTAAAAAAATATAAAAATGACACCACAAAGTGAAACAAACTTTATAAAGTATAAACGTCTTATCTAAGAATCAAGAAATAAATTCAGCACTTTATAAAGTATAAACGTCTTATCTAAGATTCAAGAAATAAATTCAGCACTTTATAAAGTGTAAATGTCTTATCTAAGATTCAAGAAATAAATTCAGCACTTTATAAAGTATAAACGTCTTATCTAAGATTCAAGAAATAAATTCAGCACTTTATAAAGTATAAACGTCTTATATAAGATTCAAGAAATAAATTCAGCACTTTATAAAGTATAAACCTCTTATCTAAGATTCAAGAAATAAATTCAGCACTTTATGAAGTGTAAACTTCTTATCTAAGATTCAAGAAATAAATTCAGCACTTTATAAACTAGAAACTTCTTATCTAAGATTCAAGAAATAAATTCAGAACTTTATAAAGTGTATACTTCTTATCTAAGATTCAAGAAATAAATTCAGCACTTTATAAAGTGTAAACTTCTTATCTAAGATTCAAGAAATAAATTCAGAACTTTATAAAGTGTAAACTTCTTATCTAAGATTCAAGAAATAATACGCATTCAAATATTATACAAATTTTCAGTTCAACACCCAAAGTAAAAATAATTAAATATTTTTAAAGATAATCAGATATTGAATAACACTTTTGATGTATACAGTAAAATTTGACGGGCTTATTGCCATGTGGCAATCTCTTCCAGCCAACCAGAAAGATGTTAAATTTGCTTTAAGTGACAAGCAGACTAAAAAAATCCATTTTTGAAAAATCTGGAGAAATTGGACCCGCCACACCCAGGTTGAAAGTCACGCATCTTACCAACCAGACTACGGGTGTCATAAGACAATTTTGTTTAAGATAAAATGGAGTAACGAATAATATAGCTTTTTTTGAAATAATAATAAAATTACAATTTATATAGCATCGTTTAGAGAGCAAAGGCTACGTTTAGAGAGGCAAGGATACGTTTAGAGAGCAATGGATACGTTTCGAGAGCAAAGGATACGTTTAGAGAGGCAAGGATACGGTTGGAGAGCAAAGGATACGTTTAGAGAGCAAAGGATAAATTTTCTTAACATAAAAATTTCACACACTGACCAGCAGATTAAAATATTTTTTTTTCGTGATACATATTTTTAACAATGTTGAAATATCATATTTTGCGTCAAGTAATCTTATTGAAGACTCGAGTTACACGGAAGTGTGATTTCATATTCGTCACTTACCAGAGACATAAGTCTTTTACAATAGTTGTGGATTTAATTTAAGATTAGGTAATAAATAGCGTATTCCCGAGACAGGGCGCTCTTGTGCAGAGTATATTACTATTATAAATTATTAATATGATTATAAATATAAGCGTTGTTATTATAATTATAAATGCTGTAGAAATGCGTGAATTGAGAATAATACACGGGGTGATCATTTATTACAAAATACGGAATGAAACAAAAAGGGATGAATGTGAACTTATGTTAAGGTTGATGTCTTGAGAAAGATGAACAACAGCGCTCTGAAATACGAGTAGTTTAAGCATGTAGATCAAATGAACGAAGAAAGGCTAACAAAACAAATATACACCGTGCTAATGTGAGTTGAAGGCGTGGTAGAGGAATACTAAAAAAAGTATGGTTGGATCAAGCGAAATATGATTTCACTGAAGGAAAAGCAGAAAGTCAGAAGAATGGTATGAGATAGTGTATAGATGTGGAGAATAAGAAGCGTGTGTGTCGAAATAAGAATTTCTGGCATTCTCTCTTATATAAATACGAGTAACTGCCCCGACAGGAAAATGTACCCGCATGTAGGGTAGGTATGGTTTGTATGTACGAGTATATAAAAAATCCATTACTCACCAGATCGGCATCAATATGTTGGCTCAGATGTTTGGGCAGATATCTAGATTATAACGATCCAATAATGTCACCGTGTAGTATACCCGATTCGACTGCTTCTTAAAAACCCCGAGGTAATTTATAAAGTCCGTTTAGCTTTTAGAATACGATCAAACTATAAGCGATAGGTTATCCGTCTCGAAAATTACTGTCTCTTAGCCTGCCGATTGTAGTACGTGTATTGGTTTGTTTTGCAAATGCTGTTGCATTTCAGCTAGCACACAATTTTGACATATCGCCACTCCGTTCCAGGAACTGAAACTCGCTCCACGCCCGGCTTCAAGACAGCTCTTCGTTATATGGTACTTTCAAGGAGTTTCTAAACTGCTAAAATGCGATACGCCATCCTTGTGATGAAGTATAATGTTGAGCCATCCTATTGATCGAAGACGCTCGTGTTGCACTTCACCTAACACACAGCCTGACGTAATAAACTGAAAGTTTCTCGGGGTAAAGCGATTAAACTTCCATGACGATCAGCAAATTTAACCCGCTGCAGTCGTTCTAAAGCGTTATTTCTGTATTACTTAATAGCGCTATAAGAATCTATCATAAGCAGCATATAAGTAACAGAAAATATAAATTTAGATGTAATTTTACATAAAAATAATAAAAGGAAAAATTTGTGTAACGCCGTTTAGAAAACACACTAATTCGGGATTCAAACCCACCATTATTGATATATTAAAAACCTTACAAAATAAATAGATATAAGTAAAGATAGGATGGTGATGGCTGCGGCCATTAGATTAGGTAATTTTCGCATCTGCATATATTTAGAAACGCATTAAAAATATACTCAATTTACGTGATTTGTATATTGAGTAAATACAATTTGAGTGAAAGAATACAACGCGAGATGGCTTTTCTGTTATACAGTGATATGACGCTACGCGAGTTTTAAATGTCTACGTTTCATGATTTGTAGCGATTTGGTACATTTCACGAATTAGAGCCGTACTGCTAACATTACGCCTAAGATGCACATTTACCTGATCTGTAATACGAGTACCACCCGAGCAGAGAATGTCTCGCTGAAGCCTCGAGATCAACTTCGGAATACGAACTCAGAATATATAATATAATATATTATAAGAGAAGAACAACGGGTCGAAGACGTAAGAACAGCGAGACTCCTCGAGGAAGAGGACCGGCGCGCTCGGGAGTCTGCTGACGACTGAAGCGGGATGATTCAGGCTCGCTCCCCTCTCCTCGACCCTTTCTCCCGCCACAGGGTACCGTAGGATCGTTTAACTGCATCCCTTATACCAGGGGCTCTCTAACCCTACCTTACTAGGGTTCCACTTCGATTTCTTGAGCATACCCAGAAAATTTGTAACTTTTACATTTGTTTTATTGTAGACCAACCTGACAAGCTTATTGCCATGTGGTAAGCTCTTCCAACCAACTATCATATACATAGATATTAAAGAGGCCTTAAGTGAAAACTAGACTAAAATCATTTTTAAAGAAATCTAGATTCCCCCGGCTCGGAAGACAAGCGTCGTACCAAATAGGCTACAGCGGTTGCCATTTTTTTTTATCAACATATTATTCATTTAGTTTAGACGTACTTTCATTGTGTTTTCTCTACCGCGCTTTCCACTCACATTTGGTTCAGAAGTTAGTACTTTCATTGTGTTATCTCTACCGCGCTTTCCACTCACATTTGGTTTAGACGTACTTTTATTGTGTTATCTCTACCGCGCTTTCCATTCACATTAGATGTGCATATTTATTTGTTGTTTTAATCTCTCTAATATATTGTACTACAATACAACACTTCCATTCGTTGTACTGTATTACACTTTCAGTTTATACAATACTATTTGGTTGGTTTATCTCCTTCCAGTCTTCCCTTGGTCTACTTCTTCCTTCGTTTTCCATTCATTTCTCACAAATATATGTCTCTAAACCATCTCAAGATTCCTGTCTTTATTCTACTAATAACACCCATCTCTAATAAACTGTTATCCTTTATTCGATCATCCTATATTAACACTCTCACAAAAAATAAGCGAAAGAGAGTGAATGTGGAAGAGGCGGAATATGTTTGAAGAGATAGTCTGACGCTCTGTCATTGCTGCCTATCTCAGCAGGATAACGGCTTGATGGTATATATAGCTAATATACCTACACACTTCCATTGTTATTGAGAGACGTTTATTTTATTATTTGTACACTTTCCTGGCATACGATATAACCTGGCATATAATATAACCTGGCGTTCAAAATAGCCTGGCATACGATATAACCTGGCATAAAATATAGCCTGGCATATAATATAACCTAGCATGCAAAATAGCCTGGAATATAATATAACCTGGCATGCAAAATAGCCTGGAATACTATATAACCTGGGATACGAAATAACCTGGCATACGGTTTAACTAGTACGAGTAATGCAATATAACCTAAATATAGTCAATAAATTCGTCTACAACACAAATTTTAAATTATCACTTTACAATAACAATTTTACACAAATTTCAGTTAGGAGAATACATGGGTGAAAATGTATAGGAGGTGAATGTATGGGGGAGAATGCATGACAGAATATGAAACGACATTATGAGGGATGAATGTGAACTTAAGGCTGATGTATTGAGAAGAAGAAGATGTTTTGGTTACGTGGAACGAATGAATGATGAAAGATTAACTACACAAATCTTCGATACAATTGTGAGTGTAAGTCATGGAATTGGAAGACCAAAGAAAGTATGGTTGGATTAAGTTAATAATATTATGAAAGGCGCATGGATGTCGAAGAGGCGAAAAATGTGTGTGTCGAGATATGAACGTCAGGCGTTCTGTTCTATCTGCCAATCCCAACAGAGAAAAGTTGCGTATATAAAAACAAAAATCCTCATCGATAAGAAGTAACCCATTAAGGGATTAAGAAAGGGTACATGATGAAGAAGAGCTCTCTAAGATGGTTTGGGCATATTTCATCGTTATAAAAAAAACAATTACACAGAATACAAAAGTATTTTGACCCGGCCCGACGGAGGTATTAAATACCGACGGAATATAGCGACACCCCTGTTGAGCATCCCTGCCTTATTATATCGATGCACAAAGGTAAGGCAAGGCGAGGAAGGGCCCATTGTGAGGAGGATGGAGAGGAATTGGCAAAGGCTGCAGCCGGGCTTTGAACTGGGGTGACGACATTGTGACGTCGTGATCTAAAAATATTAAACGTGTTAGGGTAGATTTACATTCACGAAATGTTTAATGTAATGGTTTAAAGTACAATCTTAACATACTCGTAAGTCTTACACAAACAGGTTATAGAAGAAATATTTTATCAAACACCATAACAGTTTTATATAATATTGTAGTAAAGGCTTCTAATTTATTATAACCATTTTTATATATGCCATCGCGCCATTTCACTGCCGGGGTAGACAGAGAGGAGAGATCGCCATACTTTCCTATCTCGACACACCTCCATAACCTCTCTTAACTCCTACGATTCTTGACATTCTACGTTTCGTTGTTTGAAAATATGATTCATTTGAATCAACCTCACTATATCATTTCTACCACATTAAGTGCTGCTCTTAGCAATGCGCTCTTGATGGCAAGAGCCCGGTTTCGATTCCTGATGATTACCAAAATGTAATACCAGTTTGGTTAAGGGTTTATAGACAAAGCTTTTTTACCTCTCCGCGTGCAGTAATATTACGCATGACTTAGAACTGCGAGATACGTGCCTGCTTACTGAAGTTGTTGTATAGCGCATTCGTTATATTAGAATGTTTATTAGCATTTTGTTATATTATATATTGGGCAGTTCGTAAAGTAAGTTCATACTATTCCAACGCAAAATTATTCCAAATACTCGTAGACGGTGGTTTTCGATATAGCAGACACCATCTTCGAGTGTCGCATCACCATTACGGATTTTTTAAACCACATTTGACACACTTGATCGCTTGCTGCATCGTCATCATATTTTTGTTGCATTTTTCTTTTGTGGTAGTAAATAACAACCTATTTTTTCCATTTCTAAAATGACGAAAAAAATCTTTGACCAATTTCGATAATATATTTATTGACTGTTGAATTTGTTAAAGATTGTCCTTATTAAAAAAAAAACAGAAAAAGTGAAAGAATTGTCATATACCCTTACAGACCATATCAGTAAACCCGCAGATAGGCCCCTCCGGGCGCATATACCCTTACAGACCATATCAGTACCCCACAGTTAGGCCACTCCGGGCACATATACCCTTACAGACCATATCAGTACCCCACAGTTAGGCCACTCCGGGCACATATACCCTTACAGACCATATCAGTACCCCACAGTTAGGCCACTCCGGGCACATATACCCTTACAGACCATATCAGTACCCCACAGTTAGGCCACTCCGGGCACATATACCCTTACAGACCATATCAGTACCCCACAGTTAGGCCACTCCGGGCACATATACCCTTACAGACCATATCAGTACCCCACAGTTAGGCCACTCCGGGTACATATACCCTTACAGACCATATCAGTACCCCACAGTTAGGCCACTCCGGGCACATATACCCTTACAGACCATATCAGTACCCCACAGTTAGGCCACTCCGGGTACATATACCCTTACAGACCATATCAGTACCCCACAGTTAGGCCACTCCGGGCACATATACCCTTACAGACCATATCAGTACCCCACAGTTAGGCCACTCCGGGTACATATACCCTTACAGACCATATCAGTACCTCACAATTAGGCCACTCCGGAGTCCGGGTACATATACCCTTACAGACCATATCAGTACCTCACAATTAGGCCACTCCGGGTACATATACCCTTACAGACCATATCAGTACCCCGCAGTTAGGCCACTCCGGGTACATATACCCTTACAGACCATAATCAGTACCTCATAATTAGGCCACTCCGGGCACATATACCCTTACATACCATATCAGTACCCCACAGTTAGGCCACTCCGGGCTCATTTGGTCATGAATCCATCCAAAAAAATCAGTACCCAGAAAAAGTTGATATGAACGCCTACGGGCGTTTTCAGCATTGAAAGAGGTGTGTAACGATAAAAAATGCGTTCAACATTACTTTTTATTATAATACCTATATAGTACTATATACATGTTCAGCATTTTAACAATGAAGTTATCAACGAAAATTTTGTCCAAGCGAAATCTGTGCGAGAAATACGAAAGTACTTTCTTGATAGCATATTAATTATTGTTTATTTTCATATTGATACAATACAAGTTGGGGCATTAGCGTCACCAGTTCGAACTAAAGCTATAAACATACGATAATAATAATTGAAATCAACATAATTCCCTATTGGGGTAGAGAGAGAGAACGGATCTCCATTTCATTCCATCTTGGCAAACATATTTCCCCTCTGCCACGGGCACACTCCTCCCCGTTATGCACCCCCTCTCCAATTGTTTCATTGATTTATTTATTTTATATATTTGTTGACTATCTATTATGTATATCCAAACATGTTTGATTCAAATAAGATTTTTTTCATCGAAATATACAATGTTTTTCCTACTTTTATTAAGTTGGAAACGTATAAGATATACCCAATGGTGCCAAATTACTCACCGTTGTGGGAATCTTGCTCGAATCTAACTAGACGAAAGGCCGTGAGACTTACATACCATTACGCCATTTCCTTATCGGGGGTAGGCAGACAGGACAAAGCGCCACACTCTACTATATCGACACGCATCCTTCGTATCTTCCCTCCATAAACCTTCTCACACAACTACGATTTCTCTGATTTTCTGCGTTTCTTTCAAACCATCATTGAACCAACCATAATCCGAAAACAAATTGTACTTTTTTTAGCGCGCACTTCATTTGTTAATTCGTATGGTGCCACTAAACACATCCGAACTGGCGTTGGACTCATTGAAGAGCGTGTCCGGGAGCCATTGTCTTCACCCGTATTAATCGGGCTTCTGTATGTATGTACGTACTACTTTCTGATATTTTTGTGTTGGAGTCATTTTAATAGATTTACATTTTATAATTTGCATTTTAAATTATTGTATTATTTGAACTTAATTATTATAACAATTTTCCTTGTCGAAAAAATTGTACACTGTGATAAAAATTGTACATTGTGATTAAAAATTGTATTAAAAATTATACATTGTGATTAAAAATTATACATTGTGATAAAAATTGTACATTGTGATAAAAAATTAACATTGTGATAAAAATTGTACATTATGATAAAAATTGTACATTGTGATTAAAAATTGTACATTGTGATTAAAAATTGTATATTGTGATTAAAAATTGTACATTGTGATAAAAATTGTGCATTGTGATTAAAAATTGTGCATTGTGATTAAAAATTGTACATTGTGATAAAAATTGTACATTGTGATTAAAAATTATATTGTACATTGTGATAAAAATTGTACATTGTGATAAAAAATGAACATTGTGATAAAAATTGTACATTGTGATAAAAATTGTACATTGTGATAAAAATTGTATATTGTGATTAAAAATTATATTGTACATTGTGATAAAAATTGTACATTGTGATAAAAATTGTACATTGTGATAAAAATTGTACATTGTGATAAAAAAGTAAATAAAGGATAAATGTTATGAGTAAAATTTATCTTAAGATGGATTATTATTATTATTATTTTTCACAACTCATTCTCTCAATAAGCCTTATTGAGAGAATGAATTGTGAAATTAGTTCATTCCTGACAGATATATTTATAAAACAAATATATCTATCAGGAAATAACGAAGACCAAAAAAGGGGAAGACCGAGGGAAGAATGGAAGGAGATAGTTGGAAAAGTTTTGATTGATGGTGTATAAAGTATGGAATACAGAAAATCATGTTTGTATGTGGGATAAGCGAGAGCCGTGTGCAGAGATAGAATGGCTTGGAGATCCGTTCTCTTTGTTTACCCCAAAAAGGGACTTGCCTTGATGGTATGTACAATATAAGAATAATTTCCAGTTGGAAACAATCCAGTAGGAAAATCATACGACTCAGAATAGATCATTTGAATTGTTTTATTAATTAGAAAAGGAAAATTGTATAAACTGGGCGTATAAATGCTGAAAGGATCCAATCCACATTCTGTTCTTTTATGAAAAAGAGTAACAAGTCTGCCAATAATAGCGAGTTCGAGTCCCGAGGTGGAGCACCCTTGAGGAGACTTTTCTGTCTAAACAGCGCTATATAAGTTGACCTTTTATTATTGTTATTGTATTTTAATAGGACGGTTAACAATAATTAAATACCCATTAAGTAGTTTGCTTTTTTTGGATGTTAAGTATTGAGATCGTCGTTGCTAGGCCTCGTAGTCAAGGATCCTCATCGCCATTACATCGCCATTATATCTCCATTACATCACCATTACATCGCCATTACATCGCCATTACATCGCCATTACATCACCATTACATCGCCATTACATCGCCATTATATCGCAATTACATCGCCATTACAACGTCAATTCAGCTGGGAAGAGAAACTGCGTCGTGGTGTTATTGTATATTTCTTATTTTTTCTCCTCTTAAAGTGAGTGAGCCGTTGGACACCAGCGAACTCAAAATTGTATTGGATCCGATTGCATACTTAAAATTAGACGATCGGAGCACTCCGCCATGTTTTTCCCTTTTTTTTCAAAGAATATATAAGACCGAAGTCATAGGTCACGAATACTAGGCGGGAAAAGATCCTGTCTTTCGAGGGAAGTAGCACGGCGCGGGTTTCGAACCGGCCGATGTATTATTGAGCGACAATACACCTAAAATATAATTAAGTATTGAGGTATGCCTATTGGATATGTCAAATGAACCCATCATACATACTCGTATATAATATTATATATCATACCTCCATACCATCACGCCGTACACATGTCTTGTTAGACTTTCTTAATTCATTCCCTCAACATGTCCAAACCATTTCATAGTGCCCTTCTTAATATTTTTTCAGAGGGAATCGAACTCGCGACATCCGCGTCAGAAGCTAGGCGTGTTGCCAAGTACCCCACGGAATCGTCACATTATATAATATACCTAATACATACATCAGCATTAAATTCACATTCATCTCTTACCACTTCATATTATCACCCTATTGTATTGTATTGTATTAAACTTTCGTTGTATACCATCCAACTTAGCGGGCTTATTGCCATGTAGCAATATCTTCCAACTAACCAGAAAGATGTTAAAGAAGTCTCAATGACTGGAATCCTTTTTTAATAAAATCTGGGTTCCGACGGGAATCGATCTCGCCACATCCGGGCTGGGAGACAAGCGTCTCTCCAACTAAGCCACTGAGGTCGTCGGTGCATTCAGTTAACGCAAATATTAGACCCTTTTCGGTATTTATCTCATTAACGTTTCTCTTATGTTACATACATCAAAGTTGATACCAGAATACTGTCGTAGGCTATTTACGAGTATTATCTTAGCCGAGTTTGAAACTGTCCGATCCGAGTGTATTTATTGCCCCGTTGACTTTGTATCCTATCGCTTTACGCTATTCGCTATCATCCGACTTAACTCTTCCATCATTTGAGAAAATATTACCCAAATAGTAGAATTCCTCAACCTATTACTTCTTCGTCTTCTTAAATAATACCCGTGAACTCCTGTATATGAAGGAGGGTCGTCGTCGTTGCCAGGCCTCGCAGTCGTAGTCGAGAATCCCCTCGCCCTCGCCCTCGCCACTCCAACGTCAATCTTAAACCGTTCTTCCGCGTCGATGATGCGATCTTCTGTGAGAAAACAGCCCGAAGGAGTATGAGCCAGTGTCAAATGATGTCCATTCTATTTATATGGCGACAACAGCGCACTCGGTTGGTGCGTCCGTAGTTGATATTTTGAGTATAACATACAGAAGCAATTCGGCCCGGGTCTACTGTTATCCAGTGAGATACTATGGAGTGAAACATTTCACAACTAAATTACAAAGTTTATAACTAAATTAATATCTAACAATAAGATGAGAAATAAATGTGCAGTGAGTGAGTGAATGACTTCATTGTAATTTATTTTATCAAACACTGTTTCACCTCATCTTCAGGGGAGCACAAAACAAGTCTTGTTTGTGCTCCCCTGAAGATGAGGTAAAATCCTTGAAACCGGTAGGGCTATACCGTTACAAAAAAGTGGAATAAACAGTGTTTGATAAAACAAATTACAATGTCTTTAAACCTCCACAACGTTAATGCCTTAAATATAAACAGTATATGAATGACTTTAGTTTAAATGACGACCATCGATGTTTAAATGACTAATCTTTCATTACTCACCCGTATAGGTATATCGAATTATCTTTTCCTTTCACACTTTTCTGTCACATTCATTCTCGGATCTATCTCGTGGACTATCATTGTATAATGGACTCGTGGTCTATCATTGTATAATGGACTCGTGGTCTATCATTGTATAATGGACTCGTGGTCTATCATTGTATAATGGACTCGTGGTCTATCATTGTATAATGAACTCGTGGTCTATCATTGTACGAGTATAACAAACAAAAAAGCGGGAAACAAACGGAGCGTCGTTCGTTACACATGGCACAATACGTCACACAAACTGTCCGTCCCTCTCTGTGGGACGTTGCAGGTCATACAGTGCAATCCCTCCCCCAGACGAGGCGGGATCACAGCGCGGCCGTCTCTCTCGCTGCATGCATGCGCTCTCTGTCGAGCGATAAGTACAGGCTTTGTGCATTCCGAGTGGGTTTGACACACAACTCTAGAGACTCACTTTATGGGGAGAACAAGTACTGAGAAGAAAACACACTGCAACCATATTTGGTCGCTAATCAGAGGCAACGGTCTTCGAAGTAACCTCGGATATATCACCCGACGATAATTATAATAATAGTAAAAATAAAAATTTGTATAGCGCCGTTTACTCCTCAAGGGCGCTCCAACTTGAGATTCGAACAACTATTATTGAGAGATTACAAATATTATGAAAATATATATATATACATAAGTTGAGTGTAAGGATAGGAAGGCAGTGGCTGCGGCCGTAAGCTCAGATACTTCCTCCCATCTGCTTATGTTTAGACAACATATTTGGTAAGAAAACAGCATAAAACTTGCCACGGGAAGATGAACTACAAAGAAACCTTTATAGATCATCCGATATATGACAGTAACACATTTTGCTTTAGGTGTAGTGTAGAATATGTGTATTGTATTCATATAGGTAACATGATACATTTTGATGCAACTTCCCAAAAAACGTTGTCTTCAAATACTTTCCGATTGATCATTACAATAATATGGTCTACTCGGAACCCTGATCTACTCGGAACCCTGATCTACTCGGAACCCTGATCTACTCGGAACCCTGATCTACTCGGAACGCTCTGAGCTTCGTCCAAAGTGGAAAAAAAAATTAAATCCAAAAATAGATGTCACCCAAATAGCTAATTATCGTCAATTATAATTTAGATAGTTCGGATTTGTAATAACAGATGTCGCATTATTTTCTCTTAAAATATTTCCTTTTTATCCACGTCCAGATGTAACACATAGGTAGTGTTCAATAAATATTAGTAACAAGTAAAGACTCCATAGTTTGACATTCAGAAATAAAAAAGTAATAAATAAGTAAATAAATATAGGTTCATTGATATCAATATAGCATGTACGAGCACCCGGCGGTAAGTAATGCACATCGGGCTTGAGAAAGAGACTGTCGACCATAATCGGTTAACTTCGGCTTTGTATAGTAGAGCGTCGTCTCTATCATTCATTCACGTGTTCTAGATACCGGACTGTTAGCGCATCGTGCGACAGAGACGACACTCTACAAAACCGAAGCTAGCCGATTATGGCCTAGTCTCTTTCTTAAGCCCGATGTGTATTACTTACCGCCGGGTACTGTACATACATATATCTTATTTTTCTAAATGTGCAAGGGTATGGGCTGCAAAATATCTGGTGTCCCCGTGGCTGGGCTCGCCCTATATTGGTGGGGTGTATCTTGGCCGGAGGGATGTTATTAGATGAGCCCATACCTTTTGATAGCTTCTGTCTTTAATGTATTCTCTGCAATTGATGTGTTCTTGAAGTATATTTAAATATATTATGTACATACTATGTTATGTTGCTTTCAATAAACCTATATTGAAATTGCACATATACACATATCTCAAAATCAACTGCGGAAAATACATTTAAGATAGATGCTATTAAAGGTTTGGTCTTTTTCCACAACATCCCTCCGGCAGAGATACACCCCATTGATATAGGGCGAGCCTGGCCACAAGGACACCAGATGTTTTTCAGCCCACACCCCTATACATGTAGACTAAGAAAAAAAATTAATATATGGCAGAAAAAAAATAAACCTACAAATACCACGTCAAGTTAACTAACAACTGTCAGTCGGTCGGGTGGTGGTTATAGCGGAATACAATATACCAACTGTCGGTCAGGTGGTGGTTATAGCGGAATGCAATATACCAACTGTCGGTCGGGTGGTGGTTATAGCGGAATGCAATATACCAACTGTCGGTCGGGTGGTGGTTATAGCGGAATACAATATACCAACTGTCGGTCGGGTGGTGTTTATAGCGGAATGCAATATACCAACTGTCGGTCGGGTGGTGGTTATAGCGGAATGCAATATACCAACTGTCGGTCGGGTGGTTATAGCGGAATGCAATATACCAACTGAATTTGGGAAAGAATGCGGTTAATGGGGACAAAATTGGCTGTGTAAGCTCTATAATAAAATATTGGCCGGAGCCCCAATGCCACATGAATTCCGAAGAAGCTTTCTCCTCCCCTTCTACGAAAACAAAGGAGACTCCAGGAAATGCGACAACTATAGAGGCATCAAGCTAATATCCCACACTATGAAAATCTATGAACGAATTATAAAATCGAGAATCAGGAATTTGGTGGAAATACATGACAACCAGTGTGACTTCGTATCGAGAAAATCAACAGTAGACGCCATCCAAACCGACTCCTTGTCGAAAAACCCCATGATGCCAAAAAAGACCTTCATATGACCTTGATCGATCTTGAAAAGGCATTTGACAGGGTCCCTAGAAGCCTAATTTGGGCAGCACTTAGAGCACATAGTGTACCAGAAAAGTATGTACTTGCCATCCAGGACATGTATGATAACGTGAAAACGCAAGTGAGGTGCACTTCGGGAACTTCACCAGAATTTCCTATAAAGGTGGGGGTATATCAAGGATTGGTACTCAGTCCGCTACTGTTCATCTTAGTCATGGACTATTTAACTAACCAGGAAATGAACAGTCTCCTTAAGATCCTACTATTTGCAGACGATATCGTATTAATAAGTGAAAAACATGAAGACCTGCAAAATAGTCTGGAAAGGTGGAGAAGAATCTTGGAGGACAATGGATTGAGACTGAGCAGAAAGAAAACAGAGTATCTGTACCTACCATTCGAGAACACAAATGCTGTCACTCCCGTAATGCAAATGGATGGAGAAACATTACCAAATTGTGACTCCTTTAAGTATCTCGGGTTACTCATCCATAGCGATGGAGGATGTGCAGCAGATGTAACGCATAGAATTAGTGTGGGATGGATGAAGTTTAGATCAATGACGGGAGTTCTATGTGATCCGAAAATGCCAGTAAAGTTAAAAAAGGAAAAGTATACCAAACGATTGTCAGACCCGCACTCCTCTATGGCTCCGAATGCTGGACGATGTATAACTCTTACTCTAGGCAACTAGAAACTGCTGAAATGCATATGCTAATATGGTCAGCTGGCGTGTCCCTAAGAGACAGGGAGCCTAGCTGTTACAGACATCAACAGTAAGATGGAGGAGAGACAGATGGATTGAGATGGTGTGGGCACGTTGGACGCAGAGCACCCTATCACATTGTGAACCAGGCAATCTCCATGGATCTTCCTCGAATAACAACCAGAAGAAGACCAAAGAATTCATGGGTGGTTCAAAAAGATAACCTGATGCAGAGACACGGCCTGGGGAACGTAGACCGGGACAGAAGAGCATATAACCTGAGGACGAGGAAAGCTGACCCCGACAGTCTTCGCAGACAGTGAGTTGGGATGGAGCCAGGGAGAAGAAGTTAACAACTGTCAGCAAAACAGCAGACATATTTAAATGAAAATAACCGTTGAATAAAATATGTTTAAAGTCACTTACATTTGTCCTGATTTGAAATGATTTTTGTTTGAAATATCGAGCACACATACCTGAAACAAATAAAACATATTGGTTATTACTTTATTTTCACAAAAATCACAGCTTATAAAATATTGTGGAATATGTTGATACTGTGATGGTAAGTGCGTTTATTGCAATTAAATGGCATCCTTGCATATGTCCAAACTGGTGATTCGAAAATATTGAAAATCGTGGCCAGGCGACAATATAACCTTCTAACCCTTGTGTCGAGCCTTTGAGTTTAGAATCTATGGAGAATGCACGGAACTTGCGGTTCGTCATTGCATGTGTTGCCAACATGAAGAGGCAGCAAGGGTCACCTAGCTTTAGTTAACAGAAAAACTGAAGACTTACGCATATGTCATAAATATAATAATAAAATGACAATTTATACAGCGCTCTTAAGGGGATATTCTACTCTAGAGGCGGGAATTTCGGGCGTTTTTTCAGACTAAATAAAAAAAAACAAAAAATATTTTTCATATGCATTTTTTTACAGTTTATTTATTAATGATTTCAAAATGAAAAAAAAAAAATACAAATTCAAGATGTTAACAGCTGTTATATCTTGTCGTAAAAAAGGGGGTGAGAGCTGATCGACATGATTGAATCCCTTTCATAGATTTGAAATAAAAATAATAGAAAGATTCTTGATATAAAATAATGTCGTAATAGTTGGTACCAAAGAAAAAAAAATCATAAAATGGCGGCTGTCAGAAAAAAAATATTGTTTTACCCTTTTTTTCAATTTAAAAAAAAATAGTAACAACAATTGTTTTCAAATTTTCAAGGTAGGAACGACATAAAAATATTTATCAAAGTTTCACATAAAATTTGAAAGCAATCGGTTGGATAGAACTTGAGATTTTATGTCGACCAGGTCAAAAAAAGTAATTTCGAGAAAAACGCGTATAAAGTTTTGAGATTATTGTCCGAGTCATTCCGGCGCGGCGTAATTGCTGCCTCATTTATAGCTATAACTTCGTAAATATTGAGAATTAAAATTTCCTTTTGAGAACATATTCTTAAAGGTCTAAAGTTGAAGAATATGCAAAAAAAGATTGTACTGAATCCGATGATGGGTGACGGATGATGGCACACCGAAGTGAGACGGTCAGAATACACCGGCATGTTTTTCCTCTTTTTTGAAAGTACAGATATGACCGAAGTCATATGTATCCTTATACGTCCGATACTAGGTGAAAAAAATAATCGCGTCATTCGAGGAGAAGCACAGCGTGGCATTCGAACCGATGACCTTCCGCACAATCCCTTTTATACCGAAAATTACTACACTAATTATAAAATTAACTCTTCTATAAATCGTATACAAAGATTTGGAAATGAGTTTTGCAACAATTGAAATATTTGTAATATAAGTATATGGTATATGAGTGGCGAAGTGCTAAACCAGCCTATACAACGAATATGTTGAAATGAGATAATGGACCTCAAAGTCTATGGGTTATTATAAATCAATTTTTTTTTATTCATTGAACAGATACATTCTAAAACTACAACAATAAAAATAAAGCAAATGAATCTAATATTATGACAAGATTATTTGATGATTCAAGTTTTTTTGTTTGATAGGCAAATTTGGCATACAAGTATATCACGAAAATCGCTTTGCCAAAAAAAATTATAGATGGCAGCAATAGTACCTAGCATTTAGAATTTTGAAGTAAAGGCACTTTTGGCTTATAAAGAAACGTTATGTGACTCAAATTTTAACACTAACGCATTTGTTGGGGATTGTTGGATAGGCTGGTTTGGCTCTATGCCACTCGTAAAGTATTCGCCAGAATATCCCAATAATATTTAGCAATAGCCACTAACTTCGTGCTCTCCTTGATGAATACTAAGCTATTAATATTAATGAAGGAGAGAACTAAGTTACGAGTATTTATTCTACTTGGCTAAATTTTTTAATATTTTGTGATATACTATTCACACATACAAGTACGTGTAACATAAATTGAATTTAAATATGCTTATGAATATTTAATCATTTTTAACAATGATTTTCAAATTACTTTGGTATTATTACAACAGCTTTTTGTGTCTCCTATAGATGTTAGTTTAAGATAAAGTTTTGTGTCTCCTGTAGATGTTAGTTTAAGATAAAGTTTTGTGTCTCCTGTAGATGTTAGTTTAAGATAAAGTTTTGTGTCTCCTATAGATGTTAGTTTAAGATAAAGTTTTGTGTCTCCTGTAGATGTAAGTTTAAGATAGTTGTGTGTCTCCTGTAGATGTTAGTCTAAGATAGTTTTGTATTTTTGTCAATAATTTTAAGTATTTGTATTAACTTGTCATACGAGTATGTGCGATTGTATATAAAAGACACTGTTGTGTCGTAAATTAAATTAAATAAATAAATACAAAGTCCAGTGAAAAATAAGGCGGCCCTGCACCTAAAAGTGTAAAGATAGCAAGGTAGGGGCTGAGGTCATTATATTAGGAACTTCCCCGCATCTACATATGTTCGGAAGAACATATTGGGTAAGAAAACAACAGAAAAATTACCGCAGGAAGACGAACTACAAGGAAAACTTTGTAGATCTTCTTCTATGTGAGAGAAACACATTCGGCTTTAGGTAAATTCATTCTTTCGATATATCCAAACCATATCTTAACATTCTAAACGGACAATCTCTTCCAACCAACCAGACAAATGGAAATAAATAAAGTTACACGGTCGCGAAAAAACATTCAAATAATTATTTATCATTCAAATGAAATTTATGAACATATTCATAATTAAAGTAAAAGTGAGATATCACAAATCAAAGGAAAAGGAAGGGATGGGATGGTGGAGAGGAAAGATAAATCACGAATGAAACATGGTGTATTACTGACTAGAAGTTTCTTAAATCGCTTCTTAAAGCATGCCAAGAACGGGGCGAGTCTAGCATTGGTTTCTAACTGGTTCCAGAGTCTCTCTGCATGGACGTAAAAAATGTTCGACGTAACAAACCGTTCAACGTTCGACGTAAAAAACGAAGAGCGGTGAACTAAGAAGGCTAAATGTTTTTTTTTAACCTGGCGACTTTATTGCCATGTGGCAATCTCTTCCAACCAACCAGAAAGATGTTTTATAGGCCCTAAGTGTTAACCAGACTGGAATCCTATTTAAAAAAATCTGGGTTCCAGCGGGGATCGAACCCGCAACCTCCGGATCGGCAGAAAAGTGTCTTACCACCAGACCACGGAGGTTGCGGGTGTTAAATGTTATACCAGATACTTTGACAAACACACATTTCTATGGTATTCGCTTCGCTTCATTAAAATCCAGACTTTACTTATGGTACATAGATCACTGTATATATATAGTATACATATGCGTATGGCATAGTCAGGCGCTTTAGAAAATTTATAAAGCGCCTGACTATGCCATACGATTTAAATCCCTCAGCCATCTTTTGGCCTCGGTCGTCAGTTTGTTTACCATATATCCTCCATCGCTCCGTGGAACCTGTGTTTAGGGCATTCTTTTATAATGTGGTGTAGGGTCTGAGCCGCAGCACCGCAGTCACAACTGGGGTCATCGATGTGAGCTATTGTTTTAGATTTTCACAGTTCCAAAAGCAGTTTACACTGAAAAACTCAATTTCATTGAAATAAGGTGATAGCTAAAAGTCATTTCAAATAAAGTAATAACTAAAAATTCTATGGCAATTTCTTCTAACCAACCAGATTTTTGTAGTTTGGCAGAATTCTTATTTAACATTTCATTGAAAAAACAATCAGGCGGGTTTATTGCCAGGCGGCAATTTCTTCAAACCACCGGGCAAGATTAAATAAAGGAAGTTACATGGTCGTAAAAAATATTCAAATCACCATTCGCCAGTACAAAATTCATGAACAATATACTCATACGTAATAAAAATAAAAATTAGATATCGTCAATCAAAAGGAAAAGGAAGGAATGTGGATGGGGGAGACGAAAGGAAGGGGGGGGGGATACAAGAGGAAAGTAAAATCGAGAATGAAACACGTTACATTACCCGGCGGTATGTAATACACATCGGGCTAAGAAAGAGACTGTCGGCCATAATCGGCTAACTTCGGCTTTGTAGAGCGTCGTCTCTGTCATTCATATACGTGTTGCGTCACGTCGTCGCGTACCGGACTGTTAGCGCATCGTGCGACAGAGACGACGCTCTACAAAGCCATGCGTATTACTTACCGCCGGGTACTGTACATTACTGATTAGAAATGAAGAGTTTTTTTAGTCGTTTTTTAAAGCACACCAGTTACGGAGCGAGTCTAAAATTAGTTAGTAACTGGTTCCAGAGTGTCACTGCATGGAAAGTATTATATAACATAATAAACTTTTGTTGTACACAGTATAACTTGGCGGGCTTATTGCCATGCGGTAATCTCTCCCAACCAACCAAAAAGATGTTCAAGTGCCTTTAAGTGAAAACTAGACTGGATACCTTTTTTATAAATCTGAGTTCCAACGGGCAAACTCCGGGCTGGAAGACAAACGTATTACCAACTAGCCTACAGAGGCTGTCAATGAAAGGAAAAAGGAAGACGGAGGAGAGGAAACGTAAATCGGGAATGAAACGCATTATATTACTGATTTGAAAGAGTATTTTTCAGCCGTTTTTGAAAATATGCCAGAGACGTAGGGAGCCTTACATTAGCTGAGAACTAGTCCCAGAGTCTCACTGCATGGACAGTAAAGGACGTCATACAAGAAGATTGTAAAGGGTCTTTCAAATTGACCGATTTTTTTGATTAAATTTTTTTTAACTCGAATAAAACACACAATTTGCTTTGATTTCTAATTTTTTTTAATGGTCATTGATGTATAATGTATGCCATTTAAATACAATAAACAATATCCGCCAAATGTCCACCTCTTGCAGCTCCACAGATGTCCACTCTTTGGTCAAGATTTTCGATGACATTTTGGCATAATTGCGGTTCTAACTCACCAATAACGCGAATAATTTCGTCCTTCAGCTCAGGAATTGATCGGGGGTCATTCTTATAGACCTGGCTTTTCACGTAACCCCAGAGAAAATAGTTCAACGGTGTCAGATCACATGATCTTGGTTGCCAATTAACATCACCGTTTCCGAAGATTACAATAGATACAATAATTTTCAATTTGAACGCGTTGTTATATTGTATACGACTCCATTTATATAAATGCCATACATTACACTTCACAAATGTCATAAGACCCAGGCAAGTTCGCGACGCCATCTGTGTTTTATCCACGAATTAAAAAAACCGCTCTATAAGTATTAGAGTTGATGGTTGAACACGCCATATATGTGGTTGGTTGACTCATATTTGTACGAGTGCTGGCGTGTGGTGTGTGATGCGTTATGAGTGGCGGCGCGGCGCGGTGTGATAGTGAAAGTAGGCCGCCGGAGATAAGAGTGAACCGAGTTAATTGCGATATCCCGTCCCGCCCCGTCCCGTCCTTGGAGCGTATCTCTTCGCAGATACCCGTCAGTACGAGCATTGGAGGCAGGGGCGCACTGGAGACACTGCTTTCATATTTCCCCTCTTTCTCTTATGGTTGTCATGCTAATTGCAGGAGTGTTACAAGATCTAGTTTGTGAAAACATGACTATTAGAAGAACAATAGACAGAAAGCAGGAATCTTACAAGATAAAGTGACTGAAAGCAGGACTGTTCCAAGATCGAGTGATTGAAAGCAGGAGTGTTACAAGATAAAGTGACTGAAAGCAGAACTGGTACAAGATCGAGTGATTGAAAGCAGGAGTGTTACAAGATAAAGTGACTGATAGCGGAACTGTTACAAGATCGAGTGGATGAAAGCAGGAATCTTATAAGATAAAGTTACTGAAAGCAGGACTGTTACAAGATCGAGTGTATGAAAGCAGAAATCTTACAAGACAAAGTGACTGAAACTGGAAAATAACACGATTGCTGCGGAGAGGAGTCTGCTCTCTAAACTGCGCTATATCAACTTTCTTTTTATTATTCCAGCAGAACACGATATTTATGTTAATGTTATCTGTGTGGGGTGAGGTACAGGTGTGGAGTTGTGTGCTCCTGACTTAACTCGATACAATATCATATATATTCCGAGTTATTGAATTTCCCCAGCAAGTTCAAACATCGGGCAGAGGAAATTTTATTTTCATTCATATCATTTCGTATGAATTAAATGTAGGTATCAGGCAAGGGCTTAAATACCTCGGACGTATCCTAGTGGAAGACCTCAACCTAGAAACTAAAGTCAAGTGCAGGATTGAATCATCTCGTGCGGCTTTTAATAAAACGAGAAGTGTATTCTGCGATGATAATCTAAACTTGAAACTTCGACAACGGTTAGTCAAATTCTACGTTTGGTCAGTGTTATTGCATGGAGTGGAATCATGGACCCTCAAAGTTGATAGTATAAACCGACTGGAAGCATTCGAAATGTGGATGCACCGGAGAATGCTACTGATACCCTGGACGGATATGGTCAGCAACACAAGGGTTCTTCAAATAGCCAAAGTTGATAGAGAGTTGCTGACTAATATTAAAATCCGAAAGGTGTCCTATTTGAGTCATGTACTTAGAGGAGAAAAGTACAAATTACTGCACCTGATCATCCAAGGCAAAATAGAGGGTCGAAGAGGTGTTGGCAGGAGGCAAATCTCCTGGCTCCGCAATATATGTGATTGGACTGGTATAAGGAGCGTTGGGGATCTTTTTTGGGATGCCGGGGACAAAGATGTCCTACTCTCAGGTGATATTCAACGTTGGGGGGACCTGACATGACACTGGGAAGAAGAAGAAGAAGGCAACAATAAATCCTTTTGAAACCATACATACATACCACCACCATCTCCCTATCGGGGTAGGCAGAGGGGACAGAGTGCCATACTTTCCTAACTCTACACACACATCCTTAGCTTCCTTTACATCCATACACCGTCTCATACAACTTCTACGATTTTTCTTAATTTTTCCTCCTTTCAAAATATCATTTACTTGATCCAACCACACATTCGTTGGTCTTCCTCTTCCATGGCTTTCAAACACATGTACATTGTATATCCGCTTTTTCAGTCTTAATTAATTAGTTCCGCATGCCCAAACCATCTTAATTAATTAGTTCCGCATGCCCAAACCATCTTAATTAATTAGTTCCGCATGCCCAAACCATCTTAATTAATTAGTTCCGCATGCCCAAACTATCTTAATTAATTAGTTCCGCATGCCCAAACCATCTAAATTAATTACATGCCCAAACCATCTTAATGTATTTTTTTTCATTTCACTTAACACATTAACCTTTAGTTCACATTCATCCCTTATTACTTCATCCGTATCCTGTCATACATTGTCATTCCATGTATTTGTCTCAATGCTCGCATCTCTCAAGCATTTATTTGGCTCCTATTAGTCTTTTTCCACGTTCGTTTTTCATTTTCATGCTTTAAAATTGGTACCAAACCACTATGGTAGATTATCACCTTAGCCGATTTTGATAGGTACTCGTACTGCCCGGTGGTTGAATATAATACGAATGACACTGTCATTTGTTTTATCAAACACTGTTTATTCCACTTTTTGTAACGGTGTAACCCTACCGGTTTCGAGGTGCACACCTTATCATCAGGGGAGTACAAGCTTCAAAAGTGCTCCCCTGATGATGAGGTGTGCACCTTGAAACCGGTAGGGTTATACCGTTACATAAAGTGCAATAAACAGTGTTTGATAAAAACATATTACAATGTATTTAAACCTCCACAGTGTACAATAATAAGAATGAATAAGTGTCAGTGTCAGGCATGTGTCGTTTGTAGACGGGTCATTATGTGGTGGCTAATCACATTTACAGAATTGATATTATGGAGAATTCCGGTTGCGAGTGTGGTCTGGATGGTTAAACTATAAACCATGTATTTTTCGGTAGTCTTTTGCGAGGCAGATTTGTTTGCTAAAAGCCATACCTTTAACGCATCCAATGAATGTTGAGTTTCTCCTTTATTCGAAGAACTTTTCCACTTATAGATCGATTTTGATTTTTTTGAAACTTAATCAGTTGACTTTAAATTGTATAGAATTGGCATTTTTTAAATTAGTTTCATTATACTGAATCAGTGAGTGACTTGAATTTGATGGCACAGATCATCCTGGTTTGGGTGGATTGCCTGTATCGGGATTTGCAGACATCCTCTCAATATTATTTTTTAAATTGCATCAATGGTTTCAGCTTATTGCCATTTGCCAATTTATTCCAACCAATCAGAAATATGTTAACGAGACCTTAAGTAAAAAGCAGACTGGAACCGTTTTTCATAAACAATCTGAGCCCTTTTTTCATAAAAAAAACTCTGTGCTGCAATGAAAATCGAACCCAAACCCCTCGAGTTTGAAGACATGCGTCTTGCCAACTAAGCCACAGCGGTCGTCAAACATTGTTTATGCAATATCAACTGTTACGGAATTAACAAACGATATTATAGAAACCAAAATACTAAAGAATCACTAAGCGAGTATAAAAGGCAGAAGTGCAACGTGTGCGTGGAAAAGGTAGACGAAAAAAAACGTGACTGGATAAGATATGGAATTTTGGTTTCATATATTCCTTGATAAAAACAAATATCTAGAGACTTGTGCAACGCTGTACGCGTCCGTGGTCTGACGGTTACTTATCACACTTAGCAAGCGGGCGTCCCAGGTTCGATTTGCTGTAAATCCCCTTCAGGACTGGTTTTACTCGTATAGCATTCCACATCTAAATTTAAGTTTATTTTTAGCTCATCACTAAGGTTTGAAAGTTGAACACGTTAGAGCGTGTATGGACAGAAATCACGTGTATGACGACCTCTGTGGCCTAGTTGGTAAGACGCTTGTCTCTCAACGCGATGGTTGCGGGTTCGATTCGAGATTTTTTTAAAAGGATTCCAGTGTGGTTTTCACCTAAGGCCTCTTTAATATCATTGTATTATATTATACTTTCGTTGTACACATACAACCTGGCCGGCTTATTGCCATGTTGCAATATCTTCCAAACAACCAGAAATATGTTTTTTTCTTAATCTGGGTTTTAACGGGATTTGAGCCCGCAACCTCTGGATTGGGAGACAGGCGTCTTACCAACTAGACCACGGAGGTCGTCTTTCTGGTTGGTTGGAAAAAAATGTCATATAGTAATAAGGCCGCCAAATTGTGTTAGATACAACAAAAGTGTAATACAACACAATACATCACGCCGGCCACGCCCATGCATGGTCAGGCGATATTACATTTAAATTGATTTATTTATACCTTTTAATATTTTAAATTATGTTAGATATGCAAAGCACTGTCTTACCTAACTAGCCGTATGCCCGTCCTTAAGTAGATAATGTATATAAAATAAAACTTTTTTTTAAATAAAGTAGTATAAAAATCAGTATAATCAAAATCATAAATTTAAAAAATTCTACCACAATCTCATTATATGAAATCCTACCACAATCCCATTATATAAAATCCTACCACAATCACATTATATAAAATTCTACCACAATCCCATTATATGAAAATCTTACCACAATCCCATTATACAAAAATCCTACCACAATCCCATTATATAAAAATCCTACCACAATCCCATTATATAAAAATCCTACCACAATCCCATTATATAAAAATCCTACCACAATCCATTATATAAAAATCCTACCACAATCCCATTATATAAAAATCCTACCACAATCCCATTATATAAAAATCCTACCACAATCCCATTATATAAAAATCCTACCACAATCCCATTATATAAAAATCCTACCACAATCCCATTATATAAAAATCCTACCAAAATCCCATTATATATAAATCCTACCACAATCCCATTAAAAAAATCCTACCACAATCCCATTATATAAAAAAGGGTATTTATTAAAAACATAATTTTTTCAAAAGATCACTCCTTTATTGTTTGATAGCTCTACTCTCAGAAATAACATAAGTCAACTAGAGTCGATAGAAAACTTGATTAAAAACAAATCTACTCTGAAATGTTTCTTTTAAAATAATAGAAAAACTCCACAGAAATGAAACAACGTTTAGATTATATCTACAGAGAATTTACTCCGTCATATTCCACAGTGGAAGTTAGGGACAAACAGTTCCATTGAGGCAGAGAATCGGAGAATCGATTGAAGAAGACCCTCGTCAAGGCAGACCATCAGAAGAAGTCCATAAACAGTTGCATCAGTCCAATTGCAACTGTTGCAAGATACAAGATCAAAATCAAAAGAAAATAACACGGCGTGGGCTTCAAAACCACAGTGCCTCGAATTCTGCAGTATCATCTTGTCAATAAGGTGTGTGCAAGATGAAGATGGGTGTCAAAACTCTCGCGTTCACGCTACGGTCGCAAAACCTGGACGGACCCATGCGCTCACGTTACGGTATTGACATGTGACGAACCCGTGCGTTAACGTTGTGGTTGAGACTCTTCTGTAGGTTAACGTTATCTGGCTCGCATCAACTTATGACAAAGTTGACTGCGAACAAGCCCTGAAGATGAAAAATGCAACGTTTTCGAAACGTCGGCATCATAATCCTAAACAAGCTGAAAACACTCCAAAATACCTTAGCCAATTGATACGAAACACCGCGAAAGGCTCGAAACATATTTGAGTCAATTGTCAAGGGGGATGAAACTATGGTTTTGTGACAGAGCATTTACCGTTGCTGGTCCTGAGGTACTCGTATGAAATGGTCTGTCTACCTCTAAGTGTTGGATATATGGGTGACTTTTAGCTATAGAAAGTACTTGAAAACAACCTTACTGAGAACATACATTGTCATTTTAACCCTTTTAATCCCACGGGACCGATTATCGGCCCCAACGAGTGTATGCCAAAAATCCCACGGGGCCGATCATCGGCCTCAAAGTTTTCGTACAAGTTTTTATGTTGAATAAAAAAATTTAATATTTTTTTTATGAAATATGAAAATTATTTAACATATTATTTCCCACTCTACACTATACTACACTACACTACACTACTATGCAGGGAGGTAAACACAAAACTGTCAGGTTTTAAAACTAAATATTAACTGAGATAAAAAATAAAATATTAACTACTATTTTTGTTGCCAAAAAATGCTGGGATTAAAAGGGTTAATATTATTATTTCTCGTTGTATACAATTAAAAACTAAGTGTGTTTATTGCCATGTGATACTCACAACCAACCAGAAATATATTCAACAGACCTTTGTCGACAGCCGTGGTCTAATAATAGTTAATATTTCAAATAAATAAGCGGGCGCCCATTCACTTTCGGACTGGTTTTACTATTAAACCATTTTACATCTGAATTTAAGAATCCAGATGACACTGGAGTATTTTAACCTCCTTTATTTATTTAATTTAAGCTAGGTAGGAAGCGGAAGCACTCTTGGGTTAATCTTAATTTAAGCTAGGTAGGAAGCACTCTTGGGTTAATCTTAATTTAAGCTAGGTAGGAAGCACTCATGGGTTTATCTTAATTTAAGCTAGGTAGGAAGCACTCTTGGGTTAATCTTAATTTAAGCTAGGTAGGAAGCACTCTTGGGTTAATCTTATTTTAAGCTAAGTAGGAAGCACTCTTGGGTTAATCTTAATTTAAGCTAGGTAGGAAGCACTCTTGGGTTAATCTTAATTTAAGCTAGGTAGGAAGCACTCTTGGGTTAATCTTATTTTAAGCTAAGTAGGAAGCACTCTTGGGTTAATCTTAATTTAAGCTAGGTAGGAAGCACTCTTGGGTTAATCTTAATTTAAGCTAGGTAGGAAGCACTCTTGGGTTAATCTTATTTTAAGCTAAGTAGGAAGCACTCTTGGGTTAATCTTAATTTAAGCTAGGTAGGAAGCACGCATGGGTTTATCTTAATTTAAGCTAAGTAGGAAGCACTCTTGGGTTAATCTTAATTTAAGCTAGGTAGGAAGCACTCATGGGTTTATCTTAATTTAAGCTAGGTAGGAAGCACTCTTGGGTTAATCTTAATTTAAGCTAGGTAGGAAGCACTCATGGGTTTATCTTAATTTAAGCTAGGTAGGAAGCACTCTTGGGTTAATCTTAATTTAAGCTAGGTAGCAAGCACTCTTGGGTTAATCTTATTTTAAGCTAGGTAGGAAGCACTCTTGGGTTAATCTTAATTTAAGCTAGGTAGGAAGCACTCATGGGTTTATCTTAATTTAAGCTAGGTAGGAAGCACTCTTGGGTTAATCTTAATTTAAGCTAGGTAGCAAGCACTCTTGGGTTAATCTTATTTTAAGCTAGGTAGGAAGCACTCTTGGGTTAATCTTAATTTAAGCTAGGTAGGAAGCACTCTTGGGTTAATCTTAATTTAAGTGAGGTAGGAAGCACTCTTGGGGTTATCTTAATTTAAGGTATGTAGGAAGCGGAAGCACTCTTGGGTTAATCTTAATGAGAAAACAAGACTGAAATTCTTTTTAAAAAATCTCGGTATGACCGAGAATTGAACCAGCAACCTTCGGATTGAAAGATAGCCGTTTTACCAACTGGACCACGGAGGTTTTTTTTTTATTTGTATATTCTTGTTGAATATTTTTTTCATATATGCGAGTATGTCCATGACTTAAAATGTTAGATTAAAGTGGGCATGTTTATTCCCAAACCGCAATCTCTTCGAACCGACCCTGTGGAGCGACCGTTCGCAGTTCGTCAACCTCTCTTTGTTTTTAGCAGCTGGCGAGCAACACCCGGGTGATGAGATTTAAGAGCCGGTGGGCGTGGTGCAGTGGATATACGTGCATGCATAAGGATAGAGGTGGTAGGTGAAGACAGTTGTCGCCACTACTACTGTGGCGAGATGAATGTAGGTTCAATACATATATTATAACTATTTTTTTTAATTTCAAATTACATAACTTCGAAGGTAAACTGCTGACCTTTTTTTAAACAAATATACAGTGTAAATGTGAGTGCAGCGTGGTCGAGGAACACAAAGGAAAGAATAGTTGAATCAAGTGAGAGAAATGAAAATATTCATAGAAATCGTAGGAGCTGTATAAGAAGGCGTTTGTACTCGTATGTAGAAAAGGCGACACATGTATCTCTGTAGAAAAGGCGACACATGTATCTCTGTAGAAAAGGCGACACATGTATCTCTGTAGAAAAGGCGACACATGTATCTCTGTAGAAAAGGTTGGCGGTCACTACCTACCTCAACAGGGGGTCGACGGGATAATGTGTACGTGTATGTACACACACACACACACACACACACACACACACACACACACACACATAAATACCATCATGCCGTATCCTTGTTGGGGTGGGCATAAAAGAGTAAGCGCCAGACTTTCCTATCGCGACAAACGTCTTTCACTGAACGGACACAACTTCTGTTAACACCTAATATATTTCGACTCCTTGAAGCGCCAAGGAGTTGAAATATACTTTCGCCACTTACGCACGTAAAAAAATGAGTCATTTTAGTGCCATTTGGAAGACTTAACTTGAAAATAAATTTTATGGAGTTTCTCCACTATGTTTCTCAACAGGCGATATACTCGTATAAACTGTATAAATAATTTTTGTAATTTGTTTTATCAAACACTGTTTATTCCACTTTTTTTGTAACGGTATAACCCTACCGGTTTCAAGGCTTTCACCTCATCATCAGGGAGCACAAACAAGACTTCATACAATATATGTATAAATAATATACAAATAACAAATACAGTATTTATTCGGCTCTTTTCACTCTTGTCCCACGTCCACGTTACACATCGTTCCATACATCAAACTAAAACACTTTGTGTCGTGTATTCTATTATACTCGCTTAAGTAGTAATGCGTAGTGACTGTGAACTCGAGACAGGTGTGTTAAGTAAGATGAAGAAGAGCAAGCTGAGATGGTTTGGACATGTGGAACGAGTGAATGAAGAAAGACTAACACCATAACTTGCAACATTCATTCTGAGATATTTCTCTTCGCATCTCTTATACAATTTACTTATCAAACTCTACAATACTCGTACATCTCCACTCTCCACCAACACTACTCGTGCCATGTCACCTGCATACAGCAATCCGTATATCATACTCGTATGTTCCCATTCGACATTTTTTATGCGATCAAATGAGGAGGTAACATTAAAATAAGATCATGTCCTACGGATACAAAAAATGAGTTGATAAAGCAGATTTTTTTCTTATCGACGGTACGGAGCCGTTCATTTCAATGAAAAAAACACATAAATCATTTTAAAATAATAATAAAAAAACAGTATTTTTTTCAAAAAGAATCTTGTCCAGGCTTTAAACCAATCAAAAAAGATCATGTCCGAATTGACCAATAATAGCTTTCCGATTGTGTCTAACTTCACACCAGTTCACCAGCAACTGTCAGTTTTAAATCGTACGTGCAGCGTACAGTATCCGGCGGTAAGTAATACACATCGGGCTTAAGAAAGATACTGTCGGCCATAATCGGCTAACTTCGGCTTTGTAGAGCGTCGTCTCTGTCGCTTGACAACGACTGACAAATCGCGACGGAACACATGTATGAATGACAGTGACGACGTTCTACAAAGCCGAAGTTAGCCGATTATGGCCAACAGTCTCTTTCTTAAGTCCGGTGTGTATTACTTGCCGCCGGGTACTGTATAATGTCTAGCATTATACAGCTTTAACATATCTCCCTATGCTACATACCCTTCATATATTTATAGTTTTTTACTAATATTTCTTCTTATTTTGTAACACTTTACTTATTTTATTTGATTTAAATTAAAATAAATTACTCCACCCAATTATTTTATGTAAAATATTTTTGAAATGGAACAAAAACCATCATGTCCCAGAGCTGTTCAATAAAAAAAGATGAAAGTAGAATTGTTGTTACAAAAAGGATCATGTCCATATATTAAACTATAATAACTATTTTAATTATTATGATTCGATTTTAAACAACAAATCAAGTCACCTTAAGCGGGTTTTAAGGATTTCAGATATTTTTACAATTAATTATTATTATTTTCCGGATGTTTAAAGAACACTATCTGGAAAAACAAGTATATGAACATCCAAAGCAAGGTGAGGATATATGATACAAGACCTGTGTCCGCCCCATAATGACATACAGCATAGAGTCCAGAGCTGACACGGTCAGAACCAAAAATCTCCTTCGAACCAGCGAAATGAAGGTACTCAGGAGTATCGCTGGCAAAACCATTCGTGATAGAGTACGTAACACAGAAATCCGAAGGACGTGCGAAGTTGAAGATATTGTCAAATGGGGACGACAGAGAAGAAGGTTCTGAAACGAATACGTATCCAGAATGGTGGAACCAAGAGCCGTAAGAATGGCCAGGGACAGTATCCCCCAAGCGAGCAGACCTACAGGACGACCTCCCAAAAGATGGAAAGACAGCTGGCAGTCGACGTCGCAAGAGGCAAACAATGATGCAGGACCATAACAGGCCAACAGGCCTAAAATAAGATGAAGAATTATTATATCATATATTTTTAATGCAAACAGTTTTTTTGCGATTTCCCAATATTCTGATTTGGTGGACATGTTCTTTTTTAATATTACCTCCTCAATTGTCCTATGTAATTCTTTCAAACATGAATTTATATAAATATTGAACAACAATGGTGACAATAACGCGTCCTTCTTTCACGCCGAAACATTAGACAATTATTTATTAAGTATGGGAGTGAAACGTGGACGTGGAAAATAGTTCAATAAATGCATAGCCTGGTGACAATATATGATAGAATACGGAATGAAGGGATAAGGGATGAATGTGAACTCAAAGCGAAATATGTTGAGTAAGATACAAAAGACACGCTGAAATGGTTTGGCCATGTAGAACGAATGAATGAAAAAAATACTAACAAAACAAATATACAAAGCGTGGTAGAGGAAAACCGATGAAAGTATAGTTTGGTCAAGTGAGTAATATTTTGAAAGGAAGTAGAGAGAATATTGTAATTAGAGAAATTTCAGAAGGGGTTAAAAGGTCTCTGTCTAGATCTGGATTAGGCGAGAGAGATGTAACATTATAGAAATGACGGGCGCGCGTTTACTGCCTACCCCAAGAGGGAAACGGCGCGGTGGTATGTATATATTAAAAATTAAAAAATGTAAATTCTGAACTACCCGAGTCTCTATACAGAACTATCGGACAAGGAGTACAAGAGACAAAAAATGAATCAATTATCAAAAAAAGTGCAACCACGCCTTCCTTCCATACACCGTCTCTTTCTTACTCGTTGCAAAAGTGCACTTGCAAGCCTCGATTTATACTAATCTAAACTGCATTAAAAAACGTTTTTAGCAATGAAAAAAATATATGACTTAGAAAATAGTGCATTTTTTTAATATTTGAATACATTTTTTTAAATTTAAATATTTTTTTAAAGAAAAAATATTTTTTCCCTAAAAGCGCATCCCACTGCAGCGGTATGCGCTGTCTCTTTCGATCGCGAGTGCAAATTTAAATGTCCGTCCCATTCGCGCCAGACACTATCTGTCTCTTTTTGTTATATCGAGTTTTTGTATAAATCCATCTCTTTCAGAATGTCGACGGTAGTGAGTTGTTGTGAAAAGGGGCGTTTTAGTAAAAAGAGACGGACGATTTTTTATATTTATATCGATATTTATTTTAACAATAGTAAAAATGACAATATATAATAGTGTATTGGTGCCCACCTTGATGTGAAACTTGGACTTGCAGTGAAACTTGGACTTGACTTGGACTTGAGGACTTGCAGTGAAACTTGGACTTGACAGAAGAAGAATATGAGACAGATTAATGCTGTTGAGATGCGTACATTAAGTGGAGTGACCATGTATGAAATAAGGCGGAATGAAAACATCAGAAACGAATGCTTAGATAAAATGGATGTTTTAAGTAAGATGAAGAAAGGAGCTTTAAGATGGTTTGGACATGTGAAGAGAATGAATGATTGACTAAGCGAGAATAAAAGACAGAAGTGAAAGGTGTGCGTGGAAGAGGTAGACCGAGGAAAACGTGACTGAATCAGATGTACCAGATTTCGGAAGAAGATAAAGTGGGGAGTATGAATAATAGAATATTGTGCATGATGAGACGTATGAATGTGGAAGAGGGGAAAATTTGGTGATTGGAGAGCAAAGTTGGGAGATCTGTTCTCTCTGCCTACCCCAATACAGCGTCATGATATGTATGTATATTTTAATTTAGATTAGTTGTATAAGGTCTTTCAGAGTGATGTGCCGCGTGGTTTGACTTATTATGGCGACGTTTTGAAAACGTTGCAATTTTCATCTTCAGGGCTTGTTTATAGTCAACTTCATCATAGATATAAACAAGCCCTGAAGATGAAAATTGCAACGTTTTTGAAACGTCGCCATAATAAGTCAAACCACGCGGTACATCACTCTGAAATACCTTATACAACGAATAAAAACGACCGCGAAAACCTCAAATATGAATTATTAATTTAATTAATAATGTTTTTCCTTTTACTAATATATTTAACATATTTTTGTCTAAGCAAAGATTAATGGACTATCTGCTATTACAGTCTTTCTTTTTTTTACTATTTTTTCTATACTGTCCTTCAAAGAGAAAATCTGATGCACACACCCTCTCCCACTTAAAAAGGCATTCTGAGCATTCTACACTATGTTCTCACTTTGTCTATCAGAAGTTTTCCTTTCTTGCACCCTTACCTTTATATAACGGAACTATCAATGCACTCCTCCAGTCTTTCAATATGTAGTCAGATTCCCAACATTTGTTGAAAACTGTTTCAGCCACTCGATCATTCGTTCACCTCCATACACAATAGTGTGTTCTGTGCTCACTTCATCGTAACCGGACGGTTTTCCTTTCTTCATTTTTACAGCCCTTCTTACTTGTTGAAGACTGATATCATTCATATTTTCCAAACGCTCGCCATTTTCAGCTATACCAGACTCACTGTTCTTCAAAAATTTCCTTCTATCTCGAACGAACCCTTATTGATTCTGACAAAACTCTTCCATTCTTATCTTTGATTCCATACCTCCGTATCATTTCCCCCTCTCATTTCACTTACTTCCTTCCAAAATATGATCATATTTTCCCCCGCAGTCATATTCAACTTTCTGCCTTCTTTGTCTCTGAGTTTCTTTCCAATTTCTTCAACCAGTAATTTTGTTTTTTCTTCACCATTTTTTCTAATTTTCTTCCTGTTGCCTCAACACAATTTTTTTTTGATTCGCCAAATATATATTCCACGCTCCTTTAATATATTTATAAATACTGGGTTCAGATTTTAGGTATTCCTCCGTAATACATTTACGCATTGAATGAAAAATATAATATTAATAATAATTAGCACTTACATATCGGCCACATCAGAGATATTTTGTGAAAATCGGGAATAAATTCACCGATACAATCAAACGTGTGCCAGTGTGTGACGTAGGTATATTCATTTTAAAAATCCACTATGGGTGAGGAAGCGACGCTATTCACGTCTCACTCTCACTCTACTTCGGTATATGGGAACGCAAGAAATATAATCTCAGTTCGCAGTTGTTTCTTCCTTCGAGGTATAACATACACAGTGTTAGTGTCCGAGTCCCGTCTTAGTAGCTCGCGGGCTTTCGTTAGAGGTGGTCTCTTCGCCCGTTTTGTGAACGTCGGCCGATGTTTTTTTCATGTTTTCAGCAATTAAATTTCAATTATTATCACTTTTGACTTCAAATTTAATTAATTTAAGCGATTGTTTATGAATATTGTTATTTTTCCGATTTTAAATCGCTCATTTTTACATGTGTATTGGTGTGTATTGAATACACAGCACCGGAACGCGCGATTTTTTTAGTGCAGGAAGGGAAAGATTAACTTCCTTTTCTAACAAGTATGTACGTCTTAATTATTATTACTATTTTTTCCCCCTGGCGAGTTTATTGCCATGTGGCAATCTCTTCCAGAAAGATGTTTAAATGGACCCTAAGTGAAAACCAGACTGGAATTCCATTTTAAAAAATCTGGATTCCAGCGGGGATCGAACCCGCAACCTCCGGATCGGCAGACAAGTGTCTTACCACCAGGCCACGGAGGTCGTCGTTAATTGAATAGTATGAAGATCTATTTTCTCTGCTTACCCCATAAAGTATTAACTTGAGTTAAAAATATTTAAAAAATCAAATTTGAATCCTTTTTACACTAAAGCATTTTATATAGGTAGTAAAGAATGACTTAGAACAGTTAACGAGACATGCGCGTCTCGCTCTCGCGCATTATTTTCTGTATTAACCTATCCTTTTCCATACCAAACCTAGACGTGTCGCTGTCTCTTTCTAACTAATTTTAAAGTGTGTAAGACTGTCTCTTTCCATCACACGCGTCGATAGAGTGGATTGATTTCAATTCACGCCCAAGTAGAAAGACAAGTTATAAAAAGAAATTATCAAAAATATATAATTTGTTTCAATAATCGAAGAAATGAATATTTTTTTCTGTTAAATGTTAAAATTTATTAATCAAACGTGATTCCTGTCGAAAGTAGGTCATATAAAAGTGCATATTGGCATATTTGTATCGGAGTCTATTTTTATACACATTCGTATTGTGGCCGACGACCTCCGTGGCCCAGTTGATAACACACATGTCTGCCAACCCGGGGGTGCAGGCTCGACATCCATTGGAATCTAATTTAAAAAATAAAAAAAAAATGGATCCATTCTGTTTTAGACGATTTTTTCCATTATTTTGTGTGTATGAATAAACATGGAACATTTGTTAGACTTTTTGATTTACAGCAATTTCTTCGTACCAACCAGCTGATCTTGGATGGAATAAATCAGTGTTTCCCAAAGTTTTTCGGACTACCGCCCCATTTTTTAGAGCAAATATTTCATATCAGTGCCCCCCCTCCCTCCCCCCACCAAAGCCAGTCAAAATAATAATAGATCAACATTTTTAAAAAAGTAATATGTATTGATCATCCAAGGCAAAATAGGTCGAAGAGGTGTTGGCAGGAGGCAAATCTCCTGGCTCCGCAATATACGTGACTGGACTGGTATAAGGAGCGTTGGGGATCTTTTTCGGGCTGCCGGGGACAAAGATGCCTACTCTCAGGTGATATTCAACGTTGGGCAGACCTGACATGACACTGGGAAGAAGAAGAATATGTATTAGTATTATTTACCCCCTTCTCACCAGCCTAGCACCCCCTTGCACCTTCCAGCACCACAATGAGGCTTATACCACACCCAAAGAGGTGGTAGCCCCACTTTGGGAATTACTGTACTAAACTATTTAAGTTAATTGATATTGAACGGCATATAGCGATAGGAAACAAAGTCAATAGGGTACTAAAACATGTATAAGTACTTACACGAATTGAACGGTATCGAAATCTGTAAAGATGATAGTCCACAACATTATTTGAGTACCAACTTTGATATATGGGAGTGAAACGTGGACGTGGAATATAACTGAAAAGAGCCAAGTAGAAATGCGTGCATTTAGAAGAATATATGGGGTGACTAGGTATGACATAATACGGATTAAGTGATGGATGAATGCGAACTAAAGGTTGATGTATTGAGTAAAACGACGAAGTGAACTCCGATATGGTATGGGGACGTGGAATGAATTTAGCTACACAACAAACATATATAGTACGTAGTGTAATTCTTGGATAAAACACAGATGGCGTCGCGAATTTGTCTGGGTCTTGTGACATTTGAGAAGTGTAATGTATGACATTTATAAAAATGGAGTCATATACAATACAACAACGCGTTCAATTTGTTGAATTATTTTATGTATTGTAATCTCCGGAAACGGTGATGTTAATTGGCCACCAAGATCATGTGTTGGACTATTTTCTCTGGGGTTACGTGAAAAGCCAGGTCTATAAGAATGACCCCCGATTAATTCCTGAGCTGAAGGACGAAATTATCGCGTTATTGGTGAGTTAGAACCGCAATTATACCAAAATGTCATCGAAAATTTTGACAAAAGAATGGACATCTGTGGAGCTGCGAGAGGGGGACGTTTGGCGGATATTGTTTTTTGTGTTTAAATGTCATACATTATACTTCAATGACCGATAAAAAGTTTTTTGAACTCAAAGCAAATTGTGTGTTTTATTCACGAATTAAAAAAAAAAAATAGTTAAAAAAACCACTCAATTTGCAAGACCCTTTATAATTGGAAGGTGTAAAAAGGAAGGCCAAGGAAAGTATGGCTGGATCAAGTTTATGGTGTTTTGAAAGAGGAAAATGTAAAAAGTTGTATGAGAAGATATATGGATGTGGAAGAGGTGAAAGATGTATGGTATGTAGAGATAGAAAAGTCTAGCTCTCGGTCCTCTCTGCCTATCCCAACAGGGAGATGGCGTGCGGGTATGTATGAATGTAATATACCTATTAGTTTCAATTTAAGTGCAAAAAACAAATGACTTATCTCTATCAATAATGGTAGAACCGGGGGAAAGAAATTCGTTTCAAGATGAGGAAGGAAAAGAAAGGAAAATTAGAATGAAAGGATATTCTGAGTGATGGAATTTGAAATCTCTTTTAAACCCTAATAAGGATGGTGCACATCTGGTATATCTTGGAAGTTTATTCCACGATCACTTAAGGCGTATTTAACATTATTCTGGTTGGTTGGAAGGTATTGCCACATGACCTGTCAGTTTGTAATGAAAATATATCACTTCATACCAGAAGGCGCTGAATTGGTTGAACGTGAGAAATAGAAATATTCACATACTATCTATATTGAATAATATATTTAACTGTCCCGCCACCCCCTCTTATCACGCCGAAAAAATTCAGCGTCTTTCCGATCATGAACTAGCGCTACGCTCAGACAAAGATTGTTTATTGGCTTTTCCTGTTCACCAGTCCTATTTTTTACATCGTCCTTTACTGTCCGTGCATTGAGGCTCACTCCGACCAATGTAAGACTCGCTCCGTCCTTGGCATGCTTTAAGAAGTGACTGAAAAACCTCTTAATTTCTAGTCAGTAATATACCGTGTTTCATTCCAGATTTACCTTCCCTCTCCACCATCCCTTCCTTTTCTTTTGATTGATGACATCTCACTCTTACTTTTATAATGTAATATTTTCGTAAATTTCATAAATATGAATATTCATTTCAATATTTTATCGACTTTGTAGCTTCCTTCATTTACATTTTTTTTGGTTGGTTGTAAGATATTACTACCTGACAATAAGCCCTGCAGATTGTTTTTAAAATGTGTTAAATAAATAAATGAACTTTCACCTTCTCTATAATACTCTAATATTCATACATCTCACTTTACCTTCTTCAAAATCCAGTTCACTTGATCGAGCCACGCTTTCCTCGAACAGTCCCTTTCATGCACACCTTATACTTAACCAGCAAATGCAATATCAACACAAAATCTATCCCTTTGAAACCGTGGTTTAATATAATAAGAATGAATAAGCTGGAAGTGTCTGTCATGTGTCGTTTGCAAACCGGTCACTGAGTGGTAGTCACCTTTAAAGAGTGAGTGTTGTAGAGAACCCCGGCTGTGAGTGTGGGGTCCAGATGATGAAACTATAGACTATGTATTTTTCGGTTGCCCTTTGCGAGACATATTTGATTTACTAAAAGCCATATCCTTTAAATATCTAGGGACACTCATCCATAGCGATGGAGGATGTGCAGCAGATGTAACACATAGAATTAGTGTGGGGTGGATGAAGTTTAGATCAATGACGGGAGTTCTATGTGATCCGAAAACGCCAGTAAAGTTAAAAGGAAAAGTATACCAAACGATTGTCAGACCCGCACTCCTCTATGGCTCCGATTGCTGGACGATGTATAACTCTTACTCTAGGCAACTAGAAACTGCTGAAATGCGCATGCTAAGATGATCAGCTGGTGTGTCCCTGAGGGACAAAATAAAAAGATCACGCATTCGTCGAAGCCTAGGTGTTACAGACATCAACAGTAAGATGGAGGAGAGGCGATTGAGATGGTATGGGCACGTTGGACGCAGAGCACCCGATCACATTGTGAACCATGCAATCTCCATGGATCTTCCTCGAATAACAACCAGAGGAAGACCAAAGAATTCATGGGTGGTGCAAAAAGATAACCTGATACAGAGGCACGGCCTGGGGGTCATAGACCGGGACAGAAGAGCATACAACCTGAGGACGAGGAGAGCTGGCCCCAACAGTCTTCGCAGACAGTGAGTTGGGATGGAGCCAGGGAGAAGATATCCTAACAGAGTCTAATGAATTTTGAGTTTCTTCTTCCTTCGTAGAATTTTTCCACTTATAGATAGACTATAATAAAATTTAAGCTTAATCAGTAGAAACTTTGAATTATCTAGATTATAGAGTTTAATCTTTTTTAAATTAGAGTTGTTACATTAACTCATAAAATGTCATTGTGACTTGGAATTCGATGTCACAAATCATCCTACGAGTAATGTGGGTAAATTGCCTGTTTAAAAAAAATTACGAAATTCTATTTAAAAATTCAAATGTTTTTAATCCCTGGTAACATTATTTGTCAATTCTATCTCAGAACTAAGTTTATCCATAGACACGTCTCAGTGCATCCATAGACACGTCTCAGATAATATTTTGAAGCTTAATCAGTTGAAACTTTAAATTGTAGATTTACATTTAAAAAAAAATATTTTACTACATGGACTCATATAATTGCATAGTGACTTTGATTTGGTGACACAAATCATCCTAGTTTGTGTAGATTGCCTGTTATACTCGTAATAAGCAAACAAAACATGTGTGTAGATGTCTTCTAACGCTTAAGAAATAATATCACATTCAAGCATAACCATTAGAAGTAATATAAGATACAGACCCTTCTTTTCATGTCTGATCTACTGCTCTTCACACTTCTTACCTTTCTCTCAGTTATAATAGTGTATCAACAAGTGAAAGGTTTCGATTCTGCAAATCAACTTACATCTCGTTCTACAAGTGAGTCCGTGTGTTTTCTATATCTCAAGATCTGTCCATAAAATTGCCAAAAAATCCAATTCTTGTTCTATGTAAGCGTTGTTCCACTAAAAACAAATCTGAGTTCTTTACTTCTATAAAATAAGTCTCCGACAATTACGTAAGTCTGCTTGGTGAAGTTTGGTAATATTTTGTGGTATACATACATAACATATATTGAACTTAAATATACATATAATTATTAAATAATTTTAAACAATGACTGTAATTTATTATTACTACTGCTTTTTGTATCTCCTGTACATGTTAGTTTAAGATAGTTTTGTATTTTTGTCAATAATTTTAAGTACTTGTATAACTTGTCATTTCATTTTTATATAAAAGACACTGTTGTGTCGTTAATTAAATAAAATAAAATAAAAATACTTCCCATAACTAAGTACAATAAAGGGAACAATAAGAAATGCCGTCTCGCGGAGATAAGGAAAGAATCCGACCTCAGATATCGTAGATAGTGAGGACAGACAACAAGGCATCCATTGTAAGTTATATCAAAAACGAGATACCTAAAATACACACAATAAACACACAAAGAATATTGCAAAAGCTGCCGAAATAAGGAGACGATCTATGTTAGCTATCGATAGACCGAGTCTATCACCGACTAGTCATTAGTACAACAGTCATTAGATCCTGTCATTAGTACAACAGTCATTAGATCCTGTCATTACTACAACAGTCATTAGATCCTGTCATTAGTACAACAGTCATTAGATCCTGTCATTAGTACAACAGTCATTAGATCCTGTCATTAGTACAACAGTCATTAGATCCTGTCATTAGTACAACAGTCATTAGATCCTGTCATTAGTACAACAGTCATTAGATCCTGTTATTAGTACAACAGTCATTAGATCCTGTCATTAGTACAACGGTCATTAGATCCTGTCAAAGTCACTCGACATGTTTATTGTTCGCCGACAACTAGAAAATTTTCAAAAAAATTAATTCACCTCCCGACTGTGCACAGTTACAACAGAACCTAGACTCCCTAGTCTCCTGGACTGAGCAAAATCATCTTCTGTTCAACATTAATAAATGTGTCTGTGTATCCTAACATACAGTCGATAATTCTCACCAGCCCACCATCAGTATACTATACAGGCAGTAGCATTAAACGGAGTGTCTGAATTCGAAGAATTCAAACCTTTCATGTCTGATTCACATTCGTTAACCATATCTCGCTTTTGACATCGGACTGTTACAAACGACTCGGTTTTATGTAATGAGAATATCAAGATAACTGAATAGCACCAATTATCCAATAAGAACCAAATTAGTAGGTTGGACTCCTCATCAGCTCAAATATTTAAAAAATACAGAATAAATATTTAAAAAATCTTCAGATATCTATGGTACAGAACAAAGGGCGATTACCCAAAATATGCTCACCATGTCGAACTTCTCACGGTGTGTAACCACAGAAGCTTCGAAACAAGAAGGCAAGAATCTATTGTGATATTACTATTAAAGGTTTTTCAAGGTTGCTTTAACTGCCCCGTGATTCTAGAAGCATTAAGTTTATATATCCCCAATAAATATAGCCGTGCAAGGAATCACCCTCTGTTCTACATACAAACTTACAGAAGGAATATCACGTCTAAACACTCAGTCACGCGTGGTATAGAGATATTGAACCAACTGAGTGACTCTGTGGATATATTCACGGCACCGTCTAGCAGCATGAGAAGAATCCTGGCTGATATTCTTCCTAACGAATAAGCTAACTCTAGAAGCAGACCCTCTTTGTGTAACAGGAGAAATCCATGCAAAGTGGATAAAAAAGTTGGCATCCACATTCTTTTTAGGAATATTAGAAACCTTTTACAACTCAAATGTGTCCATAGGTATTTACTAAAGACAATTAATTACACATTCATAATCGTGAGGATGCAACAATGTGATAACTCCATAACAAATAAATGTGATAACTCCATAACAAATAAAAGTGATAACTCCATAACAAATAAATGTGATAACTCCATAACAAATAAATGTGATAACTCCATAACAAATAAAAGTGATAACTCCATAACAAATAAATGTGATAACTCCATAACAAATGAAAGAATAAATACTACCAATAAAATATATATAGTGCAAATATGAGTTAAAAGCGCGTGAGAGGAAGACCAAGGAAAGTATGGTTGGATCAATTTAATGATATTTTGAAAGAAGGAAACGCAGAAAATCAAATACGACCTCCGTGGCCTAGCTGGTAACACACCTGTCTCTCAACCCGGAGGTTGCGGGTTCAAATAGCGCTGGAAAAAATAAGGATTTTAGTCTAGTTTTCATTTAAGGCCTCTTTAACACCTTTCTGGTTGGTTAGAAGAGATTGCCACATAGCAATAAGCCCGCCAGGTTGTACTGTATACAACGAAAGTGTAATAAAATACAATACAAAGTCAGACAAATCTTAGATGTTGTATGAGAAGGTATATGGATATTGAAGAGACTAAGTATATTTGTCGAGATAAAAAAGTCTGGCGCTCTATCGTCTTTACCCCGACAATGGAATGGCGTGATAGTTGTTATGTTGAATAAAAATAAAAGTATAATTTATACCTATAGCGCCGTCAGAAAGCAGACTAGCTGACGCTTTGACTCAGTATTCGAACCCACTATTATTGTCAGAACCCACTATTATTGTCAGAACCCACTATTATTGCCAGAACCCACTATTATTGCCAGAACCCACTATTATTGCCAGAACCCACTATTATTGCCAGAACCCACTATTATTGACAAAAATATTGCAAAACAAATATACACATGGCGTTGTCTATCAAATAACATTTGTTCAGAATTTGCAAACCATATGATAAAGACAAATCCAAGTTTCAAAGAATGATTGATGTCAATATAAAATTTTATTTATTTTTTCATTTAACAATATTTTAAAAACAAAAAACCGTTCAATTTGAAAGACCCTTTATTTAAGTTGAGTGTAGAGATAGGAAGGTGGTGGCGGTGGCCATAATATAAGGTACTTCGCCACATCTGCATATGTTTAGAAAAACACATTTGGTAAGAACACTGCAGAAAGCTTAAACAACTTTTCAACGTCACAGGACAAACAAAGAGAAAAGCGCTATCAAAATACCTCGCACTATTGAATCGGTTTAGAACAATCAATTTATTTCATGAAGAAGAAATACACCTTTAGGTTCTACTTCTCTATTTCTCTCTCTCTCTCTCTGAAGCAATATATCACAGACACAATGCAAGCATCCCATCCCATCCCATCAAGGGACTTCAATACATAGACACAATGCAAGCATCCCATCCCATACCATCAAGGGACTTCAATACAGAGACACAATGCAAGCATCCCATCCCATACCATCAAGGGACTTCAATACAGACACAATGCAAGCATCCCATCCCATCAAGGGACTTCAATACAGAGACAAAATGCAAGCATCCCATCCCATACCATCAAGGGACTTCAATACAGAGACACAATGCAAGCATCCCATCCCATACCATCAAGGGACTTCAATACAGACACAATGCAAGCATCCCATCCCATCAAGGGACTTCAATACAGAGACAAAATGCAAGCATCCCATCCCATCCCATCAAGGGACTTCAATACAGACACAATGCAAGCATCCCATCCCATACCATCAAGGGACTTCAATACAGAGACACAATGCAAGCATCCCATCCCATACCATCAAGGGACTTCAATACAGAGACACAATGCAAGCATCCCATCCCATACCATCAAGGGACTTCAATCCAGAGAGAAAGTTTCACATCAATCCATCAGCGGCACTTGACCAGTTGTGTTGACTCTTTAGAAGCGAACTATTATGACAATATTTATTTATTTATCACTTCAACGGAAATATAATATGACTGGTGTATTGCCAGGTGGCAATCACTTCCAACCAACCAGAGATAAAGTAAATAAAGGAAGTTGAAGAACATGGTCGCAAAAATATATAAAATATTATTCATATTTATTAAATTTATTGACATAAACACATTAAAATAAAAGTGAGATATCATCAATCAAAGGAAAAGGAAACGATGGTGGAGAGTAAAGGAAGGGATCGTGGAGAGGGAAGAAAAATCAGGAACGAAACACGTTTCATTACTGACTAGAAATAAAGAGTTTTGTTAATCGCTTTTTAAAGCATGTCAAGGATGCGGAGCGAGTGTAACATTGGTTTGTAACTGGTTCCAGAGTCTCACTGCATGTACAGTAAAGGACGACGTACAAAAAGAAGACCGGTGAACTGGGAAGGCCAATAAACAATATCTGTTTCAACATAGCGCAAGTCCACTATCGGAAAGATGGAGAACATTTTCGGCGAGATAAGAAGGGGGTAGTGGGACAGTTAAGGATGCTATACAATAGAGGTAACATGTGAATTTGGCGTCTATTTCTCACATTCAACTAGTTCGGCACCTTCTTGTATAAAGTGATATGACCGTACTTTCTCAGAGTAAAAATAAATCCTGGACAAACATTTTGAAGACACTGTAATTTGTCCAGCTGTTCCTCCGTAATATCCAAATAACAGACGTTCGCATAGTTCAAAATCGGAAAGAGCAGAAATTGTACGAGTAAAATTTAGGTTTCAGTAGGCAGAAATCTCTGCAACACTTTAAGGGAATGAAGGCTGAAGAAGATCCTTCCGACTAACATAAACTTGTATTGGGTGTTAACATAAGTTGTGTCCGTTTTTTTCCAAATGAAGAGACTAAGAGGACACAACAAAAAAAATGACAACAAATTAGTCAATAATGTATTCTCCTTCATTATTTACAACTTCTTGCCAACGTTCTACAAGTTTTTCAATGCCTGTGCGATTAAAAACCATCCGGTCTTGACTCGAGGAATTCTTCCAGCCATGTCCGCAATCCGATGTCATTATTGAACGAAAAACCATATACGAGCGGTCCTTTCATTCATAGCATCTTCACCGTACACTTCGCAAATATCGCGAGCAGCTTTGGCAGCTTTATTCCCTCGATTGAACGCGAACAGGAGGAGGTGTCGAAAATGCTCACTTTCATCTACTTGACATTCCATTTTGAAGGCAGAAATAATATATGTAACGTAAAAGCAAACACAATATCTTGTAGAGCAGAAAATTTTCTTTCGAATGACGTATAACGTTTACCATTTTGTTTTACTTTTAGTGCTCATTTTTAAATTTGAAAAAAAAAACGGACACAACTTATGTTAACACCTAATACATTAGAAAACTGACGGGAGTCTAGAAATGTGCAAATCAGGCAAACCAGAATAAATGGAATTATAATTCAATACTCCAGATGCGATACAGTAAATGAAATAATTGATAATAGTAAGACATCGATATACTTCTCTTAGGTTATATAAGTATCAAAACCTGCTAACACTATAGCCTATTTTGGTGGCTATTTGGATGTAAGGGAGGGAAACGTGGTCTTGGAAAGAGAGAGAAAGGAACCGAATAAATGTTGTAGAAGTGCGATTGAGAACAACACACGGGGGGACAATGAAGTGACAATGAAGTGATTAGAAATGAATGTGCGCTCGAGGCTGATGTGTAGAATAAGATGAAGATGAGCACGCAGAGGTGGCTCGGGTATGTGGGACGAATGAACGAAAATATAATAAACAAATTGAATATATTAGGTGTACCAGAAAAGAATGTCGTTTTTTCAATGAAACAATTTGGTGCATTTAATGTATTTATTTATTAAAACTTAGTTCAAAATATATTTGCCGTCGTTTGATATAACCTCCTTCTACCTCTCAGTCAATTTTTTAATACCGCGTTCGTAAAATTCAGCTGGTTTCAATGCAAAATACTCAGATATGCCTTTTTTGACATCCTTATAATTTTTGTATTCTTTACCGTTTAAAAAGTGTTGCATTGACCGGAACAAATGGTAATCTGATGAAGCAAGATCCGGTGAATATGGTGGGTGACGTACAGTTGTTACACCTAGGGCTTAATTTTTTCTTTCGTAATTTTATGAGGTATGCGGTCGTGCATTATCGTGCTGTAAAAACACTTGTCCACAATTAGCCAGTGCAGGTCTTTTTTTTTATTATTTCTGCATCTAAATGCTCTAGTTGATCACAATACACTTGGGCGTTAATTGTCAGTCCGGGTTTTAATGTTTCGAAATAAATTATTCTCTTGCAGTCCCACCAAACGGACAAAATATTTTTTTTTGCAGTGAGCCCTGGCTAAGGGGTGGGTTTTGGTACCTGGCCCTTTGAAAGCCATTGTTTTTTGCGTCTTTGGTTTGTATACAAACCCATTTTTCGTCACCAGTTACAATATGTTGTAGAAATGGAGTTTTGGTATTTAATTCCGAATACTCAGTGCACGCGTTTATACGCTCACCGAGATTCTCTTCACTTAATTCATGACGGATCCATTTTCCTTGTTTCCGTGTCTTGCCGATTTTTTTATATGCTCTTGCACGCTTGACCATGAACATCCGAGTTGCTCCGCGAGTTCTTGAATCGTTGAAGTTGGATTTTGCTGAATCAGCTCAGTTTAAACATCGCTATCCACTTTAACAGGTCGACCACTTACAGGGTTATTTTTTAGATCAAAATTGCCGGATTTAAATTGTTTAAACCACCTCTGGCATTGACAAACATTCAAAATATCTCCCAGTTAATCGCAAATATTTTTTAAAGCACATGTTGCACTTTCTTTCTTCATGAAATGGTAAAGCATAATATTTCGAATAAATTCCTCATTCGGTACAAAGCTCGCCATTGTGTATAGGGTTGTAAATGTTTTTGTTTAAAAGTCCTAATACACTCCAGGTATACGTAGTCAGAGAAACAACACAGAACACGTTGTAAAAGTTCGACTGCCGAAGCACAACTGACCACTCAAATGCGATAACAAAAAAAACGACATTCTTTTCCGGTACACCTAATATGTCTTTTTCTTTTCCCTGGCTCCATCCCAACTCACTGTCTGCGAAGACTGTTGGGGTCAGCTCTCCTCGTCCTCAGGTTGTATGCTCTTCTGTCCCAGACTACGTCCCCCAGGCTGTGTCTCTGCATCAGGTTATCTTTTTGCTCCACCCATGAATTATTTGTTCTTCCTCTGGTTGTTATTCGAGGAAGATCCATGGAGATTGCCTGGTTCACAATGTGATCGGGTTTTCTGCGTCCAACGTGCCTATACCATCTCAATCGCCTCTCCTCCATCTTGCTGTTGACGTCTGTAACACCTAGGCTTCCACGAATGCGTGAGCTTTTTATTTTGTCTCTTAGGGACACACCAGCTGACCATCTTAGCATGCGCATTTTAGCAGTTTCTAGTTGCCTAGAGTAAGAGTTATACATCGTCCAGCATTCGAGAGTCATAGAGGAGTGCGGGTCTGACAATCGTTTGGTATACTTTTCCTTTTAACTTTACTGGCATTTTCGGATCACATAGAACTCCCGTAATTGATCTAAACTTCATCCATCCCACACTAATTCTATGTGTTACATCTGCTGCACATCCTCCATCGCTATGGATGAGTGGCCCAAGATACTTAAAGGAGTCACAATTTGGTAATGTTTCTCCATCCATTTGCATAACGGGAGTGACAGCATTTGTGTTCTCGAATGGTAGGTGAGTGAAAGTGAGTGAAAGACGTGATAGAGGAAAGTACCTAACATATACGGTACGGTATGTTAGTTGACAAATATAAGACAAATACGTCGACCTCTGTGATCCATTACGGAATGACTTCGCATTAGTTTCAGTCAAACTAATAGGGTGGAGTATCATAACAGGGGTTGTACTGTTGCTGGTCCCATAACGTGGAACGGTTTGCCTTTGAAGTGTTAGAGATATTTACGACTTCAGGAGGCTCTTGAAGACAATTATTTTTACTGAAACAGAATTGTCTTACATAGCAGAAACAGAATTGTCTATCACGAATTGTCTTACATAGCCACCTCCGGCGGCAGCAACGTCAAGTACCCTGAACACCACTTTGTATGGTGCATTCTCCTCACGAATAATGGGCATTCATTCAATTAACTTATACACCCCAACACTCATTTAAGTACTGTAACATATCAAATCCAGAATCTCTAACGTGGAAGATATGAAAACAATGGAGTGTGTTTCCTGGCACGTGTAGCGGTGCCTGTTATCAGGAGCCAAGCTGACTCTCACCTTGTGACTGTGTGCATGCGTGCAGCCGTGCACATGGCCAGCCGTTATCTGCGGAACTTTCACGGTCATCTTATCAACGTCAGAACTCGGCATTCGCGTTCCCATACAGAGCTATCGACATCTGAAGCTGAGCTATGTGGAATATCGTAATAACATTTTGCAGCGTGAATTTGTTGTCTCTCATTTGGAACATTGTTGGGATGCACATGTACGTGTCTTTCATTTGCTGGCAGAGGAAGACCAATATTTCGAAATGCAAACTTTACTTTATCCAAAGCAATGATTTTCAATTATTGTCGATAATATGCCTTCGACGAGTCCTCCGAATCTTTGTGCACATTACTCGTGGCCAAGGAGACAGTTTGGAGATGTTTGTGGTTAGTGGAGATGTGGAAGGACGACGTCCCGTCCTGTTGGAACCAAATGTTCTGTACGCCTAGCCTATTCAGCTCAGGTACCAAAAAGTCCTATATCATTACTTTATAGCGGTCAACATTAACTTTTACTGCATTTCCTTGCCCATCTTAAAAAAAACATGGCCCAATGATGTATTCGGACGCCACACCATACCAAACTGTTACGTTACGCGGATGCAATGTTCTAGAATTAATTTCATTAGGGGTTTCCGTTCCCCAAAACCGGCCATTTTGCTTGTTGATCGAACCATTCAGCTCAAAGTGAGCTCCGTCCGTCATCAATAATTTTGAAGAAAAATCGTTGATTTCAGTGTCAAGATTTAATAGAGCTTTACAGTAAGAAAGACATGTTTGAATATCAGCTGGACTTAGTTCTTGAACCACCTGTATCTTATAAGGGTACAAACGTAAATCGGTTCGGAGTATTCTATGCAGGGACAATTTTGGAATACCCAAATGTGAGGATCATCTTCTTAAAGATGTTTCTGGAGCATCTTGCACATTTTCATCAACACGCGCATATGTTTTGTAAAGACCGGCTTGTTCGGCGCTTCCCTGTATGCCTTCGTTTACTAGTGGTTCCCGTCTACTGAAATCGAGCCACAAACCGTCGAATAGTCCGAGCAGTAGGCGCAGATTGTTGAGCGTACCGCCTTCGAAATGTTCGTTGTGTTGCGACAATTGATGTATTGTTTCGGGCACACATTTAAACTATTGCGGCTGTTGAAGAGTATAGCAGTTTATTTAAAAAAAAAAGTTGATTATAATAAAATCTGAAAAGACGAGAAAAAAAAATTAAATGAAAAGTTACAGTAAAAATCAATAGGGTGATGAAATTTGGGCCCCCTTTACACATACCATCACACCATCTCCTTGTCGAATCGGCAGAGAGGACAGAGTGCCAGACTTTCCGGTCTCAACACACGTCCTTTGCCTCTTCCATATCTATACTTACACCTTCTCATACAACTTTTACGATTTCTCTGACTTTCTACATTTCCTTCTTTCAAAATACCATTCACTTGATCTAACAATGTTTCCCTTGGTCTTCCTATCAAATGTCTCCTACTCACTAAGCACTACATATCTGTTTTGTAAGTATTTCTTCAAACCATCTCAGTGTGCCCTCCTCCACCTTACTCAACACACCAGCCTCAAGTTCATATTCATCTCGTATCACTTCATTCCGTATTCTGTCATACATTGTCACTCCGTGTATACTTCTCAATAAACGTATTTGTAAAGCATTTATTCAGCTACAATCAGTATTTTTCCACACCCACATTTCTTTCTTATACATCAAAGTTGGCACCAAAATACTATAGTGAACTGCCTTCTTAACTAGATTTTGATACTGTCCAGCTAGAGTTGATATGTTTTAGTGCCCCATTGACTTTATTTCTTATCGCTACAAGCCGTTGGATTTCCCTATTAACTCTTCCATCATCTGATTACATACAACCCAAATAACAGAATTTCTCAACTTCAATCCATCGTTATTCCCCCATACGTCGCATTCGCTTTTCCATTCTCACTTTTCTTTAGATTCTATCAGTAAGGTTATAAAATAAATAAATATAAACAAGGTAGAAAACGTCTAAACGATGCTTCAAATCTGTTTTAAATCCGTCTATACAGGACTTAACACAAATAAATCGCTACAGGAGCGTTCAGGTCTCGCTACTCAGGTCAGGCATCGAGCGCGTCACGACAATTTCCAAATCGAATACAAAACATCTTAATGACAGCTCCGCGCCGCTCCCGCGCCGCGCCGCGGAGAAAGCAGAACGTGCCGTGCCGTGCCGTGCTGTGTGGCTGCAGCCAGTACTTATGATACTTACTCGCGTGTACCGTATAATACGATATGATATGTGTGGGTACGAGTATGTTATATCGCATTGCATTATGTTATATTATATTATATTTCAGTACTCGTACGACGGCGTGTGATGTTCTATATTTAGAGGCGCGCGATGGGAGCGAGGCGAGAGCGCTCTACCTACGTGCGGAGTTACGTAAGCGGCCACTCGGCCGCCTAGCAACACCACTGCGTTGATGCAGTCGGAGGCAGGGTGACTGTTGTTTCGGGAATCGATGGTTCAGACGCTAACCAAAAACATTAATATAAAAAAAACTGATGTGAGGTTACGATTTTAATCCCAATATATGAAAAAAAAATGTTTTGTTGATGTTTCTTTATTTATTCGTTCCACATGCCTAACCATTTCATTCTACTCTTCACCTTACTTAACACGCCACCCTTAAGTTCACATTCATCATTTTTCGCTTCATTCCGTATTCTGTCATACATTGCCACTCCGTGTATTCTTCTCAATGTACGCATCTCTATAGCATTTATTCGGCTCCTCAGTCTTTTTACAAGTCCACGTATCACCCTTATACATCAAAGTTGTTACTAACATACTCTTGTGGACTATCACCTTGTCAGATTTTGATACTGTGCAGTTCGAGAATATGTGTTTAAATGCCCCATTGACTTTATTTTCTATCGCTACACGCCATTTGATATCCCCCGTAACCCTTCCTTGTGAAAATACTACCTTAATAGTAAAATTCTTCAACATTTTTTAATATTTCATAAAAAAGCTAAATAAGTATTGAATTTTTTACCTTAATGTACGCGACTTCGATCGGTAGAATTAGGTCGAACACAAGACAAGATATTTTACAATCTCAATTAGACGGATTCATAAACAAATAAAAAAAACAACAAATTACCCAGAAGCGACTGCATAAAGGTAGAATTACTCAGTGAGAAAATGGCACAAAAATATTGGGTGTTAACATAAGTTTTGTCCGTTTTTTTCCAATTTAAAAATGAGCACCAAAAGTAAAACAAAATGGTAAATGTTATACGTCATTCGAAAGCAAATTTTCTGCTCTACAATATATTATATTTGCTTTTACGTTACGTATATTATTTTACTTGATTACAAGCCTTCAAAATGGAATGTCAAGTAGAGGAAAGTGAGCATTTTCTACACCTCCTTCTGTTCGCGTTCAATCGAGGGAATAAAGCTGTCAAAGCTGCTCGCGATATTTGCGAAGTGTACCGTGAAGATGCTATGAATGAAAGGACAGCTCGTCGATGGTTTTTGCGTTTCGAAGACGGTAATTTCGACCTGAAAGACATGGAGCGTTCCGGACGGCCAGTGGACTCCGATGAGGACCGCTTAAACCATATTATTCATGAAGATTCCCTTCATGCAACAACTATAGGACCATAATTCAAATGCAACAACTATAGGACCATATTTCTCACCCCACATGGATGTAAACTATTGCTTTGAATCATGAAAACCCCTCAATGACTGACGACAGTTAATAGAAAAGTGACAAGAATTTCACATATCAGCAGTTTTATGTTATGCATCATAGATTGTATAAAAGAGCGTTTGATAGTGTAAAATGGGAGAAACTGTGGCTCGTACTTCTAAAGATGGGAGTACCAGCACACCTTGCGAACCTTATTAGGTCACTAACAACATAAATCTCCGACAGTCAATGTCAACAACACCAAGTCCAAACAGTTAAAAGTGCAAAATGGTGTATGCCAAGGATGCATTCTCTCTCTCCCGATTCGTTTAACATGAATGGAGAATACATTATGGAGAGAGTACTTGAAGACTGGGACGGTGGGATTGCACAAATACATAGTTTGGAGAGGCTTGTGTTACCTGGAAACGAGGAAGAACGGCGCATAAGAGGAATCACGATGATCAGTCATGGGAATCACGATGATCAGACATGGACTACACGACAGGATGCTGATGATGCGATTATATTAAATTCTTAAGGAAAATATATTTTGATAAATTTTTTATATGGTCACACTATTACGATTACTTTTCCGCGACTCCTTTGTCTCGCTCGCAACCATCATCATCAATATACCACAGTCTCATTCGCGAGCACGCGGGCAACTTTCCATGATGGCGTCCCGCTCGTTTTCTGAAAGCGCGGGAAACACTCTGCCGCCTTTTTCCATCCGACCCGAGACAGTTCCAAGATCGACACAGCTAAGAGACACTATACCAAAGTGTCCAACCAAATGTATGGAACTAATATGAAAAAAAGTACTTTTAAAATATACGTTTTGATTTAAATATCGCGTTTTATTTGTAGGCATTTCTCGATACTTCCTTTTCCGTTCGATCCAGTCGAGTGTCAACATTTAAAACAGGAAATCAGCACCTCACCAAAGTGTTAAAGCAAATGTATGAAAATAATATACTGCAGTTGTTTTATAAATATATTTTTTTATTTCAAGACGTGTTATTTTTTACGTAGACTATTGTAGATAATGGGTGCAATGTATTTTTTAACAGCTGGGAAAAATTTCTAAAGAGAGTCAGTGGCCATATTGTGTGTGTGAAATAATTGCATACAGCGATTATAAATGCATTATAACAGTTTTTATGACTGAAAGCCAGACAGGCAGCCGGGCAGACAGGCAGACAGGCAGACAGGCAGGCTAGTGTTGGGTAATGTAATGTCATGTCATTTGGTTTGAACTTGTTACACAGTTAATGTTACGGTAGTATGGGAACAGTCGAAGTAAAACATTGTCCAAAATAATACAAAATCAACACCATCCCGCCATGACACAATTAGCGGAATAACGTAGTTATTTATTTTTAAATATTATAATCATGACTTTATATTCCTAATAAAGTAATCCTGTCTAACAAATATCGGTTCAATAAACAATGATGGCCAATTAAAAAATCCTGACGCCAAACGTGGAAGAAATCTCTTAAAATATTAATAAAATTAACAAAATAAAATTATATAGGTAATAAATACACAGGATGGTCGGCTCCTATTAAATTTTTATGTTAGTTTTAATCCATAAATTGTAAAATATTTTGCTATATTAGCTTGGTAAGCAATACATATAACATATTGAGTATAGTTTGACAATGGCTTTTTAAAGCTCAACATGCCTGTCATTTAAGTTAACTGTGTAGAATGTTTTCACATTTGAGTATTAAATAATTCTGTTTATAGATGATCCTATACCAGGCCACCAGTCACCGGACCACCAGCTACCGGGCCACCAGCCACCGGACCACCAGCCACCGGGCCCCCAGCCCGTGGTAAATGGTGGCCCGCAAGCTATATCTAATATTTATTTATATTCACCCATTTTTAATTTTTTAGTCCCAAGTCGCTTTATAAGAACACAAATGCTGTCACTCCCGTAATGCAAATGGATGGAGAAACATTTCCAAATTGTGACTCCTTTAAGTATCTTGGGTCACTCATCCATAGCGATGGAGGATGTGCAGCAGATGTAACACATAGAATTAGTGTGGGATGGATGAAGTTTAGATCAATGACGGGTGTTCTATGTGATCCGAAAATGCCAGTAAAGTTAAAAGGAAAAGTATATCAAACGATTGTCAGACCCGCACTCCTCTATGGCTCCGAATGCTGGACGATGTATAACTCTTACTCTAGGCAACTAGAAACTGCTGAAATGCGCATGCTAAGATGGTCAGCTGGTGTGCCCCTAAGGGACAAAATAAAAAGCTCACGCATTCGTGGAACCCTAGGTGTTACAGACATCAACAGCAAGATGGAGGAGAGGCGATTGAGATGGTATGGGCACGTTGGACGCAGAGCACCCGATCACATTGTGAACCAGGCAATCTCCATGGATCTTCCTCGAATAAAAACCAGAGGAAGACCAAAGAATTCATGGGTGGTGCAAAAAGATAACCTGATGCAGAGGCACGGCCTGGGGGACGTAGTCCGGGACAGAAGAGCATACAACCTGAGGACGAGGAGAGCTGACCCCAACAGTCTTCGCAGACAGTGAGTTGGGATGGAGCCAGGGAGAAGAAGTCACATTATAAGAGTGAATGGGCGAGTACGACTTGTGTAGAAGTGTGTGATGCACAGCCATCTCGACATTGCCACGTATATAAGCTTCACTCTCCGATACACGATCACTTGAATCTCCGCGTTCACACTTTTTAATTTTTTTTGCTTATAATAAATGTCGACTAAAAAAACGATGTTATTTGGCGGCCCATTCTAACATTTCAATTCTCAATGCGACCCTTCGGTCAAAATGTTTGGTCGGGTGTGCCCGTCTACAAATGTTACGATAGGGGTTAAGCTAGCAGCCTTACGTAGGAGGGTGTTATACCCAATAGAATAACATTTAAAGAAAACTTACCTTTTATCTGCTACACGACGAAATCCCGAGAATAATCCAAAATTCTGAAATAAAATATTTCTAATTAGTAAAAATATTTGCAAAGTGTTTAAATTAAATGCAAATATAAATCTGTGAAGAATAAGGTATGCGGTGATAAGGTATGAATGTGAAGTTAAGGTTAATGTGTTGAGTAAGATGAAGAAGAGCACTGTGAGATGGTTTGGGCATGTGAAAGGCTAAAAAAAACAAATATGCAGTGTAAATGTGAGTGGAAGGCGGGATAGAGGAAGATCAAGGAAAGTATGTCTGGATCAAGTGTATGATATTTAAAAAGAAGAAAAGATAGAACGTCAGAAAAATCACAGTCGTTGTATGAGCATGTCTTGTCTCTGCCTACCCCGATAGAAAGTCTAACATTGGTTTATAATTGATTCCAGAGTCTCACTGCATGGACAGTAAAGGACGACGTAAAAAAAGAGGAGCGGTGAACTGGGAAGGCCAATAAACAATCTCTGTTTTACCGTAGATACCGCAAGTCTATCTATCATCGAAAAGATGCTGAACATTTTCGGCGAGATAAGAGGGGGTGGCGGGACAGTTAAGAATATTATACAAAAGAGATAGTACCTGAATTTGACGTCTATTTCACACTATTATTATTCTTATTTAATTTGAAAGAGGAATGAATGAATAGCTATATTAATAAGCTATACATTCCGAGGTGTATGCACGTGACAGAATTAAAATATGTATTGTATTACACTTTAGTTGTATACAGTACAACCTGGCGGTCTTATTGTAATGTGGCGATCTATTCCAACCAACCAGAAATATGTTAAAGAGGCCCAAAGTGAAAACAAGTCTGGAATCCTTTTTTAGAAAAAAAAACTGAGTTTCAGCGGAATTTGAACCCGCAACCTCCGGGCTGGGAGACAGGCGTCTTACCAACTAGACCACGGAGCTTGGAGATGTGTATCAGAATAAAATGAAGTATGGGTCTGTTCTCCCTGCCTGCCCCGATAGGGAAATGGTGTTATGGTGAGGATGATGAAACCAAAAGATCATCACGGGGTGATGATGCTTATCCCTGTTATCTACTGTAATACAATTCACCAGTCAAAATACGAGTATTCTGTCAACATGTACTCGTATTAATGGACAACTTATGATAGTTCGAACACCCTTTTTCAATGTCAATACATATTGTACAACGTGTTCCGTCGCGATTTGCCAGTCATTGTCAAGCGTTCTAGGGTGTGGTATGAATGACAGAGACGACACTCTACAAAGCCGAATTTAGCCCATTATGGCCGACAGTCTCTTTCTTAAGCCCGATGTGTATTACTTACAGCCGGGTACTGTAATTCGTTAATTTCTATGTCCGTGCCATCAATGGTGCCACGTGTTTCCAGTAGGAGGCGACAGAGATCCCAGCGTTCTATTATTCGCATCAATTAGGTCCTGCGCAGAGCATGTACGAGTAATCTCAATATTCAGACAAACTTGCACCATGTCTTGTGAGTCCCGTGTTATATCTCCACAACTACATTTAGTGCTACTTTCACTCAAAATACCCTGTCTTTGCATGTTCACCTTGCATCTAGTCATCCCTACCCCGTATAACGCGTCTTGTACGAGGAATTAGTTGACAAGCGAAGGGTTGGTGGGCAGAGAAAGCGCTATAAGGACAGTCTGCGAGAGTCGCTTACTTTGTGCGGGGCGCATGAGGACTGGGAGCGGATGGCTCAGGACCGTGAGGGGTGGAGAGCCGTATGTTCTCGGGCTGATGGTGTATCAACGGTTAGACGTGTCAGAAACGGTCAGCGCGCTATGAACATGCGTCAGCATTGACAGGCGACTCAGCAGAATTCACATGTCTGTGACATATGTGGCGGGTAGTGCGCATGTAGGATCGGGCTGCTTTCTCACAGAAGATGACGTGACAGATCAGCTCTAGATTGACGTTGGAGTGGTGAGGGGATCCTCGACTACGAGACCCAGCAACGACGACGACAAGTCACCCCTACTCGGAGTATATTCAGTGATTTCCGAGTAGGCTAAGGCAGTTGTGTTATATAGTCCTGATCTTGCTCCATCGGACTTTGACCTGTTTGGTACCCTGAAAAAAGGTCTATGTGAACGAAGGTTCACCTCTGATGAAAAAGTGAAGACTTCACCTCTGAAGTGCATTCGTGACTCGCAGCTCAGCCTAAAACATTTTTAAAGAGGGAATACGAAAGCTTGTTGACAGATGGATAAATTTGTATTGAAAAGTAAGGAGATTATTGTAATTTATTTGATCAAACACTGTTTATTCCACTTTTTTGTAACGGTATAACCCTACCGGTTTCAAGACTTTCAGCGCATCTTAAGGGGAGCACAAACAAGACTAAATTATGTTCGAACTGGTACCGATATACACGCTTCAACGGTTGGGGACTGAGGAGTAAGGGAAGCATGGAACGATGTCGGCCAGCAGCGGAGAGATTTTTGCGATATATGTGTTTACCAGATGTTCGGCTCGATGTACTGACTTAGAAATTTCTAGGACCTCAAATTTGTCCAATTTATTTCCGTTACTACTGATATGTAAGAATTGGGCATCATCGATAGAAAAAGTATTGTTTTCACGGTGACAATGATTAGCCATTTCAGGATAAATTAGAGGATTTGTTAAGGCGGACAACGAGATTATCTCGAAAAATTATGTTTTGACTTTTCTAAAAATTTATTAAAATAAATTCTATAGCCAGAGTGCGGATAATTTTTGACTCACTTCGTACTGCGGTTTTTCGGGCACATTTCCAGACTGAGCCTGGAGAAATTGATGATCATAGGAAGTGTGCTAGGAAGAAGAGGCAGAATGCCAACAAGGTGGAGTGATCAGGTGAAAGAATTGACTGGGGGAAGCTTGTGTACTGTCATGCAAACGACAAGGGACCGAAAGGAGTGGAGACGTGTCATCGCAACCTGTACCATCAACATCTCATAAATCACGACCAATAATTATGAGGACTTTGACGACCTCCGTGGCCTAGTTGATAAAATGACTGTTTTCCAGCCCGGAGGTTACGGGTTTGATTCCCGATGGAACCCAGTTTAAAAAAAAACGATATCTCTATATGAGTGATTTTGGTGTCTATTCATGGCTTTATCCTACTCAGTTTCTGCTGGGCTTGCTCGGGTATACCTCCTTGAGCGTAAGGAGAGATCTGCGTCTCTTGGTATACGTTGTCAGACTCGTTCGAGGAGTTGTGAGCTGTCCAGCATTACTACAAAGATTAGCGTTAAATGTTCCTAACAATTACACTAGACAGAGCCGGCAAGAACTGTTCTCAATCACATACACAAGAACGGGTCTCCCAGCTAATATGCCTGTTGAAAGGGCCTTTAGACCTCAGCCACACAGGTAGGAGCCTCGCTTGATGCTTAGAGCTACGATGCGAGTTAGGCGACGACATATCCTAGCGAACCAACGCACCGCATACTATCGCAATGGCCACACTGCACGGTTCGTGCCACACTACATGACGATTAGTCACCGAGTGAATCTCCTAGCAAACAGACGTGTTGGTTAATTGTATTGTGTCACCGTGATTGTACAAGATGGAGGAAGTCTTAATAACAGCTTTGTATAAAAGGGAGGCTTTGTGGAGCCCATCGAGCAAATTATACAAAAATGTACCCGTAATAAAATCACTTTGGAATGAAGTTGCGCAGGAAGCATGTTAAATAAAGATGGTAAGTTGTAATGAAATCGGTTAGTTTTGAGAGTGGTATCGTTCGTTGACTCAACCGCTCCCAAATGTCAAATGAATTTGTGCGAAGCACTTTGGTGTGGCCAAGCATAAAGTCACCTAGCATATGAGTCACGTCAAACCTAGCTTAGCACCTAACGAAGCACTTTGGTGTGGCCTCGGCCTAACTCTTTTGAACGGGACTGCTTCGGATATTGACATATTTCATATCACATTACCAAAAGCAAAAGAAAATTATCTTCTAAGATTAGGGGCGCTAGAAAGCACCCAACAAGGTAACATATTTAAATGACTTTGAATATATGTGAATGTAATGTATGTTATGCATACATGGTATTTGAATATATGTGTATGTAATGTATGTTATGCATACATGGTATTTGAATATATGTGTATGTAATGTATGTTATGCATACATGGTATTTGAATATATGTGTATGTAATGTATGTTATGCATACATGGTATTTGAATATATGTGTATGTAATGTATGTTATGCATACATGGTATTTAATTATATTATTTATTTATTATTACACATGACAAGAAATATACATAATTTGCGAAAAAACAACAGGTAATTTAATTAAGACATACATTATTTTAATGGATCTGGGTTTGTCGCCTTTCATTTGTCGTATTCCCAGTAAACTAGGCTTTTGCCTGTATCTCACTGAGGATATTTAGCATGAAAAAATAAATCGATACTTCTTTCCGATTTTTGATTACACAAAAACAAAACCCCGTTGCACGCTCTCATCAACCTGACAAACAGTGACACTCAACTACAACTGGAAACATCTTGCGAAATTAAACTCCTCACACATCATCACTTCAGAAAGACCAAAAATGTTCATCCCATAGTTTACCGCACACAATCATAAGAATAAAAATAAAAACAAAAGTAAAACCAAAAATGAAATAAAAATAAAACCAAAGATGTTCATAGGTATGATATGTATATATAATAGATTTATTTTTGAATGTTAACAATTTTTGTACTTGTCAATGGAATTGGGCTAAGCCTGTATTGAGAAAATACGTAAATAAAAAATTATGCCTTTATTTGGACAAGGTATCGATCACGTGAAAACACGGGACCGGGACTCAACGCAAATCTTGTTTATCATGTTAAAACACGGGACCGGGATACCGTGTTAACACTAAGAGAATGCAGAGAGAGATCTCGCCGTGAAACATGATTCGCCAACTCAGAGTTTCGCCAATTATCCAGTATTCCCAGATTTATGACATGTGATGAGTACGAATCACAGAATTATCGATTTTAATAGACGAAAAATATTGAGAGGTTTTTGATAGGAGACGTCGACTTCGCACGAAAATTGATTGTGATTTTAGATAAATTAAAATCTACTTCGAACCAGCGAAATGAAGGTACTCAGGAGTATCGCTGGCAAAACCCTTCGTGATAGAGTACGTAACACAGAAATCCGAAGGATGTGCGAAGTTGAAGATATTGTCGGATGGGGACGACAGAGAAGAAGGTTCTGGAACGAACATGTATCCAGAATGGCGGAAACAAGAGTCGTAAGAATGGCCAGGGACAGTATCCCCCAAGCAAGCAGACCTCCAGGACGACCTCCCAGAAGATGGAAAGACAGCTGTCAGTCGACGTCGCAAGAGGGAAACAATTATGCAGGACCATAACAGGCCTAAAAGAAGAAGAAGAAGATTTTAGATTCACGAGTAGACCATTTTATTTAGACCACTGTGTGATGCAGCTAAGATCATTTATCATTATATCAGCGGCAGAAAAAACCTCAGTAAATAATGTTAGGGAGTTCGATAGGGAGTTTCACAATAGCGTGGGAGGATGTGGTGTCCCGGGCTGTAGACCGGCATAAATGGAGGCGTTTTATGGCATCCTTGTGTCCCTGAACGGACAGGGGGTTGATAATAATATAAAATAGTACTAGATGTGATGTATCGCGCACCCCTTTTTAAAGTATGATAGGTATGTTGTCTCTCCCCTAATCCATGGTATGTTCCCCTAAGTATTCCCCTAAAAATCGATTTTCCTGTTCCTCTGTTCCCTGTCTGTGTGAGTGTGCTATACTCCCTATCTGAAATTAGTCAATGCCGTTCCCGGGGGATTTTTCTGGACTCTTTGAAATAGCTTCTATGGAACGCATCGATTCTTTCCGGTCTGATGCTCGATACAGTTTGCCAAGTAGATTTGCACCAGTCAACTGAATAAGTCATACTTTGTACATATCCCAACCATGTTTAAGTCATACTTTGCACATGCCCCAACCATGTTTAAGTTATACTTTGTACATGTCCCAACCATGTTTAAGTTCCTTTCTTTCTTTTAACACTACATTCTTTTTCAAGTCCGAAATGTTTTCTAACTTTTATAATATACATATTTGACAAATAGTTGTATTTAAGATTAGTAAATGTTTACATGCATACCATCACGCCGTGCCCATTGCGGGGTAGGCAGAGATAACAGATATCTAAACTTTTCTAGCAAAGCACCACACTCATACATCTCGTCATGCACAATATTCTATTATTCATATTTACCATTCTTTCAAAATCTCGTCCATTTGGTCCAGCTCAATTCTCTTCGGTCTGCATCTTCCACGCACATCTTGCACTTCTAACTTGTACACTCGTTTAGTAATTTTTTCATCATTCATTCACTTCACATGGTTAAACCATTTTTAAGCTCATTTTCTTCATGTTACTTAAAACATCAATTTTATCCACGCGTTTATTTCTGACGTCTTCATTCCGCCTTCTTTCAGACATTGCCACTCCACTCCTCAGTGCACGCAACTCCACACCATTCAGACATTGCCACTCCACTCCTCAGCGCACGCAACTCCACACCATTCAGACATTGCCACTCCACTCCTCAGTGCACGCAACTCCACACCATTCAGACATTGCCACTCCACTCCTCAGTGCACGCAACTCCACACCATTCAGACATTGCCACTCCACTCCTCAGTGCACGCCACTCCACACCATCAATCTTACTCTTATCCTTCTTCTGCCAAGTCCACGCTTCACTTCCGTACATCAAGGTGGGCACCAACACATACATCTGCATTATCATTTTTGCTACTGTTGATACTACGCGGTTGTTGTTGTTCATAACATTCAATGCTCCTTTTTTTTGTTCCCTGTCGCTACCCTTCTTTCAATGTCCCTTTCAACACACTGCCCATATACCAGAACTCGGCAAATAATAAATAAAAATCGCGATGAAAGATAATTATATTTGAGTGACATGTTATTAGATTCTATAGTATGTTTATTCCACTTCGGCCGAACTTCAGAGCGTTCTGGATTATTATTATTATTATTATGAGGTTAAATTTAAGTGGACTGGAGCTGTTTTCTTACCTTCTCCCAATATGCCCGCCCAATGGGGCATGTTGTTTTATTGAGCACTTTTGTCATCTGATATATTTACTATAGAACTATTCATATTTATGATGAAATTCAAAGGTATTCAATTTATATTTCTAGAGTTTTAATGTTAACGCTGTGAAAATTCATGTTTACTCAAATATATTGTAAATAAAAATTAAAACACAGTTTAATTAACTTGAAAATATAATATTAGGTCCCCACATACGAAACCGGCGTTTTGCCGTACTGGCAACTTTGATCTCAAATATCTTCTCTTTGGTTAGGAATTTCAAATTCAAATTTATACACCTATTTACTCAAGTATTTGTGTTTCGAAAATTATAATTCATTTGTTTTTTCCTCAATTGTTTTTTTTCTTTGCGTCACTCAGTTTACAAAATGGAAAACTTGAAATATCGCGTTATTTACGAGTACGAGTTCCACCGTGGCACCAGTGCTGCAGAAACGGCTCGAAGGATTAATGATTTGTATGGCGACGGTGCCGCAAAAGAAAACACAGTGCGTTTTTGGTTCCAACGTTTTCGTTCTGGAAATTTCGACCTGCAGAACAAGCCCCGTGGACGGCCGGAGACCAAAGTTGATAATGAAGAATTGAAGGCTATTGTGGAAGCGGATCCATCGCAAACCACGTCCGAGTTAGCTGCAGGCTGCGGTGTTAGTGATAAAACTGTTTTAATTCACTTGAAGCAAATTGGGAAGGTGAAAAAGCTTGAAAGGTGGGTACCTCACGAATTGAGTGAAGCAAATCAACAAACGCGCGTTGACTGCTGCGTTGCATTACTCAACCGGCACAATAATGAAGGGATTTTGAATCGAATCATTACCTGTGATGAAAAGTGGATCCTGTATGATAATCGGAAGCGCTCATCGCAATGGCTGAACCCTGCCGAACCAGCCAAACCATGCCCCAAGCGAAAATTGACTCCAAAAAAGTTACTTGTGAGCGTTTGGTGGACTAGTGCTGGTGTCGTTCACTACAGCTTTCTTAAATCTGGCCAGACGATTACGGCAGATGTCTATTGTCAGCAACTGCAAACCATGATGGAAAAGCTAGCTGCTAAACAACCGAGGCTGGTTAATCGCTCTAGGCCACTGCTGCTTCATGATAACGCTAGACCACACACTGCACAACAGACGGCTACCAAATTAGAAGAGCTTCAATTGGAATGTCTAAGACATCCACCGTACTCTCCGGACCTTGCCCCGACAGATTACTATTTTTTTCGAAATTTGGATAACTTCTTGCAAGGGAAAAAATTCAACTCCGATGGGGCAGTCCAAACCGACTTCAAAGATTTTATTGATTCCCGTCCGAATGGTTTTTTTAGTAAAGGGATCGATGAACTACCTATGAGATGGCAAAAGTGCATAGATAGCAATGGTACATACTTTGATTAAATAAATATATTATATTAAAAAAAAATCAACTTTATTTTCCTCCCAAACAAAACGCCAATTTCACATGTAAGGACCCAATATATACCAACTAGATTCAAATCATAAACGACTCATATTTTCGGGTAACCCGTACTGACTGACAGTTCGGGTTACCCCTAATGATGAGTTTCATATGACTTGAAACTAGTTGGGTTAAATATTTTATTTAAGTCGATCAAACAGTGTTTCAATGTATTTATTATTTTGTATATTATGGGATGAACATTTTTGGTTTTACTTTTGTTTAATTTTGGGTTCATTTTTGGTTTTACTTTTGTTTTTATTTTTATTCTTATGATTGTGTGCGGTATATTATGGGATGAACAGGTTTGGTCTTTCTGGAGTGATGATGTGTGAAGAGTTTGATTCTGCATGATGTTTCCAGTTGTAATTGAGTGTCACTGTTTGTCAGGTTGATGAGAACGTGCAACGGGGTTTTGTTTTTGTGTAATCAAAAATCAGAAAGAAGTATCGATTTATTTTTTCATGCTAAATATCCTCAGTGAGATACAGGCAAAAACCTAGTTTACTGGGGATACGACAAATGAAAGGCGACAAACCCAGATCTATTAAAATAATGTATGTCCAAATTAAATTACCTGCTGTTGTTTCGCAAATTATGTATATTTGTTGCCATGTGTAATAATAATAATAATAATTTAATTATTTTAATCTATAAAAGTAAGCGAATGGAATTACCTATATGTATGTATGCAGCGGTGACGTCCCGAGGTGTGTTGGTGCGCTGAGCACCAAGCTGAGCACTTCGAGACGCTGAGCGAAAATGAAATATTTGTGTGAATTCCTTAAGAACTATCGCTGTCTCACGGTTTACTGTACATCTCTGTCTGTCCTATATGAATGTGCGTTTCCGTCCGGTGCGTATTGGAGATCGCTCCGGTAGTATTGGCAAACTTAGCCGGTCAATTTGAAATGAATATATTTTAAAATTTCACATTAATTTTTTTTTAATTTTCACTTAAATAAAAATACTCGTACTATTTGTCAGTATTCTTATCATATACATATTTAATCTAAACAAATATTTAACATTTTTGGAAGTTTGCGAATATATAATTTAATTATTGCGAATTATTTCTCCGGTTCAGCGCACCAACGCACCTCGAGACCAGCCGCCGTTGTATGTATGTATGAAAGACTGGAGCAAGGTGAAGAATTCTGGTATTTAGGTAGTATAGTATATTCTCAGATGATGGAATAGTTAAGAGGGATATCGAACGGCGTGTAGCGATAGGAAACAAAGGCTTTGGGTCCTTAAATATATATAATAGAACGGTTCTATAATAATATTTCAAAAAACTTAGAATAATTACAATTATACCAATAATAAAAACATTTCAGCTAATTATTATTTTTTTATTAGGAGAAACGTATGTGGGGCAGTGCTCCGGTTGCCCTTAAAGACGAGCCGCCCCTGACAGAACCGGACAATATAAAAATCTGCTTAGATACAACAGTATTTTAGTGTCAACTTTTATTTCTAAGAATGAAACGTAACCGTGGAAAAAGATTGAAATAAAGCAAATAAATACTGTAGAAATGCGTCCACAGAGAAGACACGACAGAATACCGAATTAAGTAATGTCTGTCGAGATAGGCAAGTCTGACGCTCTGTCCTGTCTACCTATCCCGATAGACAACACTGCGTGATGGTATGTATGCATATAAATAAACGATAAGTACCGTATTGGCCCGACTATAGGGCGACTCTGATTATAAGGCGACCTCCCTATTTTTTAATCTGCTTTTTGGAGAAAAAAACATTTCCCTCACCATTATAATATTATGAAAAATGAAACTCGAATATAAGGCGACCACCTTTTATTTACGTGTCGCCTTTTTGAAATAAAAACCTCGCGTTATAGTCGGGCTAATACGGTACCGTTCAAATATGATTTTTTGTGTTGAATCTATGTGTGCACAGATTAAAAGATAAATATATCAATGATAACACGCCCGCAGTGTATGCTATATTCGTAGGTCTTCCACATTTAATATCCTAATATGACAGCGTTTATTTTACTCAGCATAAATAGACAAATGGGGGTGTGCAGAGATATGTATTATGTATGATGAATCTATATTTACATAGATTTAGAGATAAAATAGACCAATGGTAAGATCTCCTGTTTGTTGTATTCTTCCTATGAAATCGAAATGCAAAGGTATTTATTTAGTATCTACATAAGAAGGCAAATTGTGACGTTCAAAAGTATATATTTTGAGGGGAATCTATGTTACCATAGATAAAACAGACATGGTAAAGTATTGATTTTTGTTGTAAATTTATATTTCCACAGATAAAATTAATCGAAGATAATGCGTGTAGAGTATAGGAATTAATGTAATTTAACAAAACTTTTAAATGTTTCTTGTTTGACTTTATGGACAGTAATAATAATAATAAAGACGATTTATATAGGGCCGTTTAGAGAGAACACTCTCTTGAAGGGCGATTAACTCGAAAATCCACATTTTTCTAAATACACACAAACTGGGATGATTTGTGCCACCAAATTAAATGCGTTGTGCAATTATATTGTGTTTGTGCGTTATCTTCTCATTCATTCTTTTAAAACTGCTTAACTATTTCAATGTATTACTGCCTTACTATTTCAATGTTGTCTCAACTATTTCATTTCCCATTTGTCATTTTGTAAAATTTGGACTCCTTTGAGGCTTTTCTTTTTTTCGTTCTTGCTGACAGTTAGTAGTAACCTGAGCTGGTATATGTGGCTTTACTTTTTATTTTGTTTTCTCCCATACGTTTTTGTTTGTTTATTTATTCTTTAATCTAGATATGCGGGGGTGTGGGATGGAAGCCTCCCGATGCCCTTGCGGTCGGGCTCGCCCTACATTGGTGGGGTGTATCTCGGCCGGGGGATGAGCCCGAACCTTGTAATGTTTTCTCTCTTGAATGTATTTTTTTTGTCATCTATTTATTTTCTGTGTTTTTTTTTAATCTTCTTGTTCTACGTGTTCAAGGGTGTGGGCTGAAAAACATCTGGTGTCCCCTTGGCTGGACTCTCCCTATATTGGTGGGGTGTATCTTGGCCGGAGGGATGTTATTAGATGAGCCCAGACCTTTTGATAGCTTCTGTGTTTTTAATGTATTATCTTTTTAATGTGTTCTTGAAATGTGTCTAAATGTATTATG